>CM035118.1:23837378-24437378 GCA_020205555.1 Panax stipuleanatus | reverse complement strand
AAAATGTATGGTTGATATTAATTATCATTATAATATTTGAGTATATTTGTGATAATAATTTTATGAAAAATGGTGGGATGATAGTACCCAACCATATTATATTTAGTCCAATTAGAATATTAGCTTAACCTATGTACATGAGGTACATGATTATATATAGTAGTGTATATTCAAAATATGAGTATACCTAATTAGGTGTGAGTGTACATATTTATAGGTTTGTATATATGTACCTATAACCTAAGCCATATGGGATTAAATGTATACATAAATTATATAACCTAAGTGTATATATTATATATAGAGGTGTGTAACCAAGTGTGGAATTACATTTGCTAATTGCTATTGATGAGTTAGATTATTTGTCTCACAATGAGTGCCCAACTTCTCCTTCACGTGAATGGCCTAAGGCTAGCCTATCTCCTTCATCTCTCAACTTCCTAGCTAGCAATGAGTGTGATGATTATGGGGGGGAGTGGGCTTCATGATGGGATTTACTAACTATCTATTGCCCAACAATTCTTCTCTTCTTCCATTAGTTTAATTCATGGTGCAAAGCTTTGGCATGGTTAACCAATTCTCTATAAATTGGAAGCTCCCCCTCACAAACTCAAGTTGCTAAACTCTTGATAAGTTTCATATAGTGAGTGTGTTGATGAGTATTGAGGGAGAGAATTCTGAAATTCATGGGAAGCTCTACCCAAGTTGAAGCTCAAGGGGTATAATCGCTAAACTACTTTGGAATTCAATTCATAGCAATAGCATGAAATAGTAGAAATTGGTCATGTGAAAAGATGCTAGCACGTTAGTTAAGTTGTATACATGTTGTAAATACAATGTAGTTGATTTCTAGCATGTTTAAATTCGAATTATTGAAGAAATTTTTGAGTTGGGCTAAGAGACTGCCGAAGCAGAAAAGCTTCTGGTTTGGAAACGGGGACGCGCGGCCGCGCGTCTCCCTAGTACAAATGGGGCGCGGCCGCGCCCTCTGCAGAAACTCTTGGTGATTTTGTGTTTTCTGGTTGGTTAAGCATACTAGTTAGACTCTAATAATTTCAGAAAAGGGTCTGACATGTGTACTAAGGTTGTCATGCACCTAGTGAGTTGTATTAGTTGGTTTAACATAATTTCCTAAAAGAAAACGTAAAGTTTTGAAAATGAGACTTGACGAATTTTATGTTCTTTATGTCGGACTTTTGAGACATGTGTAAGTGTCTTGGTTATGTGCATCAATGGGTATGAAGGTAGTTGTTGATTAATTACCTTGGCTAATAGTAAACAATTATACCTTGTTGTAGTGGAGTTTTTAATGAAAACTTAAGGTTTTATAAATGAATTTTGGCGTATATAAGTCATGTTTATATTCTGACTTTTTAAGCATGATTATATGGTTTAGATATGCATGATATGTGAGTCGAAGGTATTGAGCATACACTAGAACACATTGTTTAAATTAAAAATGATTTCAAAAGACAAACTTAGAGTTTTTGGATGTATATATAGGATGTCCACGTTCTGATCATTGAGCATGTATAGATGACTTATATATGTGTTCTAATACATGAGAATCATGACTACAAGGTACTTTGCATATACTTAGTTATCGTTGCTGACTTAAAGCGATTTTTATGAAATGTTTAGAATGTGTACCATGATAGCATCAAACACGGAGTGAGTTATATTATGATCATACGAGTATGTATATTAGGATTCATTATGCCTATAGACATGTTGACATAAGCATCATGTGATGAAACATGGATTTCACCTATGCACGCATATTCGAGAAAATGAATTTCAAAAGCATAGACTATGTGATTAAGTATACATGTGTAGTATAAGCACGAGCATGCCTACTTAATGTGTGTGTATAATATATATCAGAATGAATGATATGTTAGGACCAAACTAAGTTTATGAAATCTAAGTTCTGGTTCTGGCAGGGAGTCGCGCGGCCGCGCCACTCCCAAGCTAAATTGCCGCGCGGCCGCGCCGTGTTGCAGAGCTGCCAAGAACAGTTTGTTAACTGTCTGGTCCTAAGTTATTTTCCTTAAGGACCCTAAGGACCGAAATAGAATGGTTTCTATAGAATAAGTATGAAGGTATGATGTTGTAACATCGTGGTTATCCTAAGATAGAGTGAAACGAAACCAAGATTAGAAAACGATATACGAATTGTTATTCTATTAAGAGCATATGAAATGTATGACTGATGGATGTAAATCCATGATTATATAACTGTGTAGGAATACACGAAGTGCAGATAGCTTTAAGCAGTTAAGTCGTAGTTGTTAAACTACGAATCAGGCAAGTCTTTCAGTTCCTATTTGATATATGAATTCAATAACTGTTAGTTGAATTATATTATGCTGTGATAATGTGAACTTATATATGAATTGTATATGAGATATAAATGAGATTGAAAGTTGATCCTTGATGATATACTTGTTATGTGAAAAGTAACATGCGTAGTAAATATAAATTGTTTATAAATGCATGAACTGAGTATAATGTTGTATGCTATGTGATGCATGAAAACTGTTAGAATTGCTGAGCTGTCGAGCTCACTCTTGCAAATAACCACTTTTGCAGGTTAAGGATTCACGGTAAAGATTTCGTGCTTCTTGATTGATAAAGATAGATAGTATCGCATTGAAGAATATTACTTAGATTATTGTCTGGACTATGTTTAGATTCTAGATGATGTACTCGATAGTTGCTTACACTGTTTAATACTTGTCGTACTGTAAAGATGTATTAGTTAATACATAGAGGATATCAAGTTGAGTTGTAAACGTTATACGATAACTCAAATAGAATGAATCATATTAAAAAGTTGATTCAGAGATTTGTAATCGGTATCAAAGTTATGAAATCAATAAAAGATTTTATTCAAGGAGGATTGAAAAAGTTTAAATTATTCCGCATTTTAGTAACATCGAATATGATGTAAAGATGAGATCTTGGATATGAATAGAATTTATATTCTAAATTGTAATAAAGCAAGTTGTATTCTTTTAGTAATAAATAAAAGATATAATAATTTGGCGATAATAGTATCGTGACTGCACCGAATCCGAGGTTTCGAAGGAACGTGGATTTGGGGGCGTCACAGGTTGGTATCAAAGCTGTAGGTTATAAACCTTAGGTAACTGTACCTTAGACTATAACCTGAGAGAGTAAAAGATAAGATTAAAATATATACGTGAAGATTCAAAGAAGAATCTCGAAATATCTAGAGAATCAGAATCAGGAGTTTCCTAACTCCGGTAATGAAAATGTTAAGACGATGTCTATAATATGAATATGACAAGGATAGTGAGAATAAACTCAGATGGAGTTTGGTTGATAATAGGGAAAGAACCCTAAGGTATAGTGATGATCACGACATGATCAGATTGAATTGTAAAATGATAGATAGTCTGTAATGACTAAGTATGTATAGCTTGATGCTAGAAGAGAATGTACTATGATATAGTACGAGATGAACTCATGAGGAGTTGTATGTGATGAAACATAGAAAGCTCGTAACGAGCAAGTGATAAAGTAAGATAGATTTAAGTGTTGGACTTCCATTGAGGACTCATGTAACGGCTTAGTTGTACAAACTTTTGTATGGGCAGAAGTTTTGTGCTTGCACTGAGTGCGTCACGTTGATAATCGTTGGAATGTTAGTGTCGCGGTATCATTTTACATATGGCAGGAAAGGTGATTCTTTTCTCATATTTATTTTGATAGATAGAGATTTCTAAGATATAATTAGATAATATTAAGTTTAGGTGCGAGTTCTTAAGACTCATGCCTATGACGAGTTCGTGACTCATAATCGTATGATGGGACCCCTCAGCGAATGGACGATTTTGGTCTGACTAGGATAAGTTCCTCAACCCATATAATTGTGGTAAGTTCCTGAACTTCCATGGTGTGGTAAGTTGGTGAACTGTACTGAGAATAGATATATTATATAAGAGTTTTGGAATAGTGAGCATTGATGGTGGTAAGAGATTGAAGCGATGGAGAAATTGGATTTTCCTAAATCCTCTAGCTACGCTAGATTTTCAATAATTATTGACTTCGTGCTAGTGTTTGCACTTCGGTTTTCTTGAGAAAACATTGGGTCAGGTAACTGAACTAATGAGTTTTAAAAACAACACCGTTATTCGTATGTCTACGCTATTTGTTTCGGCTAAGACAAAAATGATTTGACAATCTTTCAAAATATATTTTAACCTTGTGCATCATTTGATATGATGTAGAATGGTAAACGATGGAGTCATTAATGCAATCGAACCTAGTGTTGGTTGTGATCGAAAGATCGTCAGCCCACTATAGTATGTTGTAATATGACAAAGTCATAAAATGGCGGAATCCTCAACGTACTACTAATCTAGTATGGTATCATGACGTCATAAAAGAATTTTTGGTTTTCTTGTAAATTATAAAGAAGGTCAATTAAGTTGACTAAATTATTTCGATTGATGTCCGAATTGTTGATGAGAGTCTAAGCTATTTGATTCGGCTAGGCGACTGTTGGAAAGGGATTATAGAATTCAAGTATTCTTGTGTATGTATGCCAAACCAAATTGCTCTGGTGCGGATTTAGATGTTGAAAAGCTGAGGTGAACAAGCCTATAAAGGGGACATGTTTTTGGGGACAATGGTTCCGAACGTAATGCATATAGTCGTTACAAAACACTACGTTGCGGCCCAACATAGTGGTACAATAGGTTGGCCAACTAGAGTACGCGTGGAGAGTGTTTTCAGTCTTTGTGATTGATAAATACTCTGGTTTGCGGTGTGAAGAATTGTGTTGAAGCATTAGTAAACCTGGAGAAAAGTTCACGGTCTTGTGACCCCTCAGCATAAATTGGAATCTGAGTTATTCATACTACTTCCCGATTATTGAAAAATCGTGGAAGATTCTTATTCTTCTAAAGGATGAATATAGTAAGTAGAATGTTCCTTAGAAAGGAGAAAGTGGTAGAATGAGATTGAGAAAGTTATAGTAATAAAACTTCTGAAAAGAGAATGAATAAAATTATTCAAGAGAATATGTAATAATCGGAATAACACCGAGTAGAGGAAGTTTCGGTGATTCCGAGGACGGAATCCTTATAAGGGGGAGAGGATGTAAGAACCCGAATTTTCAGATATTATTAAATAAGGATTTAATAAATAAAATTCTTAAACTGTGAGATGGGTTCGAATAATAATATATATATGTGATATGAGGTATGTGGTATGTGGTATAATATTACATAGGGTAATATGGACTATGTAATATGTGTTTTTGTGATTAATGAATATATTATTAATATATATTTGTTATTTATTTTAGAGACGATTCAATTGAGGTAAAGGAAGTGGATAAATTCCTATCGATATTAAATAATTTATAGAATTATTTTATCGTAGTAAGTTGGTGACATTAAATATCCTTAATGTATAATCATCATATTCTTGAGTATGTGTATTAATAACTAGTATGTTTATAATATAGGTTATTAATAGCACTTAAGCTATCCGTGAATAGGTTTGGATAGTGAAGCATGAGTTAGGAATTAACTAATAAGAATAAATATTGGTTAATTTAAGTTGAGAGTTATATTATGGAATAATATAATGTGAATATTGAACCTTAATTAACTAAGGTAATATGGTACAAGGTTTAATTTACTTAAGTAAATGAGTGAATTAATATATATGTTGAATATATGATTATAATTAGTACCTTCTATATATTACTTAGAATGGTAATATGTGTGAAAGTCTAATGTACAAATAACGTTAATAGATATATATGCGTTATTAAAGAGAAATGGAAATCATTATATCTTTAAATAAATATTTGAAGAAATTGTTTTGGGAACAATTTATAGAAAAGAAAGAGAAGTAATTATTATAAAGGATATTAAAATAAATTCTAATATTGAATTATTTTAATAAAGGAAGAAATATTATTTTTGAATAATAATATTACCCTATATGTTTTTGGGTATGATGTAATAAGTGTGATTAATTAATATGGTAAATACATTAAAACATATTTGCTATATATAAATAAATTGATGGAAATAAATTATTATAATAGAAAATAAACTTATTACCTATTTTCTATATATAATGTATGTACATGTGACATACATGTAATTATTTTAGTAGATATTATATTAAGAATAATATCTTGAGACAATAAGTAAATTATTTTCTAACAATGAATATCTTTATTTGGAGAAAACATAATATTTTATGCTATGGCAAAATACATAATTCCTAATGTATTTTCAAGAAAGTTTATTAATGAAAGAAAACTAAGTTATTTCAATATATTAAATAACTTAAGTTATTATTTTATCGTAGATTTTATAATAATTAATAGAGTAAATATTAATTATTCTAGTGTAAAGGTTATACATATAATTGTTCAAGGTAGCTAAATAATTTAGCATTAAAAGTGCATGTGTCACACAAACCTTATATTAAAAGAATATTAAAGTGTGATGGGAGTGATAATAAGCTTAAGGTAAGCTTGTGAGATATGCCTAGTGTGGCAAAGTGGTGGAATAAACATTCATTAAATAAATTAATGAATGAATAATTAATGGAATTATTTATTATTATTATGTGAATAAATTTCTATGTGCAATGATGTGTAATTATAAGTTATATAGTAGCTATATCTATATAATATGGAATGAAGTGTGACACTTCAAGAAAACTATATAATATAGGAAACTATATGATTAAGTGTAATAATAAAGTTACAATAATGGGGTGTGACACTACTTAATTAAAATATATTCGGTATTGTCAAATGTACATGGATTATATGATTGGGTGTATGTGTGACCCTATCATATCATATGGTAATAACATTAAGTTATTAGATATAAGCTGTGAGAACCCGAATTTTCAGATATTATTAAATAAGGATTTAATAAATAAAATTCTTAAACCGTGAGATGGGTTCGAATAAGAATGTATATATGTGATATGAGGTATGTGGTATTATATTACATAGGATAATATGGACTATGTAAAATGTGTTTTTGTGATTTATAAATATATTATTAATATATATTTGTTACTTATCGTAGAGACGATTCAGTTGAGATAAAGGAAGTGGATAAATTCCTATCGATATTAAATAATTTATAGAATTATTTTATCATAGCAAGTTGGTGACATTAAATATCCTTAATGTATAATCACCATACTCTTGAGTATGTGTATTAATAACTAGTATGTTTATAATATAGGTTATTAATAGCACTTAAGCTATCCGTGAATAGGTTTGGATAGTGAAGCATGAGTTAGTTAAGGAATTAACTAATAAGAATAAATATTTGTTAATATAAGTTGTGAGTTATATTATGGAATAATATAATGTCAGTATTGAATCTTAATTAACTATGATGATATAGTACAGTGTTTAATTTACTTAAGTAAAGGAGTGAATTAATATGTGTGTTGAATATGTAATTATAGTTGGTACTTTTATATATATTACTTAGAATAGTAATATATGAGAAAGTCTAATGTACGAATAACGTTAAATATATATATACGTTATTAAAGGGAGATGGAAATCATTATATGATTAAATGTATATTGAAGAAATTATTTTGGGAACAATTTATAGAAAAGAAAGAGAAATAGTTATTATATATTTCTAATAAAGGATATTAAAATAGTTTCTAATATTGAATTATTTTAATAAAAGGAGGAAATGTTATTTTTGAATAATAATATTACCTTATATGTTTTTGTATAAGGTGTGATTGGTTAATATAGTAAATATATTAAAACGTATTTGCTATATGTAATTAAATTGATGGAAACGATTTATTATAATAGAAAATAAACTTATTATCTATTTTCTATATATAATATATGTACATATGTCGTACATATAGTTATTTGATATTATATTAAAAATAATATCATGAGACAATAAGTAAATTATTTTCTAATAACGAATGTGCTTATTTGGAGAAAACATAATATTTATGTTATGGCAAAATACATAATTTCTAATGTATTTTCAAAGGAGTTTAATTAATGAAAGGAAACTAAGTTATTTTAATATATTAAATAACTTAAGTTATTATTTGATCGTGAATATTATTATTGGAATAATTAATAGAGTATATATTAATTATTATAAGCGTAAAGGTTATACTTATTATAAGTATAATTAATTAAAGTAATTTAACATTTTAATAGCTTGAGTTATTATATTTCCGTAAAGGTTATATATAATATTTGAATATTCGATTTGTAAAATATTTATATGTGGACCTTGGATTTAATAGTTCTAATTTAATTGAACAGGTTATAAGTAGTAATGTGGTGAGAAATGAGTAAGTGATGAGAATAATGATAAGCTTAAGTTTGAGCTTGTGAGAGATGCCTTGTGTGGCACAATAATAGATTCAGTAATGAATTGACTAATTTAATGATGGAGGAATTATTAATTAAACAATTAATCTAAATTAATTGTTAATTGTTATTATGATAGTATGTTAAATTATTATGGCTAGTGATAGTATAATAATAAGGAAATCGATTATAAGTATAATTCGGATTTGTGATGAGATAAATTGTCTTATAATATTAATTATTGTTATAAACAATATACTATTATCAAGTAATTATTTGATAATATGATTAATGAGTAAATGATTTATAAATATAAAAAGATTTATATTTATTTAACGTGATAATAAATCATATAAAGTGTTAATCAATTAGCGTGGGAATTATAATTCCATCGATTAATGAGAAATGGATTAATTAATATTATTATTAATTAATTGATAAGATAAGTAATTTATTAATTTCTATGTACAACCATGCGATATTAAAGTATAACGTATGATAGTTAACTATATGTTATGCGAAGTATAAAGTGCAATGCGACTATGCTATATATGAATATAAACTATATAGTAAAGTTTATTGAGTTGTAAGAGATACATGTAATGTGGGTGTGACAATGAGTATACAATAAAATAATATATCATAAATATATGGTAAACAATTATTGAATTTAATAATAAAGGAGACAATACACTGTGATGATACCCGATAGAATTATATCCGGTAGAATGAAATGTACACGAATTTATATGTGCAAGTTAAAATTTATTACACGATAGTATTATTGGGACTACATTGTGACACATTAATTTATAACTTATGTTATATAAAAGGGAATGTGTATAACTTAAATATATATGGAATAAATATATATAGCCTAAGTATATACTATATGTATACATATATAACATTAGTATGTGGAAAAACAAGTTGCTGAGTTCTCTCCTTGTCCCTAATTGAGTGACCCAATTCCTTCTCACGTGCATAACTCATGAAAGCTAGTCTATTCCTATGCATCAAACTCAGCAATTTCTAGCAAATGATGAGCAAGGGTGAGGAATTCATGATGAGTTCCACCCACTCTCACCAACTCTCCCTTATCCATTGAGCTTTCTTGCAATCCTCTGAATTAATTTGGAAGGTAATTGAGTTGTCTGGATATCCATTTGCCTATATAAGGAACTCTCTTCCTTCTCTATTTCAATTGCTGAGAATTGCTTAAGTTGAGAGCATATAGAGGGTGGATACTTGTATACATATTAGTAGAGGAAGTGAGGATTAGCAAGTTCTATGTTGACAGAGGTATAATCCCTCCTTCATTGTTCTTCATTTATATTTTACTGTCAATTTTTCAATTTTAGAATTGAGTATGGAATCCATGATTATGTGATCAAGCAATGTTTGTTAATTGCTCCTTAGTTGCTATACTAGCTTATACATATGTTTAGACTGTCATATGGCTGATTAGAATCAAGTTCGTATTAAATTTCTGAGTTTGGCTTGAGGTACTGCCGAAGCAGAAGCTGCTCTGTTTCTGGCCGACCAACTGCGCAGCTGCGCCAGTTTTGTACTGGCCAGCAGCGCAGCTGCGCCGGTACCAAACTTGAGTTGGGCAAGGCCCTGCGCAGCTGCGCCGGTACCAGTTTCTGGGTTTTAGTTTTCTGTTGCAGGTTCTGTTATATGCTAGCATAAGTTATATAATTAGAACAAGCATGTGGACATAGATAACATACATATATGATTACCTTGATATGAAATGAGCATGTGTAACGATATTAGTACACACGATTGAAGAAAAACTTATAGTTTTGAAATGAAACTTATAGTTTCGATTGTGAACTTGGACACATATGTAATATGTATATAATCTGATATTTTAAACATGATAGTATGGTTTATATTGACATGAAATGCATGCTTAAAGTATTAACCGTACACTAGTATTAGAAGTTAAGACAATTTTTGAAATGATAAACTTAAGACTTTCGAAAACGAACTTAACCAAGACTAATGTCTTTTAGATTCTGGCCATTTGAGAATATTTATGTGGTTTAAATATGAGTTTCTAGTGTATATGAAATACATATAGATGCCATGCATGTACTATGATTCCTTGTTGACTTAGTGTGATTTCCAATGAAAAGCTAAGGACATCAATTACCATATGAATTATGTTGTGATCATGCAAGCATATGCATTAGGATGTCATTATGCCTATAGACATATTGACATGAACATCATTTGTTTATACATGGATTTTTGCATATGCACGCTTATTCATAGAAAATGAATTTCTAAAGCATAAACTATGCGATTAACATATACATGTGTGATATACGCACGAGCATGTATACTTAGTATTGTTTAGCCTCGTGGTGTGTTGATATGACTTTAGTAATGGACCATTAGTAACGTGGGCTTGATTTGTTTAAATTTTATCGGCATATGGCCTTAATTGGATTAGGATGAGCATGCTAGGTTCGAACTTGAAATTATAACCATAGAGCATGTGTATTGATTAATATCAGTAACTTGAATGATATTGATTGAACTCGGGTGGTCCAGCAGAATGAAATTTCATTCCTGGTTTGATCAGTGAGTGGCGCAGCTGCGCCACTCTTAAGGCCAATACCTGCGCAGCTGCGCCATCCTGTTTTCAGGATTTGTGCAGTCTGTTTGTTCTTGATTTTGTAGTAGACTTGTATTATTACTTAAACTGCAAATCATGGTCTGACCCCTACTAGTTTATGACTATATGATAAATATAATAACCTTGCATGCCTAGTTTAAATTATGACAAGGATTTTGAAAGGTGAAACTTAGAAAAGTTTGAATGTAATGGTTTCGATAAGATTTGAGAAACGTAAGAGCAATATGGATTATAGATTTATGAGTTTGCAATATGTGTCGAACACTTAAATAGTTAAGTGGTTAATATTGATATTGAGTATGGTTAAGATATCACTATACGTACCTAACGATACTAAGCGTATGATATGAAAGTGAAACAAGGTTCTAAGAAACAAGTTAGACAACAATGTAACATTTATTATTACATTGAGAATGTGTGGATACATATAACTGATGAGTGTGATCTCTATGATTAATATAACTGTGTAGGATTACACGAAGTGCAGATATCTATAAGCAGTTAAGTCGTAGTCGTTAAACTACGAATCAGGCAAGTCTTTCAGTTCCTATTTGATATATGAATTCAATAACTGTTAGTTGAATTATATTATGCTGTGATAATGTGAACTTATATATGAACTGTATATGTGATATAAATGAGATTGAAAGTTGATCTTTGATGATATACTTGTTATGTGAAAAGTAACATGTGTAGTAAATATAGACTGTTTATAAATGCATGAACTGAGTATGATGTTATATGCTATGTGATGCATGAGGACTGTTAGAATTGCTGAGCTGTCGAGCTCACTCTTGCAAATAACCACTTTTGCAGGTTAAGGACTTACGATAAAGACTTCGTGCTTCTTGATTGATAAAGATAGATAGTATCACAACGAAGAATACTGATTAGATTATTACTCGAACCATGTCTAGGTTCTAGTAGTTGTACTTGATATTTGTTTACGAGGTTTAATGCTTGTCGTACTATAAAGATATATTAGATAATACATAGAGGATATCAAGTCGAGTTGTAAACGTTATACGATAACTCAAATATAATGAATCATATTTTATAAATGATTCAAGGGTTGTAATTGATTCAAGTTATGAAATCAATAAAAGATTTTATTCAAGGAGGATTGAAAAAGTTTAAATTATTCCGCATTTTAGTAACATTGAATATGATGTAAAGACGAGATCTTGGATAAGAATAGAATTTATATTCTAAATTATAATAAACAAAGTTATATTCTTTTACTAATGATAAAAGATATAATAATTTGGCGATAATAGTATCGTGACTGCACCGAATCCGAGGTTTCGAAGGAACATGGATTTGGGGGCGTCACATAAGCTTGCAAGTTAGTCCATGTGAGAGCAATAATGGTCAATTAAGTGGTTAGGGTACATGAATAGTGGTAGTTGGTGGGAGTTAGCCACCAACTTCCCTTTTGCCCTTTGGGTAATAACCATAGGAGAATAATAGCTTGATAATGAATAGATGCAATACATTGGTGTGTAGAGTTTGTTAATTTAATTACTACATTGTTGCTAAGAAAGTATATAATAAGAAATGTAATTACACCATGAGCATGTTATAATGTGTAATGATGAGGAAGGACCATGAATAGTAGTAGTTGGTGGAGTTAGCCACCAACTCCTCTTTGACCATTGGGTATTACCCATAGGAGGGTAATAGATTGATTATAATAGAGAACATGTAAATTAGTAATGTAATGGTATTACTTTATGAACATATTATAAGATGTAACATTGAGTATAATATTATTTTAGGAGATTATATTATTATAAACTTGTGGACTATTAAGTACCAAGTTCACATAATTATGCCTTGTGTGGCATAAATAATGAAGTTAAATCAAGGGGATTTAATTGGAAGTATTAGAAGAAAATGTATGGTTGATATTAATTATCATTATAATATTTGAGTATATTTGTGATAATAATTTTATGGAAAATGGTGGGATGATAGTACCCAACCATATTATATTTAGTCCAATTAGAATATTAGCTTAACCTATGTACATGAGGTACATGATTATATATAGTAGTGTATATTCAAAATATGAGTATACCTAATTAGGTGTGAGTGTACATATTTGTAGGTTTGTATATATGTACCTATAACCTAAGCCATATGGGATGAAATGTATACATAAATTATATAACCTAAGTGTATATATTATATATAGAGGTGTGTAACCAAGTGTGGAATTACATTTGCTAATTGCTATTGATGAGTTAGATTATTTGTCTCACAATGAGTGCCCAACTTCTCCTTCACGTGAATGGCCTAAGGCTAGCCTATCTCCTTCATCTCTCAACTTCCTAGCTAGCAATGAGTGTGATGATTATGGGGGGAGTGGGCTTCATGATGGGATTTACTAACTATCTATTGCCCAACAATTCTTCTCTTCTTCCATTAGTTTAATTCATGGTGCAAAACTTTGGCATGGTTAACCAATTCTCTATAAATTGGAAGCTCCCCCTCACAAACTCAAGTTGCTAAACTCTTGATAAGTTTCATATAGTGAGTGTGTTGATGAGTATTGAGGGAGAGAATTCTGAAATTCATGGGCAGCTCTACCCAAGTTGAAGCTCAAGGGGTATAATCTCTAAACTACTTTGGAATTCAATTCATAGCAATAGCATGAAATAGTAGTAATTGGTCATGTGAAAAGATGCTAGCACGTTAGTTAAGTTGTATACATGTTGTAAATACAATGTAGTTGATTTCTAGCATGTTTAAATTCGAATTATTGAAGAAATTTTTGAGTTGGGCTAAGAGACTGCCGAAGCAGAAAAGCTTCTGGTTTGGAAACGGGGACGCGCGGTCGCGCGTCTCCCTAGTACAAATGGGGCGCGGCCGCGCCCTCTGCAGAAACTCTTGGTGATTTTGTGTTTTCTGGTTGGTTAAGCATACTAGTTAGACTCTAATAATTTCAGAAAGGGGTCTGACATGTGTACTAAGGTTGTCATGCACCTAGTGAGTTGTATTAGTTGGTTTAACATAATTTCCTAAAAGAAAACGTAAAGTTTTGAAAATGAGACTTGACGAATTTTATGTTCTTTATGTCGGACTTTTGAGACATGTGTAAGTGTCTTGGTTATGTGCATCAATGGGTATGAAGGTAGTTGTTGATTAATTACCTTGGCTAATAGTAAACAATTATACCTTGTTGTAGTGGAGTTTTTAATGAAAACTTAAGGTTTTATAAATGAATTTTGGCGTATATAAGTCATGTTTATATTCTGACTTTTTAAGCATGATTATATGGTTTAGATATGCATGATATGTGAGTCGAAGGTATTGAGCATACACTAGAACACATTGTTTAAATTAAAAATGATTTCAAAAGACAAACTTAGAGTTTTTGGACGTATATATAGGATGTCCACGTTCTAATCATTGAGCATGTATAGATGACTTATATATGTGTTCTAATACATGAGAATCATGACTACAAGGTACTTTGCATATACTTAGTTATCGTTGCTGACTTAAAGCGATTTTTATGAAATGTTTAGAATGTGTAAGATGATAGCATCAAACACGGAGTGAGTTATATTATGATCATACGAGCATGTATATTAGGATTCATTATGCCTATAGACATGTTGACATAAGCATCATGTGATGAAACATGGATTTCACCTATGCACGCATATTCGAGAAAATGAATTTTAAAAGCATAGACTATGTGATTAAGTATACATGTGTAGTATAAGCACGAGCATGCCTACTTAATGTGTGTGTATAATATATATCAGAATGCATGATATGTTAGGACCAAACTAAGTTTATGAAATCTAAGTTCTGGTTCTGGCAGGGAGTCGCGCGGCCGCGCCACTCCCAAGCTAAATTGCCGCGCGGCCGCGCCGTGTTGCAGAGCTGCCAAGAACAGTTTGTTAACTGTCTGGTCCTAAGTTATTTTCCTTAAGGACCCTAAGGACCGAAATAGAATGGTTTCTATAGAATAAGTATGAAGGTATGATGTTGTAACATCGTGGTTATCCTAAGATAGAGTGAAACGAAACCAAGATTAGAAAACGATATACGAATTGTTATTCTATTAAGAGCATATGAAATGTATGTCTGATGGATGTAAATCCATGATTATATAACTGTGTAGGAATACACGAAGTGCAGATAGCTTTAAGCAGTTAAGTCGTAGTTGTTAAACTACGAATCAGGCAAGTCTTTCAGTTCCTATTTGATATATGAATTCAATAACTGTTAGTTGAATTATATTATGCTGTGATAATGTGAACTTATATATGAATTGTATATGAGATATAAATGAGATTGAAAGTTGATCCTTGATGATATACTTGTTATGTGAAAAGTAACATGCGTAGTAAATATAAATTGTTTATAAATGCATGAACTGAGTATAATGTTGTATGCTATGTGATGCATGAAAACTGTTAGAATTGCTGAGCTGTCGAGCTCACTCTTGCAAATAACCACTTTTGCAGGTTAAGGATTCACGGTAAAGATTTCGTGCTTCTTGATTGATAAAGATAGATAGTATCGCATTGAAGAATATTACTTCGATTATTGTCTGGACTATGTTTAGATTCTAGATGATGTACTCGATAGTTGCTTACACTGTTTAATACTTGTCGTACTGTAAAGATGTATTAGTTAATACATAGAGGATATCAAGTTGAGTTGTAAACGTTATACGATAACTCAAATAGAATGAATCATATTAAAAAGTTGATTCAGAGATTTGTAATCGGTATCAAAGTTATGAAATCAATAAAAGATTTTATTCAAGGAGGATTGAAAAAGTTTAAATTATTCCGCATTTTAGTAACATCGAACATGATGTAAAGACGAGATCTTGGATATGAATAGAATTTATATTCTAAGTTGTAATAAAGCAAGTTGTATTCTTTTAGTAATAAATAAAAGATATAATAATTTGGCGATAATAGTATCGTGACTGCACCGAATCCGAGGTTTCGAAGGAACGTGGATTTGGGGGCGTCACAGTTGTTTGACCATTATAAAGCGCTGATCGTCGATCAGATTTGGTGGCTCAATGGTCGTGGTCTCAAGTAGTTGGTCGACGATTTTTGAGAGTTGCTCAACAACCATTGGGTCACTGACAATTGGCTCTATAAAGGAGAGTTAGTTATTTGGTTCATTAATTACAGAGTTGTGGGACTCTGTAATTGGAAATTGTTTCAGTAGGTGAAGAACCACTTCCAACCATCTTGGCAGTTCATAAAACTGATGAAAGTGTGATGAAGGATAGTGGTTGACAATGAAAGAGATGGGAGTAGAATGTACCTCACGCTCAGTCTCTGAAGATGAATCATTTATGATCAGCTTCCTAGCAAAGTTAAGGTTCCTTGGGAAACCATTGGCTAGCACTGAGATTGCTGGATAAGCCTTGTAAGTCCAAAACATGTGATCCCAGGTGTTGAGAACCAGAGCCCTATGATATGGCATCATAGGCAAGTAGTTAAACAGCTGATTGTAGTTAGCTGTTATTTCTCAATCCCTACACACTGCAAGAATCTCAACTTCATCATCCTCTTCCTCATCACTGTCTTCATCATCCTCATTAACAATTTCTACGACATCCATCATCTCCTCTTCCTCATCTCCCCTTTGCTCTTCAGCCTTCTCCACATCCACAGCTTAAGTATTTCCCATTTCAGCAACCTCAAAGACTACGATTTCTTCAGGGATGGGGGGAGCTTCATGATCAACTTCTAGTTGCTCCCCCTTAGCAGTAGCATTCTCTGGTTCAGAAATCTCTAGGAACTCCTGTGACGCCCCCAAATTCGGGTCTCAAACACCCGAATTCGGTCATCACGATCCAATACAAACATTCACCTCTCAATAACATACAATAACTAAATACAGAAAGAAATAAACGTATGTTGTTCATTCAAAAGGTGTTACTAGTCCCAAGATTCGATAACCTTAATACAACCTTACAATCATACCCTAGAATAACCATTAGGGTTCAAATTATATAAACAGTAATTAAACTAAGCATAAAACAAAGTCAGCTACTTGAAGTCTATTACTTCATATTTTCTTTACCCTTGTCCTTCCCTAAAGTCTCGGGTTTAACTACAATAGAAGTCATGATATAGCAAGGGTGAGCAACTAGTTTACTCAACAAGTTTAAATATAGCAATAAAGGATATATCATGATTAAAGGAATATATACAGATGAATTCAACAATATGAATATCGAAAGCAAGGAGAATAATTGCTTTTAGAATAACTGATAGACGAATAGACTTCGAACTATAAACTTCCAATGGAATCAATAGTTGATTGACCCTTTGGTTACTGGCTACAGAATATATACTTGAGGGGATCAGCCTCGCGTACGCCATGTATATGCATAACATTCAACTCTTCTGGTTGTATCTTATATTAGATACGTGAGGTACTCCCCAATAATATAAGGGGTGTTCTCTTCAGTCTAAGAATCCCTACCATTAATTGGCCTGGATAGCTTTTCTAAAAATTTCATGTAATTGTCTGACCGAACAAAGGTTCAGACTTTATCTGAAGCAATTCATGAATTATAGAACTTTAAAATGATGTACAAGTCCAAGACTGTACGAACTCAAGTGCACCAAGTGCGAGTATCAATAAAATTGATGTGGAATAATTGTAAAGTAATTAAACCACATAAAGCATACTTGAAAATAAGGTCCAAGCATCAATAAATAACTAGCAACACAATAATAACCTGCTTAATACAATATGAGAAGGATAGGAAACTTGCATAATAAGGAGTAAAGTTCAAAAACTTGCAATTAGTAATACAAGAACATGTTCAAGGAACTTGCACAATAAAGAGTGAAGTTCAGAAACTTGCACAATATTCAAAGTTGTGTAAGATAGGGAACTTGCCTGTTTACTCAGCTACAAATAATTTAGCTTTAATTAAATTGCGTTAAAATGACCTAAAATTAACAAGTCGGTCTCTCAATTAGTATTGTGTAGACTGGTATGAGTTCACACTTGCAAGAATTTGATTATCAGATAAGTCTACCACATAATTCACATAAGTTAATTTACTATGACTGCGTCTATAAACATCTAACCCTGCCCTAGATTTAGAATATCTAGTCTCTATGCATCAACACAGGCTTGAACATATAGCACTTCAATTTAGTCATGTAATATAGTTTAAGACACACGTACACACACAAGGTAGTCATGAAATCAGTATAGTATGCATGCTCACTAAGACTTTCATCATATACATATAGCTAGCATCGTTATTTATTTGAAAACTTAATCAAACTCATACTTATTCATGCTTAACTAACTTTCATGGTATCTACATAGTGTGTGCACAAGCATAATATATTAGTAATATTTTTAAAGCACCCTCATGTATGCTCAAAATATCAGAAAACAATGACTTCGGTTCGTGCACTTTAGTTTTCCAAAACTTTCAAGTTTATCTTTTGAAATCACTTTAAACTTCAACCATGTATGCTAGTGTGTATTCAACACTTTAGACTAACTATTCATGTCTATTTAGACCATACGGTCATGCTCAAAAAGTCATAATACACACATGATACGCACATGTCAAAGTTCATATTAAAAACTATAAGTTCAATTTAAAACCATAAGTTTTCCTTCCATAATATATACTAACATAGCCACAATCATGCATGTTGTATCAAGAGACATATACACAAGAGTTAAACCAGTTTTCATGCTTGTCCAAAGTGGTACCACATGTTAGCACATAGCAGATCTTATCAGAAGAAGAAAACAATCTTCAGGGCCTGGGGCAGCTGCGCTGCACCCTAGTACAAAACTGGCGCAGCAGCGCCAGGGCTCGGCCAGACCTGAAGCAGCTTCTTCTCGGCACAAGGCAAAGCCAACTCAAAATTTCTCAACGAATATCATTCTAAGCTACTACATTACAATTCTCACATGATTGTAAGCTAGTGTAACAACTAATAAGCATTCCGCATTCACTTAACATCTTATCTAGCATAATTAAGAATTTGAAAATTGAAGAACATGGATGATAAGTAATATGAATTACACCTCTGTAATCTACTATATCAAGCCTCCTTAATTCTCAGAATGCTAAACTGATATATGCTCACCTTCTAATCACTCCCTAACACTTAACAATATTTCAGCAAATGGAAAGAGAAGAAGTGAAGCTCCATTTATAGAAAATCATTTACACAGACAATGTTCTTATCCCCAATTCAAACCAATGTATAGAATGAGAATTTGATGGTTATGGAAGAGTGGTTGAGTGGTTGGTGAATCCCATCATGATCCCCACTCCCCCCATGTTCATTTGCTAGACTTTGTTGATTTTGAGAAGGAATAGTAGAGTAGTATAGGCTTTGGCTTGAACACGTGAGAAGAAATGAGGGGTGACTCTCAAATAGGGACAAGCAATAACTCAGCAACTTGCAAATACAATACAATAAGGTTATATATATATATATATATATATATATATTCCTACCATGCTTACTTAGGTTATATAATATATACACTTATGTTATAAAAAAAATTAGAGGGTACACATGGATAACATAATACATAATAGTAAGTTGGGTTATACATATCCAAATATAATCCATGTAAATTTCATTAATATCGAATATAATTCAATTGGATATTATCATAATACATTATCCCAACACTATTATTATAGTATACCTTAATTCCCCAATACTTAAAAGATTGAATTGGTTAATTAAATAAATGATATAGTCTATTAGTATTACATTACTAAATAGACTATTAACTATTAATATTAATATTGCTTACATTTATTACTTAATCTACACAATTAAATTCTTTCACTATATTCAAGTAAATTGAATATTTAATTACTAACAATCCTTTCAATTCTTCTGATATACAAACCTTAGGACTAGCCCACTAATTTAATAAAATAATTAGTGACTCCCTTTAAATTAATCCTAGCAATTATTCTCCTAGGCACTAATTCACATAACCACACAAGGTTTAAATAAGCATACAAAACTAACTCATTAAAATTAAATCATATATATTTAATTAATAATGGAGTTTAAAAATTCTCGGTCATTACAATTCCCCCTCAGCTGGAGCACTTCCTTAAAAGCACCCCCTCAACATGAGCATAGCTCATCTCACTTTCTTCTTGCACCTCTTCCTCAGCATGAGTACTAGGTTCTGGCAACTCCTCCTCAGCATTGATCATAGCCTGATCAGGTACAGCAGTGTTTTTTGCACTACTGATGTAAGCTAACTCATCTTTTATGATTCTAGTCTCTTCCAAGGTTAGACCAGATGCTTGAGTTTGATTGCTTTGTTCAGCCTTCTCAGCAGCATTCCTTCCATCATCTTCCTTTAAAACTTCCTCACTTGCAAGGACATACTTATTGACAAGCTTATTCTTTGTTTTCTTAGGCTTAGTCACAGCCTCAGTTCTTTCTTCAGCTTCAGCTCTAATAGTTTGTTCAGGCTGAGAGGCTGTTGCAACACCTCTTTCTGGAATTGTAGCCAGTCTAGGACTCCACGATTGGTGTGGACTCCACGACCTCAGTGAGTGAAGGCCTATTGGTTCGATGACTGCTTTTCTTCTTCTTCTGAGGCTCAGTGCTTCCTTCAGCCTTATCTTCACTTTTCTCCCTCTTCTTCTACCTCTTCTCCTTTAGAACCCCTTCTGGTGATTCGGTTACCTCAAGAGTGAATTCCTTGTCAGTGGCAAGACCCCGTATCTCAATACCAAAACCAGAACCCCCTTAGGGTGCATCTGTGGTTGAGCCTTAAAGTTCTTCAGTTATCTGAACATCTTTATGCAATTTTCTCTTCCCTTTGCTCTTTCTGACCAGAGCCAAGTGTTCTTCTTCTTCCTCTGTTTCCTTCACAGCAGACATATTACCCTGCCTAACTACCTTTTTCACTTCACCAGTTCTTCCACTAGACTAAGACATTAACTTCACATTTTCTGCAGGGTTCCTCTTCCAATTCTAAAACAGCTGATAAGTGGTTTTATGACCACTTATTCAGATAGTAACCAGCTCATTCTGTTGCTTAAACTCAAGTAATCCTGTGAGTTTAAAATGTTTTTCCTTTGTTTTGCAATGTTTATGTTTAGGAACTCTCTAAGAGCAAATTGAGCGTTAAAGGCATGATAGCATGATAGATGAAGATGCTGCGAGGCTAAAAGTGCAGAAGTACAAGGAAGCGGAGCGGAAGCCAAGTGCAGTAACAAAGAAATGTACCAGCAGAATTTCATGGCACGCGCGGCCGCGTCGTGTTAAGGCAGGCAGCCCGCGCACCCGCGCCAACCCCCAGACCAGAGTTCCAATTTTTGTGCTCGAGCGGCCGCGCCAAGACCAAAGACGAATGCCGCGCGGCCGCGTCGACTCCCAGCTTGACCAAGTTTGACTTTTGACTTAGCAGATCGGGAGAATGCTTATATTAGGGCTTTTGCCCTCATTTACTGGGTATCTCCACTAGGGAGTTCATGCCCTAATTTTCCATTTTCCTTCTCTTTTCATTTCTTGTTTAATCTAGATTAGGAGTAGATTAGAGAGTAGATTAGGTTTAATTAGTTTAGTTAGATTCTAGGGTTTCTTTTGGACTTGAAGATTGAAGCAAGGGATAAACAACAAAGATCCACACTTGGAGAAAGACTCAAGATTTACAATTTCTATCTCTTAAGTCTCCTTGTATTCATGTATATTTGGATGATGTTTATAAACCTTGTGGATAATATATTCAAGTATTTATGACTTAGTTTATATTTTGGGATTTCAATGGAGCCCAACACATAGTTGTATTGATTGCTCTCCCTCTTTGCTATTATTGCGAATTGGTTATCATAACTTGTGCGTTTAGATTGATTTATTATGAACCTATATGAAATTGACAAATGGATTATAGGTTTAGACCTAGTTATGATATCATGCAAAAGTTAGGGATTCTTGCGGGTAATCTATGAGATTATGTGACGTGCGTCTCATTCATTGTCCTAAAGAGTTGATAATTTGTTAGTGTTTAGGATAGAAATATACCTAAATGCCGTATGTAACAATTTGAAAATCTAATCTTATTGATTTCCTATACGAAAGTTGGTAATTGATGGAGTAGTTAACGAGATATCCCGTGACATGTCTTATTAATTGTTCTGGATATTAGTTGCTTGATAGTGTGTAGGATAGACATATACCTACATGTCGCATTAGGAAGATTCATAGTTATCCATCGAAAGAGGCTATTATGTAATCGTGATTTCTCGGTTGTCAATTCTAGGTGCTTATTATTCTAAGTGAGAGAGTTAAGAGATTCGAACGTAGTGTTGGGGGAAATTGTAATCCCATGTCTTCATTATCTGAATTTACCCTAGGATTAGTTATTGCATGTTTTAATTCTTGCCTAGTTTAACTTAGCTTTAATAATTCATTCTCCTTCTCGCCCGTTTAAATAAGATTGAGATGATTATGAGCTAGTGGTTTGGTGTCTTTTATCCATTAATTCTCTGTGGGAAGATATCTTTACTTACTCTTTATTACTCGTTGGCCTTGTATACTTGCGCGTAAATTGTGTCATCTAATCGGACCAACTTGTTTTTGGCGCCGTTGCTGGGGAATTATTTGGATAACTGTTTGCCAACATTAGTTTAAATCAAATTAGTCTTACTTTAAACATTTTATTTTTATTTTTGTTTAATTCTCTTCTCATATTCTCTTTTCAGGTACAATGGACTTAAATTTCTATCCATGGAATGGTACAAGGCAAGAGCAACCAAGGGAATCATACACTGATGGCGTCAACCTAATTGCAACACTTTCAGCACAGCTAGAGGTTCTCTCGAGGAAGCTGGATACTGTCTCAGCTCAGCAGAATTGAGAGACGGCAGTGACCTATGACTACGGTGCTGGGAGCTACATGAGCCATCAGGAGCCTATCAGTTATGGACAGGAGCAGTATGTGGGTGGTTATTAGTACACCGAACCTTATCCCACTTATCAACAAGATTGGGGGTATCACCTAAACCCTTCATCAGACTACTATCAAAACCAACACTAGGATCCAAATCCCGCATACGCCCCAGAATGCACCTTCCAGACTCCAGTTTACGAGCCTCAACACAATTTTGAGGGTGACACAGAAAATGCAAGCTTGGAGGAAGGAAGTGGCGTAGAATCACTAAAGGACATCTTGAATGAGCAACAGAAGTCATTCAAGAGTATTCAGAACTGGGCAGAGCCGATTCGCAAGGCCTTGATGATAGAGGATGAACAAGGGATGCAAAACCATACTGTGAGCTATCAAGAACAATATGAGCCAAGTCCAACTTACGCACCAGAACCCCCATATCAATCCCCATGTTTACAAGGAGAACAGTCTCCAATGGAATTCATGTATAGGAGCTTAAAAAGACAAGAGGAGAGGCTTAGGAGCCAAGAGCAATCAAGCCAGAACTTCCAGAATCAGATGGCCCTAATCCACAACACTTCTACCAATGAGCATCAGTACGTGGAGCCTGAGGCTGAAACAGAAAAGGAAGGATTGGAAATTATGTTGGGGAATTCTATAGCATCGATAGAGGAGACCTTGATTGAGCAAGAGCAATCGATTGAGGATCTTCAGATTTGGGTGGAGCAGATTAGCACGGCATTAAGGAAGGAGGAGGTATGTGAACAAGAGACAACAGTGCAAGATTTTGTGCCTCCAATGATTGAAGCCGTGAGTTATGACCCTAAAAAAGATTGGTGCTATGAGATGGATGCAGATACTGATGAAGAGCTTGAGGTGCACTTGGAACTGGACGAGTGAAAGACAATGGATATCGAGGAGCCAATTGGGGCTGTGGAGTATGAATGTGAACCAACAGTGATAATACCCCAAGAGCCTCCTCCGCCGAAGTTTGAGACTCCAGTCAAGTTTGCACATCCTTGCCCCCTTGGTAGCCACATTACAGATATGGATCTCTATGATATGAGAGAGTCCGTGTGCTTTAAACCATGGTGGTCAGAATAGAAGAGAATAGAAGAAGAGTCCGTTGTGTGGTCTATACCTCCATGCCCCGATCATTTCACCTACACAACGGAACCCGTGCCTAGCTCCCCGACCTTTTGTCCGGGGAATTCATATACGTATCTGCCGCTAGGTAGTTTAAATCCGAGTCCTCCTCTATTGGGAAGCCTCCAAAAGCATATAACAATTCTGATGGATGGAGGGGTTCTCCAATATCGTCGGGGAGTCGGATAGCAGTGGTCAGACACAGTCCAGCTAGAGGACTATAAATCAAGCGCTCGATGGGAGGCACCCCATCATTTCTCTTTCTCCCTCCTTGTTTAATTCTCCATTTCCTGCTTTCTATCATACTTCCCTCCCCCTTGTTTAATTCTTATTAGTTTAGTATTTAGTTTAAAATTTGTGAATGCTCGTAGATTAGGAGTTCCATGCCTATATTTTTGAACTTAGGCATTAGTGCATATCTTTTTGGGACCATGAAGCTTATGGCACATATTTTGATACACTTGCACATTGCGTATACGCACTTAGAGAATTTTTTGGGAATTTAAATGCATATATCTTTCCATGTTTAATTCTCTTGATGTAAATAGTTAATATACTTTTGTTAGTATAAGAGGGCTTAATAAAGACATTATGCTTTCTCTCAGGTCAAAGTTGCTGGATAGAATGCAAGCTCAAAGCCAACCTCATTGCCTAGAAAAAATCAGCAGCAAAAAAATCTGATGGCCCGCGCGGCCGCGCTACATGTAGACTGGGCCTGACTTGAAGATTTTGGGGGGCACCAATTCATATCAATTATCAACAGCACCCAAGCCTCAGCCCCTCTAATCCCAAACCCTCAAGTTCCTTCATGCAATCTCCCATCTCTTCTCTCTCATTCAATCCCCCCACTACAAGCCTTAGTTTTAAATACCTCTTACCTCCTCAATCCAAAGTACCAATTCTCATCCACCTCATCCTCTCAACCTGATCAATTGGGATAGTGAGTGTGGGATCTCTAGCAGAGCAAGATTGATATGGAGCTGGGTTGGTTCGTTAAGTATAGTGTTGAGCGGGTTTTATTTTACCAGAGCTGAGAGAGACGGGGAAACTTCTGAGAGGGCGCCACTTCATTTCATGCAGCATAAGAAGCCAAATAGGGGAGTTTCTTTCTTTTTACCTTTACCTTCAATGAGGACATTGAACAGTTTAAGTTTGGGGGTATTGGTGTTTATTTTGCATATAGGTAATTCATTTCATGTTTTGCATGTAAATAGTTCATTGCATGTAAGTTAGTTCATATAGTGTATGTAGGTTGTAAATAGTTAAAATTTATAAAAATTTAAAAAAATTCTTTTATTTTTTCATTTTGTTTTTCATTCTGTGTTAGAGCATACTGCATGAATCCAGTTTCAGTTGGTGAGTTATGTATGTGGCCTATGAATAAACTGAAATCACTTGATTGTTGAACTAATTTGAGACTTAAGCTTGATTTCATTGTCATATATGTAAATCCTTACCTGTCACATACTGTGTAGCCAGTGAGCACGATAGAGTAACCACCATGAAATGCTAAGTCTAAATTTTCACATACTTGTCTTCTGGTGGAAAAACTATGTTTTAATAAAAGAGTTTCAGTTCGCATATAATAATAACTAGACTGTTAAAAGCTTAAGTTTGGGGGAAACAGGGGACATGCATGATTTATGCGGGGAGATGGAGCGTAAGACGCACTCCCTTACGGGAAAAGAAAAAGAAAAAGAAAACAAAAGAAAAGAAAATGCATTGAAAAAGGAAAAAAATAGAATAAACACTTCGACTACGCCGAGTTCTGTGGCCTTTGATATTCGAGCAAGTAAGCCCTCGGGGTGTTTCTACACCCAATGCCCTAAGGCCATTTGGTCTGGGAGTCGTTGGTCGAAAGCTCGCTACATGAATATTATTGAAAAGCCTAAGAGGACTAGGCATGGCACAGTTGATTATGTACACAAAAAAGTGCGAATACGCCCTCGTGAATAATAAGACCTTAATGAAAAACCCCTGTTGACTCTTAACTCTAGTAATGCACGGTCTTAGTTAGAACTTATATGATTTACTATTTTTCTTAAGTTAAAGCTTGTTTTTCCCCTAAGAAGCATAGTAGGTGAGTTATCTATATGAATGCATATCTAATGGTTGCTAAGGGCACAACGCACAATACATCAGTGCTGACAGTTTTGGATTTGCAGAATATGCCTTATGGTCTTGTTTTGGGTAGCTTATCTGTTCGACTATCTCGTGGTTTTCTGAGGCATTGCTTTGAAAGTTCAATACTAGCTGGGAACTTGGATTCGCATTCATGATATCGTAGGTTGCATACATTGTAGATACTGCATTGCATTTTTTATTTAGTTTTGTTTTGGTTGCTTGAGGGCAAGCAACGTTTAAGTTTGGGGGTAGTTAATAAGTGGTTTTATGACCACTTATTCAGATAGTAACCAGCTCATTCTGTTGCTTAAACTTAAGTAATTCTGTGCGTTTAATATGTTTTTCCTTTATTTTGCAGCGTTTATGTTTAGGAACTATCCGAGAGCAAATTGAGCGTTAAAGGCATGATAGCATGATAGATGAAGATGGTGCGAGGCTAAAAGTGCAGAAGTGCAAGGAAGCGGAGCGGAAGCCAAGTGCAGCAACAAAGAAATGTACCAGCAGAATTTCATGGCACGCGCGGCCGCGCCGTGTTAAGGGAGCCAGCCCGCGCGCCCGCGCCAACCCCTAGACCAGAGTCCCAGTTTTTGTACTCGCGCGGTCGCGCCAAGACCAAAGCCGAATGCCGCGCAGCTACGCTAACTCCTAGCTTGACCAAGTTTGACTTTTGACTTAGCAGATCGGGAGAAGGCTTATATTAGGGCTTTTGCCCTCATTTGCTGGGCATCTCCACTAGGGAGTTCATGCCCTAGTTTTCCATTATCCTTCTATTTTCATTTCTTGTTTAATCTAGATTAGGAGTAGATTAGAGAGTAGATTAGGTTTAATTAGTTTAGTTAGATTCTAGGGTTTTTTTTGGACTTGAAGATTGAAGCAAGGGATAAACAACAAAAATCCACACTTGGAGAAAGACTTAAGATTTACAATTTCTATCTCTTAATTCTCCTTGTATTCATGTATATTTGGATGATGTTTATAAACCTTGTGGATAATATATTCAAGTATTTATGACTTAGTTTATATTTTGGGATTTCAATGGAACCCAACACATAGTTGTATTGATTGCTCTCTCTTTGCTATTATTGCGAATTGGTTATTGTTGGTCGGAAAACCGATCACTAAACACGCGCAAGTATACGCGGTCTAACAAGTAATACAGTGATAAGGAAAGTGTCGTACCCACGAGGAACTATCACTAATATTTACCAAATACCAACTTTGTATCGCTTAAGTCTTATTCGAACAGTAAACTAATAGGAGTGCGGTTAAACTAGTTATAACTAATTATTAAAGCAAGTAAACGGATAACGAATGGTAATCGAAGGAATTACAAGCTAAGGTTACAACTTCACCCCACACAGGCATTCTGTCGAATACCTGGCGTGCTATGCTTCATCAAACTTCCTACCCTTCTCTCTTTGGTCTTAATGGTCACGACAGTTTGTCGACCGAGAACACACAGGTGCTCATACACCTCTGTCGAGGTATGCACAAACATATCCTCTCCAGATCCACCCGAAAGGGAATAGAACAGAAAAGAACATCCAAACTAAGTGATAATCCTACACATGTCTATGCGAATTAACCTAATAAGGATTTAAGCATAAGTTCTCAATTAGGTCACATGTGGCACACAGATATATGTCTATTCTACGCACAACTTATGCAGTCGAAACCCATAATCATATGCCAATATATTTAGGTGTAAATCTACAATTCTTCTTTCGATATCATATAGATTACCAAAATCATCACTAATGTCTTAGTGAGAATCGTTAAGCATGAATATATTAAACCAAACCATATGGTGCCAACCAAAGAGATAAGACAGTCAATTTAATTAACAAAGGGTTCCATTATAACCTTAGAGCCAATATTTAGTTCATAGCTCTTGAACAAAATATAAGTAGCAATAAAGACAACATTTATGGATTACAAAAATAGAGGAAATGAATGGACAAGAATAAACTCTGTCAAGGCTCTTCAGTCTCCAAGCATTTCGCTCCTTTCAAGCTCTCCAATTCGTGTAGCTCACTGCTCTTGTTGCTCCAAGGAAAACCCAAACTTTACCCTAATCTACCTAATCTATATTTACAAACATTACCCAATAACTAGAGAGAGAAAGTACCAAAGAGATCTAATCTATCCTAAGCTAAGCTAACCGATTCTATCCCAGTCTTCTTCCTTTTCCTCTCCTGGCAGAGGCTCTCTCTGTGTCTATATATCTCTTTTTTCTCCTTTTTCTAGGTCAAAAGCAAGCCTTTTCTGCCTGGGCACCGGAGGTCGCGCTGCGGCGCGGGTAATCAGCTTATAAGTGGCGCTGCGGCGCCATATTAAAATCAAAAGACCGGAGGTCGCGCTGCAGCGCGAGCCCATAAAGGAACTGTGGCGCTGCAGCGCCAGGATGACATCAGCAAGGACCAGGGGCGGCGCCGCGGCGCGAGATTAAGACTAGACATTGGCGCTGCGGCGCTAGTGTATGTAAATTATCCGTTTTGTCCCCTAAAAGCTAGAAAAGTCCTGTAATGCCTGCAAAACATCGGTTAAGCATAATAATAAAATAAACATATAAAACTATATAAAAACTACGACGATCAGGCAACTATTTAAGCCATAAGGTATCCGATTTGCGGGTATAAATCCCTCTCATCAAATACCCCCAAACTTAAGTCTTTGCTTGTCCTCGAGCAAACTATCTAACACAAACTCATAATAGAAAACACACGCGAAATAAAAAAAAATCACTGTATACTAGCATCATGGCTTCTAAGCTCGATCATGGCTACTCCCAAAGAACAGGGCAAACACAGATATAAGTAAGAGTTCATTCAGCTACAAGCATAAGACTGTATTCGATCCATTCTATGTGTGTGTGCGGGGACCAACCATCCTAACTAATCATTGCTCAAATAAGTTCGCACAGTCGATTGTTAATACCCATATGCACACTCCGTAACTTAAACATTCAACAAGCATTAAGAATAAGATGCAATTGCAGACAAGGATCAAAAGATTCTAGCATAAAGAAAGTAAAATCTGACTCAGACAGTACTTAATTACCTTAGGCTAATCAGAGCTACCCATTAATGAGCTTTTGATCAGTGACTCCCAAGCCAGACGGCTTTAGGGCACTAGGCGTGGAACACCCCTATGAATCTAATAACTCGAGTAGCAAAGGCCACGTAATAAACATAAGCCAAATTAGACTTTACGAAATCTGAAGATTATTTGACGAGTGCATTTTATGCTCCATCTCAACATCGGTCCTGCGTTTATGGATGAGTGCGTTTTATGCTCCATCTCGACCCACCGCAAGACTTTCGATATTCAATCTTCTTTTCAAATTTTTTTTTTTACAACATGCCAGAATCCAAGATCCAAAACTGTATATGCGTCGAAGTCTTTTATTACCTTGTAACAATGAAAGTTTATAAGAGTGAACATACTCCCAAAGCAATAAATAGGCGAACTAAATTCGAAAAATAACTAGTTAGCCCAGTCGGTCGGTGCTTGCTAAAAAGGACGGATCAATAACAGTCTCAACTTATCGATTAAACAACCCCTAGCTCATACATGCTTGACACGACTCTAAGAGATAAGCATAATTTACTTGACGCTTGTCATTAACCACAATCAAAAAATTAGTGAAAAAAATACCACCCTTACATAAAAGCAGCTCAAAATAGGGTAATAAAGTCATTAACATGGCACAAGCATATAAATCTGTAAAAGCCCCAAAAAGATGGCTAAAAACCACAAACATGCTAATAATAACCAAAGCGTTAATAAATAACCAAAAACTGTTCATGGCATCCATCATAATAAACCCAAAACATAATACCGCAGTTCAAAACGACTGCACTACAATCCTGATAAAAACCTAAGCAAGGTACTAAAATAGCAACCTATCATGGCAATAAACAGAAATAAAACAGATAATAAACCATAACACCCCCAAACTTAAGGTGAGCAATGCCCTCATTGCTAAACATATATCACTCTAACCAAGAGGGCTTCCCTGAAGTCTGGTCACTCGGCAGCAGCACCGTCCTCGTCAGCTTCGGCGGGCGGTGAGGGTGGAGGGTATGGTGGGAAGACAGGAGGCTCTGGGAACTGGAATGGCATGAACTCAGAATCCTCGCCACTATACACGGTGTATATGCTCTGCATCGTGTTGACCAGCTCAGCCTGATATTGCATTGCTATGTCTTGCCTCAAGGCCACCGCTGCTATGTGCCTCTGCTGCCTCTGAGCATTAGCATCCTGGTTCTGATGTAGTAGAGAGAGGGATGCCATGATTTCTGCCAGTAGTCCCTGTGAAGCTGGGCCTGCGTCTGGTGGCTGCGAAGGCTCTGCTGTAGGAGGTGGCTCAGTAGGTGGCCCGAATCCTTCGCCTCTAACATGAGAAATAGCCCCGTCCCACACATCGAAGCGTGAGATGGTCTGATGGTCAATGACTGACATGGGCGGCAAAGCTATCTCTTCTGGCCCCCAATGGATACCTGCCCTCTTACACAGTCGGGTGATCAAGGATGGATGTGGAAGTCCCATAGAGATATTTCTCTTGATTGCCTTTATGATGGACTCATGGATGAGAACTCCGATGTCCACGTTTAGACCCGTGACAATAGCAAATAATAGGATCGCTCTATCCTTAGTCATGTTGCTCAGGTGATGAGTCGGGATCATGTTGGCACAAATAAAGCTGAACCATGCCTTCCCATAGCGACTGAGTGCAGCATGCGGGAAGCTGGTCCTCTCACCCGTGAAGTCATTTGTCTTCCATGTAGTCCCGGGCTTGTAGAGCCTCCTAAAAATATCCTCGAGGTCATAGCTGCGGAGTCCCTGCTCCATATAGTCCTTACCCTCGAAACCGGGCATCGCGAACAGTGCATTGATGGCTTGGCTTCCAAACGCCACTGACCGCCCCCTAACTTGAACAACAGCAGGACCTTCGGGACTAGCATTTGCATAGAACTCTCTAACTACAGATACAATGGCCGACTCAGGAGGTTTTATGAAGTGCACCCACTGGCGACCCGCAATCATTGCTAACAACTCGCCATCCTTTGTTTTGTCAGGCCTCAAACCCCGTTCAGGAATCAAATTTCGTGCGGCAAAGGAGCTTTTGTATCGTTTCCATGCCTCTTCGTTAACAAATTTGGTATTGTCCCATGCCGTTGGTGCTGCGGACGAGGAACCGCCGACACTCAGGCGTTGCCTTTTTGAAGCCATGTCACAATTTTTAGTTGGTGTGGACAAAAACAGTACCTAAGCAATGCCACTCTCTGTAAAAACAACCCTTAACAAAATAGGTAGCAAATCCCCAATGAAACCCACTAATTGTAAGCCAAATCCGTCAAATTTCTCTATTAGGCAAATTATCAAACACCTTGTGTGCGTTCTGAAAATCCACTTTGGATAGCCCTTGCTTGACAGTGCTATTTCCCGATTTCCGTCAGTGGAAATCACCCAAATCACACAACAAGAAAAACACCAACAAAGCACCAACCCAACAATTATATCAAAATATCTTAGTGACTGGTTGAAATCCAAATAAAATACCTTAAAGGGGGAAAAACCCTAGTTTGCTGCTGATCTTCTTTTGGATTCTCGCTTGACTTGAGGTTGGTATGATTTTGTGTGAGTCGGCTGTGTTATGCAGAGGGTGGGGGTTCTGTGGAGAAAAGTGACGGTTGGGTTGCTTGTACTGCCGATATGGGTCGAGAGAAATGGGAGGTAATGGGCACAACTGCTGGCTTCAGTTGCTTTTTAAAAACCAAAATTCGCTACCGGCGCTGCGGCGCGAGAATTCCTTCATTGATTGGCGCCGCGGCGCGACTTGGCAGTAGCTTTGTCTGATTTTGGCGCTGCGGCGCGAGTCCCCTTTTGCTCCTGGGCGCTGCGGCGCCAGGATAGGAAATTTACATTTTTAGCATGGCGCTGCGGCGCGAAGTTCAGTGTATATGCTGGCGCTGCGGCGCCAGCCTTGTATCTGAGTTTTTTTCCTGCACAAAAACCATGTATTAGACAGCATATATTACATAGATATCATGCTAAGTAAATAACATGCTATATACTAAATCTAACTAAGATATACACTAGCAACATACTAAATAACATGCTGCCTGCATCCTATAATCACAAAAACATACGCATTGGCAACGATGTTTACATGGTAAAAAAGAAAAGACACAATATAAACTAGACATAAGTAAAGAAAACAGAGAAAATTGATACTGAGATGGGGTTTCCTCCCCATCAAGTGCTTGTTTTAAAGTCGTCGGCTTGACTATACCGATGCTGCTCAATCCGGCTCATAAGCAAAATTGACCATTTCATGCCGCCTATTTGTCAACTCCTTTAAATTTGTGGCGGACATGGATGATTGATCATCCTCATTTTCTTCACCCATCGGCACGAAGAATCTTTCACCACTGGAATTATCCATTAATTCGCCTTTTTCATCAAGTTGAAAGCGTTCTTTGTGCACTAGCGGGCCCTCCAGGGTTTCCACAATCGTGAGCGTGGCTTCCGGTTGTTGCTTAGTCTTGACAATACAACCACTCTTTATCCTCTTCTCTCCAACTTCAAGCTCCACCTGTTGGACAATTTGCACCATGACATCTCCCTCAACAACTTTGTGAGACTCACCGCCTTCTCCTTGCGTATCCACCGTGCAATGCTCTACTGCTTCATCGTTGAGATCGGTTATGACCGGTAGATTGCCCTGCGATAGATTTATGATGGCATTGACGAGTTATCCCAATTGATTTTCGAGGCTTTGCAATGCGGCGTCTTGGCATGCCATTCGAACCTCATTTCTTTCTATAAAGTTGGTGAGGAGCTCTTCAAGCCTTTTCTCTTCTATTAAGTATGCCGAAAAGCTCTCATTGGGTTGGAATGTCACCTTATACTGCGGAGGAGATGGACATTCAAATTGATTCGGATAGGAGTAATTCGGATCATGATATTGCTCTTGACTATAGTCCCAAGAGTTTGGATAACCCTGACAGTTTGGATGATAGGAAATCTGTTCAATGTCAGCTTGTTCCTGACAGTAGGCAGTCTGAGTGGACTCACACTCAAGATTATCAGAAAACCTCAAGACATTTGCAATTTGAGCTCGCAATTTCTCGAGTCCTTCCGAGTTTGGTTGTGTAGTCCTCTCATAAGGCCATTGATAACATTGATCGTCCATAACCTGTAAACTTAAAAACACAAAGGAAGATCAAACAAATAAAAGAAATATAAACACGTTCAAATTAAGACTAAATTGATTTAAATCAATATTGGACAATATTAGAATAATAGTTCCCCGGCAACGGCGCCAAAAACTTGTTGGTCGGAAAACCGATCACTAAACACGTGCAAGTATACGCGGTCTAACAAGTAATACAGTGATAAGGAAAGTGTCGTACCCACGAGGAACTATCACTAATATTTACCAAATACCAACTTTGTATCGCTTAAGTCTTATTCGAACAGTAAACTAATAGGAGTGCGGTTAAACTAGTTATAACTAATTATTAAAGCAAGTAAACGGATAACGAATGGTAATCGAAGGAATTACAAGCTAAGGTTACAACTTCACCCCACACGGGCATTCTGTAGAACACCTGGCGTGCTATGCTTCATCAAACTTCCTACCCTTCTCTCTTTGGTCTTAATGGTCACGACAGTTTGTCGACCGAGAACACACAGGTGCTCATACACCTCTGTCGAGGTATGCACAAACATATCCTCTCCAGATCCACCCGAAAGGGAATAGAACAGAAAAGAACATCCAAACTAAGTGATAATCCTACACATGTCTATGCGAATTAACCTAATAAGGATTTAAGCATAAGTTCTCAATTAGGTCACATGTGGCACACAGATATATGTCTATTCTACGCACAACTTATGCAGTCGAAACCCATAATCACATGCCAATATATTTAGGTGTAAATCTACAATTCTTCTTTCGATATCATATAGATTACCAAAATCATCACTAATGTCTTAGTGAGAATCGTTAAGCATGAATATATTAAACCAAACCATATGGTGCCAACCAAAGAGATAAGACAGTCAATTTAATTAACAAAGGGTTCCATTATAACCTTAGAGCCAATACTTAGTTCATAGCTCTTGAACAAAATATAAGTAGCAATAAAGACAACATTTATGGATTACAAAAATAGAGGAAATGAATGGACAAGAATAAACTCTGTCAAGGCTCTTCAGTCTCCAAGCATTTCGCTCCTTTCAAGCTCTCCAATCCGTGTAGCTCACTGCTCTTGTTGCTCCAAGGAAAACCCAAACTTTACCCTAATCTACCTAATCTATATTTACAAACATTACCCAATAACTAGAGAGAGAAAGTACCAAAGAGATCTAATCTATCCTAAGCTAAGCTAACCGATTCTATCCCAGTCTTCTTCCTTTTCCTCTCCTGGCAGAGGCTCTCTCTGTGTCTATATATCTCTTTTTTCTCCTTTTTCTAGGTCAAAAGCAAGCCTTTTCTGCCTGGGCACCGGAGGTCGCGCTGCGGCGCGGGTAATCAGCTTATAAGTGGCGCTGCGGCACCATATTAAAATCAAAAGACCGGAGGTCGCGCTGCAGCGCGAGCCCATAAAGGAACTGTGGCGCTGCAGCGCCAGGATGACATCAGCAAGGACCAGGGGCAGCGCCGCGGCGCGAGATTAAGACTAGACATTGGCGCTGCGGCGCCAGTGTATGTAAATTGTCCGTTTTGTCCCCTAAGAGCTAGAAAAGTCCTGTAATGCCTGCAAAACATCGGTTAAGCATAATAATACAATAAACATATAAAACTATATAAAAACTACGACGATCAGGCAACTATTTAAGCCATAAGGTATCCGATTTGCCGGTATAAATCCCACTCATCAGTTTTCATAACTTGTGCGTTTAGATTGATTTATTGTGAACCTATATGAAATTGATAAATGGATTATAGGTTTAGACCTAGTTATGATATCATGCGAAAGTTAGAGATTCTTGCGGGTAATCTATGAGATTATGTGACGTGTGTCTCATTCATTGTCCTAAAGAGTTGATAATTTGTTAGTGTTTAGGATAGAAATATACCTAAATGACGTATATAACCATTTGAGAATCTAATCTTAATGACTTCCTATGCAAAAGTTGGTAATTGATGGAGTAGTTAACAAGAATTCCCGTGACATGTGTCTTGTTAATTGTTCTGGATATTAGTTGCTTGATAGTGTGTATGATAGACATATACCTACATGCCGCATTAGGAAGATTCATAGTTGTCCATCGAAAGAGGCTATTATGTAATCGTGATTTCTCGGTTGTCAATTCTAGGTGCTTATTATTCTAAGTGAGAGTGTTAAGAGATTCGAACGTAGTGTTGGGGGAAATTGTAATCACATGTCTTCATTATCTGAATTTACCCTAGGATTAGTTATTGCATGTTTTAATTCTTGCCTAGTTTAACTTAGCTTTAATAATTCATTCTCCTTTTCGCCCGTTTAAATAAGATTGAGATGATTATGAGCTAGTGGTTTGGTGTCTTTTATCCATTAATTCTCTGTGGGAAGATATCTTTACTTACTCTTTATTACTCGTTGGCCGCGTATACTTGCGCGTAAATTGTGTCATCTAATCAGACCAACAACAGCTGCTGGGTAATTTTTCTTTTGGGATTGATGGGAGCGCCTTCTTTATCCCCAATTTTGTCACCTAGAGCAGATTGAAGGATTATACTGATGAATCTTCCATAGAGCATCTTGGCAGAGCTCTTAGTCTTCTTTGGGCTGAGCATCCACTTACCAAACCATTCCATCAGCAGAGCCCCATAGTTGAGTTGAATTCTAAAGCAGATAGTTGTCATGAGCTTTAGTTATTTCTCATTTATCGAGTCATGACCAGAGCCTTTGTAGCATATGCATTTAACAACAATGTCAACCTAAAATTCATACTTCTGGGGAAACTCTTTCTTCTTATAGCCCTTGATGCCTTAAAACTTGTTGTGGTGCATCTTCTGTAGGCCTTCATGGAAGTCGATGACATCCATATACGGAAGACCATTTGATTTAAACCCTAGGGCTAGGTTTGTGCTTCAGCATTGAGTCGAATCTGCCTGCCCTTAACTTTTGTAGTAATGAGGTCGTCTTCCAAGACCCCATTGCAGTAGAACTCCTTTACCAGCTTTAAGTAAATAGTCGTACTGGTGCTCAGAGCTTCTTTGAGACCAGCCCTTTTTAGAAGGGTTAAAATTTTGTGGAACTAAGGTTCTGCTGTCTTGAACTCGTCGAAGCACAGCTGGTAACCATAAACAATGTTGGAACCAACCATTAATTTTGTTGATTATCCTATGACGAACAAACTTGGCTTAGCTTTTTGAAGCTTAGGGTTTCTTTTGAGAGAGAGAAAGAGAGATAAACTTTTGAAATTCAAATGTAAACTGACAAAAGATAGTTCAAAATGTATTTGTAACTTTCCTCCATATAATTTGCAGAGTGTGGCACGTGTCGAGTTCTACTAGACTCCATGATTTTAAGTCATATGGAAAGTACGGTTCTACGTGCCCTTAGCTCCCCCTGAGCTAGTGAATCCTTTTGAGAGGACTACGATTGCCGAGAACCACTCCACGATTGTTGTGTTCAGTGATGAAACTGCTCCATGACAGTTGACTCTACGGTTTTCTGTGATGTATTCTAAATCAGCATCCCTTCTAGCTTAAGGTTTCTCAGGATGGGCCAACCTCTTAGACTAAAGCTAAGGGTCAGGTTTTTCCCTGAGGCACTTATCAGAAGGGTTGCTTAGACTTGGTAATGCTGCCATCATAAAGAGCTTTTCTGCCATGTCGAGACCACTCCATGATTGTGGTTCCTCTTAGTCATCTCTATAATTTTGACATAGCCTTCCTATCTGCATGGTTAGCACCAACTAGAGCATAGAGTTCATAGTTGTAGATTTAACATACTTAACTCACTTATTAATTTATTAAATCTGGATTCATCTAAGGGTTTTGTAAAAGCATCAACAAGTTGATTTTCAGTAGGGATGTATTACAAAGATATAGTTCCATTTTGAACATAATCCCTAATAAAATGATATCTTATTTCTATATGATTAGTCCTAGAATGCATGACAGGATTATATGTTATTGCTATGGCACTTGTTTTATCACAGTGAACAGGTATAGATTTGAAATCAAACCCATAGTCTGCTAGCTGGTTCTTCGTCCATAGGATTTGAGCATAGCAGCTGCATGCAGCAATATATTCAGCTTCTTCTGTTGAAGTTGATACTGAGTTTTGCTTCTTGCTAAACCAGGACACTAGTCTATTTCCTAGCAGTTAACAAGTGCCACTGGTACTCTTTTTGTCTATTCTACAGCTTGCTAAATCAGCATCTGAATATCCTGTCAGTTCAAAGGAGAACTCCTTGGGATACCAAAGTCCCAAGTAAGGTGTTCCCTTGAGATACCTGAAAATCCTTTTTAAAGTAGTTAAGTGTGATTCCTTAGGATTAGCTTGAAAATTAGCACATATATATGTTGCAAACACTATATCTGGTCTACTTCTAGTTAAGTAGAGATGGGAGCCTATCATACCTATGTATTGAGTAATGTCAATACATTTACCTTTCTCATCTTTGTCAAGTTTAGTTGCTGGAGCAATTGGTGTTATCATGGGAGTGGCTGATTCCATTCCATACTTCTTAAGTAAGTCTTTGATGTGCTTGGCTTGATTAATAAAGATACCTTCATCGGTCTGCTTTACTTGCAGTCCAAGGAAGAAATTCAGCTCACCCATCATGCTCATTTCGAACTTGCTCTGCATAAGCTTGGCAAATCTCTTACATAGATTTTCATCAGTAGAACTAAAGATAATATCATCTACATATATTTGAACTAGTAAAACTTTATCTTTGTGCTTCCTAAGAAATAATGTGGTATCTACTCTACCTCTAGTGAATCCCTTTTTAATATGAAAGTTAGTTAGTGTTTTATACCATGCTCTAGGTGCTTGTTTAAGTCCTTATAAGGCTTTGTATAATCTACAGACATGATTAGAGAGAGTTGGATTGATGAAACCTGGTGGTTGCTCTACATATACTTCTTCTTGAAGTTCTCCATTCAGAAATGCACTCTTGACATCCATCTAGAAGACTTTGAACTTCATGTGAGCAGCAAAAGAAAGGAATATTCTGATAGCCTCTAGTCTGGTAACTGGTTCAAAGGTCTCGTCGTAGTCGATGCATTCTTCTTGAGAATAACCTTTGGCCACTAGTCTTACCTTGTTCCTTGTGATCGCCCCATCTTCATCTACTTTGTTTTTAAAGACCCACTTGGTGCCAATGACTGGGCGATTCCTTGGTGTAGGAACTAATCTCCAGACTTTGCTTCTTTCAAACTGATTCAGCTCCTCTTGCATGGCTCTATCCAACTCGAGTCTTCCATTGCATCTTCTATCTTCTTGGGTTCCATTTGGGACAGAAAGCTCGGATAGAAACACTCATTTTGAGTTGCAGATCTTTTCCTGATTCTTGTAATTGGATCTCCAATGATCAGGTCTTGAGTGTGATCTCTTGCCCATCTATTTCCTATTGGAACATCTGTTCTGGTGCCTTCTTGTCTGAAAGGTTAACTTCTGTTTCTTGTTGCAGATGATCGTCGTCTGGTGCAGCTCTCTCCACGATTTCTTCTTCAGCCTCGATGATTCCACCTTCTGGAACTGCGATCGTGGTGTTGGGCTCAACAATCTCAATCGTAGTGTCTGGATCATCGGTCGCAGTGTCTTGTGGTACAGACTTATCTGAGTCTGTTTCATCAAAGATGATGTGAATTGAAACTTCAACACTAAGTGACTTTATGTTGAACACTCTATAGGCTTTGCTGTTTATAGCATATCCAAGAAAGATTCCTTCGTCTGACTTATCTTGGAAATTAGTCAGATATTGTTTTCCATTGTTGAGAATGTAGCATGCATAGCCGAATACGTGGAAATAACTGATGTTTTCCTTTCTTCCTCTCCACAGCTCGTATGGAGTTTTCTTTAGTGTAGAGTGAATAAGAGACCTATTCTTAGTGTAGCATGTAGTGTTGATAGCTTTTGCCCATAAGTATTCAGGAAGATGAGCTGTTGCTAGTAGAGTCTTTCCTGCTTCGATCAAAGTTTTATTCTTCCTTTCAGCTACTCCGTTTTGCTGTGGAGTTCATGGAGCTGAGAAGTTATGACTATTGCCATTGTCTACACACAACTGATCCATTTTCTGAGAAGTCAAACTTTTACTATGATCACTCCTTATGGCCTTGATCTTTTCTCTTTTTTTGTTTATCACCAGCTTGAAAATCTTGATCAGTTGCGAGCTTGTTTCATCTTTAGAGTTTAGAAAGAATACCCATGTGAATCTGGTGCAGTCATCCACTACAACCAGTGAGTATCTCTTTCCTCCAAGGCTTACAGTTGGAATTGGTCAAAAAAGATCCATGTGAAGTAACTGTAGGGGCTTATCAATTGACTTAATTGCTTTGCCTTTGAATGAGCTCCTTATTTGCTTCCCAAGCTGACAGATGCATGGCCTTTCTTTGACGAATTTGAACTTGGGTAGGTCTGCTACTAGATCTTTGGAGGCAAGTTTTGACATACTCTTGAAGTTGAGATGAGACAACCTTCTATGCCATAGCCAGCTCATTTCTTCAGCGACTTTAGCAAGAAAGCAGATTGTATCATCAGAACTTATTTGAGCAAGATTAACAGTGTACACGTTACCTTCTCTTTCTCCAGACATCTTTATGGAATAAGTATTCAGATCTCTGACTTGACACTGATTGTTATGAAAAGTGACTTGATGACCCTTGTCGCAAAGTTGACTGATGCTCAGGAGATTATGCTTTAATCCTTCCACATAGGCTACTTTACTGAAGGACACTGCACCATTCCCAGCTGAGCCATATCCTATTAACTTGCCAGAGCTGTTAACTCCAAAGATGACTGTTGGACCCTTCTTCTTTGTGAAGTTAGACAGTCTGCCTTGTTCCCAGTCATGTGCCTTGAACATCCAATGTCCAGATACCATGTTGTGGTCGTGGAGCTTAGATCCTACAGTAAGGTTAAGCTTTTATGTTGTTACCCAGACTTGCATGGGTCCTACTTTGTTAGTTCCCTTGAGAACCCAAATTTTCTTGATCTTGGGTCTATTATGTAGAGAATTATAAAAGTATACTGCAGCCTTGTAACCATGTCTACCACATACAAAGCATCTAGAATTATGCATGCTTGTGTGTGTGTGGATTCTTTCTCCATTTGGACTTGTGTGGATACTTGGTGACCTTCTCCTTATGCTGGTTCTTCTTTTTCCATACAGCCTTGTAATTCAGTGCTTGTGATGAGTGAATCTCAACTCCACGATTCCTTCATGGTTGGTTCGTGGTGTCGGTTTTTCTTGACTCCATGACCCTTCGAGGTTGGAGAGTGGTGACTGAGTTACTCTTCACCTTTATGAATCCCATGCCAGCATGAGATCCGTTATGTCATAGGACATGACTTGGATCAGAAGAGCAAGGATGCATTGGTTCTTCCTTCTTTGTGGATTTCACAAATATAATGCCTTATTAAAATTTAAAGAACTACCAATGTTAGTTTCCTTTATCTTTTCCACACATGGTTCTGAGGTAGATTCCCCAAAGCCAAAACCTGTTATGTCAGATGCACTTCTCTGACTGGAGATCAGGGAGTCTATCGATGAGGAAGACCTATTCTACATTGAGATTGTATTTTCTAGCTCCTCAATTTTAGAGGTTAGATTTAACTCTCTTTGGGTGCTCAATTCATTAGTCTTTCTTAAGAGTTTATTCTCAGATTCAAGTTTAGAGAGAGAGCCAGTACTAAGTAGAGTTGTTTCCAATTCTTTTAGAACTTTCTCTTTCTCCTTTTGAAGACCGAAATAATCTTTAGATAGAACTCTGAACCACTTCATATATTGATGCAGATCAGATGTTATGTCATGAAGGGCAGTTCTTAAATCATCAATGTCTACATCAGGAGAGTTAAAGTCAAATACCTCATATATGCTTACTTTATGATGGTCATTGCTTTTCTTATCTTTTGCATCTTTGGCAATCAGACACAGATTGGCTACTTGAGGTTCATCATCATCTCCAGACTCAAGACTGGTGTCATTGTTTGAGTCACTCCACGATCCTCCGGCTAATAGACCTTTGTCTTTCTTTTGAAGCATGTTGTACCCTCTGAACTCCTTCTTTGGATTCATCTTTCTTTTTAGCTCTTCTATGATTGGTTTGTTGTAGTTTGCAATGAAGTGGCCAGGCTTCTTGCAGTTGTAGCATAGGTCATTGATCTGCTCCTGGCTGCTGTTGTTGTTGAATCTCTTAGGTCTATCGCTTCTTCCTTCGCGCATGAACCTTTTGAGTCTTCTCACCAGCATTGCAATGTCCTCATCATCATCTTCCTCAGAGGCAGATTCATTTTCATCATGAGCTTTGGAGGTGTCTTCTGTTGCCTTGAGAGTAACTCCTTTATCCTTCTTTCTTCCTTCAGATAGAGTCTCTACTCGTTGAGTTAGCTCTAGTTCGTAGGTAAGAAGGTTGCCATAAAGTTATTGGACAGTCATTTCATGCAGGTTCTTTGATTCTCTGATTGCAATGGTTTTGGCATCCCACTTGCTTGGTAAGGACCTCATGAACTTGATGATAAGATCTTTGTTGGGATAGACCTTTCCAAAAGCTCGAAGAGAGTTGAGCAGCATGTTGAATCATTCATAGGTGGAAATGACGTTTTCTCCTGGAACATGGGTAAACATCTCATACTGTTGAGTCAGAAGAGATTGCTTGTTTTCTCTTACTTCTTCTGTTCCTTAGTGCATGATGAGCAGTGCTTCCCAGACTTCTTCGGCAGACTTACAGTTGACCACATTTTTGAACAGATTATCCTCTAAAGACTGGAATAAAATGTTCTTGGCCTTTTTGTCTAGCTGAACATCTTTCTTTTCGTTGTCAGTCCATTCTGCTTTGACCTTGATCAGAACTCTGTTAGGATCGTCTGGAGTTGGTGCAAGCTTTGTTGGAATATAGGGCCCATTTAGAACGGTTTCAAATAGATCATAATCTATTGAATCCATGTAGGCTTGCATGTGAACTTTCTAGTTGGCAAATTTGTCTTTGTTGCACATTGGTGTCTTGCTGCCTCCACCGGTCTTTGATTCGCTTATCAGATGTGCCATCAAATCTACTCAAGCTTTGTAGGTTAGTTGAGAGAACCTGCTCTGATACCAATTGTTAGTTCCTAGAGGAACAATAGTTATCTAGAAGGGGGGTTGAATAGATATTTTAAAACTTTTTCCTTTTCAAAATACTTTATCAGATTAGTTAAGCACAGCGGAATATATGATTTGTTTGCTTTCCTTTTAGATAAACCAAGTTTAAGGGTGATAAGCAGTTATAGCAGTTTATAACAGATATAGCAGTTATGGCAGATATCAGACATAGTGATTTTAAGTGGTTCAGAGCACACAAGACTCCTAGTCCACTCTTCTACTTCACGAGTAGGAAATCCACTAAGGATATCTTTACACTTTTTTGAATCACTTAGATTCCTTCAAGACCAACAGTCTTGGAACTTCTTAGTTCACTTAGAACTCTTTAAGTCCAGCGGACTTGGTATACACTTGATTGACAATTAAATTCTTGGGCTGTGCTACTCAGTTTCTATTAAGCATAAGTTCTAAAGAACTAAGTAGCTATGCAAGCTTTTATTCAGATCGTAGAGTTTTGACGTTGAGTTTTCTTGAGCTTTTTAGTTCTTGCTTGCTTAATTCTGAATCTTCGTCTGATTTGCTTATAAAGGAGCCTTTGAAATGTTTTCGTTGAAGGCATCCGTTGCAGCATTAAATGCTTCAGACGTTTATGAGCACTGATGTTGACTTCCTGGAAATCTGCTGTTCTACCGCCTGGCCCACTGACACAGCAGACTGCTTTCTCACCTAACACCTGAAAAAGGTCTTTTTAGCAGGCATGCAGTCCTTTCCTTAGCTTCTTCAACGCTTCTTCGATGCATACTAAGGATGAATGTTGGATCATTAGGACTATCAAAATTTCAACGTTTATAAGCCTTTCTTCATTTGATACTCTACCTTCTTCATCAGATAGATGAACTTTGATGCTGACTGGAGGGTCACCACGATAATGGTCTTTGTACCATGATCGCTGTGTGTTGTCTTGCTCATACTTGATTCAGCTGAGATCGTAGAGAACACTAGGATTTCTCTTAAACTTTGATAGACTACGATTTCTCTTGCTTTCCTTGTAGACTCCACGATTTCGAGAACTGACTGCGAATCTTGACTTGGCTTGGCAGGCGCTCATATCATCCCCACGATTCTGAGTGTGGCTTCTACAAACTTCTAGCTGGCTCGACAGACTACGAATCTGTTGAGGCCTAACAATTACATCTCAAAATAGATCAACCTAACAGTTTTGATCTTTCTTCTATACATTCATTTACAGAATGATGAACATTAAGGCACAGATCAACCTAACATTTTTGATCTATCATCTAAGTTCTTGTACATTAACTCTCTAAAGGACTTTACGCATAAGCATATATATTTACTTTCAACATCAAATTTGAATATGCAATTCCCAACATGGGTGATAGTGGATCGACTGACGAAGTCAGCGCATTTCTTACCTATCAAGATTAGATTCAATTTGGATCAGTTGGCAAAGCTGTATGTTAAGGAAATTATTTCTAGACATGGTGTTCCAGTATCAATTGTATCAGACAGGGATCCGCGATTCACGTCTAATTTCTAGAAGCGATTACAGGAATGCCTGGGAACACAATTGCGAATGAGTACGGCATACCATCCTCAGACTAATGGCCAGAGCGAGAGAACGATTCAGACTTTAGAGGATATACTGAGAGCTTGTATTATGGACTTTAAGGGAAGTTGAGATGATCATCTACCGTTGGTGGAATTCACCTACAACAACAGTTACCATGACAGTATTGGCATGCCGCCTTACGAAGCATTCTACGGTAGAAAATGCAAGACACCATTAAGCTTGGATGAGGTTGGTGAACGACAACTGTTGGGGTCAAAATTGGTGCAAAAAACTACTGAGTTCGTCAAACAGATCAGAACAAGATTAGTTTCTGCTCAAGACAGACAGAAGAAATATGCCGATTATCATCGACAGAATCGAGAGTTTGAAGTGTGAAGCTTCATTTTTCTAAAGGTATCTCCCTGGAAGGGGAAGATTCGATTTGGAAAGAAAGGGAAATTGAGTCCCAGATTTATTGAACCTTTTGAGATACTGCGAAAGGTTGGCGAGGTAGCATACGAGGTTGCGTTACCTCCACAGTTAAATCTATTCATAATGTTTTCCATATTTCTGTGTTGCAACCGTACAAACACGATTACAAGCATGTGATAGAGTATGAGCCATTACAGTTTGATAAAGACTTAACATATGCGGAGGTTCCTGTTCAGATAGTTGACAGGAAAGAGCAAGTACTTAGAAATAAAGTGATACCTTCTGTTAAAGTGTTCTGGAGGAACCACAATGCTGAAGAAGCTACGTGTGATCTCGAAGATGTTATGATGAAAACTTATTCCCAATTATTTGTTTAATTTCTTGTATATCGATTCTGGGGACAGGATCTTTTTTAAGGGCGGAAGAATGTGAAGAATGAGATTTTTTTAGTTGTGATTCTGGGACATAATCCTTTTAAGGAGGGAAGATTGTAACAAACGAGATTTTGTATTTTAATTTTAAATATTTATTGAATTAAATAAATATTTTAGTTGATTTATTTATTGAGTGGAATAAATAATTGATGTGATTATTGTGGAGTAATTTAATTAAATGCAATATGTTAATTAAATTGATGCTTGAGTAATTTTGTGATGAAATTCTAATTTAATTGAGATAATTAAATTAGATGAATATTATGTGGTATTTGATAATGAGGATATATAATAATTTAATTTAAATAATTAAATTTGAGATTTACTAATTTGTTACATGAAATTATGATTAATGAGTAAATTATAATTGTGTAGGAAGTTAATTATGTGGCAATTTTATTTAGTTAATTGATGTTAACTTTAATTTAATTAAATTGGGATAGTGAGATTTAATTAAATAAAGCGTGACATTGAAAACTATGTAGTAAAAGGAGTTATTAAAATAAATTAAAAATATTTTAATTATGTTTTACCAAACAAGGCCTTAGTTCTAAAAATTTATTTTTAAAATAAATTTTGCCAAACAAGCCTTATGGCTTTTGATTTTTAAAAATAACATAACTGATATATTTATTAAGGGATTAATTAGTCATCAGTTATTATATTATGATATTATATGTATATCAGTTTTGTGTTTTACGTTAGTTTTATTTCTAAGCCTAAGACTAAAGAAGAACAAAGAGCAGAGAATAAAGAGTTTAGAGAAAAACAGAGAAGAGAGTGAGTGAAGAAGAGAAGAAATTCTCTGTGAGTTTGGAATTGGGGAATCAAAAAGGAAGTAAAGGATTGTCAAGCTTTACAATAATCATCTAACCAGGAATTTAAGGTATATAACTTAGTTTATATTCATAGTTTAATTCTCCGTAAATTGAGTTTTCATGATAATTGGAATTTGTAGTGGATGATTTGGTTAGATAAGTGTTATATGAATTAGTAGATGTTTATAATTCATTATATGTATGCTATAAACGATTTTCAGAAATCAAAATATTATAAAAAAAAACAAGTTTTAAATGAAGAATTTATGTTCTTGTGAAATTTACATGTTTTGGTTGATTTTTAGAGTAAAAATTGATGATTTAATTATGTTTTAATCTGCAAATTGAGAGTTGTTTATGATATTATTGTTAAAAACGAAAACAATGCCTGTGTATTGATTGATTTGGTTGAAAATTGAATCCATGGTGAATTATTTAGTAAAATGTGTATGTTTTATGAAAATAACAAAATTTGGATTTAAAAACCTTTGATGTTGATTGTGTAAGAACCCGAATTTTCAAGAAGTTATTAAAATGAGAATTTAATAAATAAAATACTTAAGGCATGTATTGGGTTCGAATATATATGTGTGTGTTATGAGATAGGAAGTATTATGTTATATAGGGTTATATGAACTATGTAATATGTGATTTTGTGATTAATAAATATATTATTGATATATATTTGTTATTTAGTGTAGAGACAATTTAATTGAAGTAAAGGAGATGGATAAAATTATCTATCGATATTAAATAATTTATAGAATTATTTTATCATAGTAAGTTGGTGACATTAAATATTTTTAATGAATAATCCCCATCTTCTTGTGTATGTATACTAATAACTAGTATGTTTGTAATATGGGTTATTATTAGTACTTAAGCTATCCATGGATGGATTTGGATAGTGAAGCATGAGTTAGTTAAGGGAATTAACTAATAAGAATAAATATTGGTTAATTTAAATTGAAAGTTATATTATGAAATAATATAATGTGAATATTAAACCTAAATTAACTATGGTGATTTAGTAAAGGGGTGAATTAATATATGTGTTAAAAATGTAAGTATAGTTAGTACCTTCTATATATTACTTAGATGGTAATATGTGAGAGAGTCTAATGTGCGAATAACATTAATAAATATTGATTGGAAAATTAATTAATATTTGAGATACTGTTAAATTTATAAATTTAAAGAAATTGTTTTGGAGACAATTTATTGAAAGGGTAGAGAAATAGTTATTATATATTTCTAATAAAGGATATTAAAATAAATTTTTAATATTGAATTATTTTAATAAAATGAGAAAATGTTATTTCTGAATAATATTATTACCTTATATGTTTTGTATGAGGTAATAGGTATAATTAATTAATATGGTAAATATATTAAAACATATTTGCTATATGTAAATAAATTGATGGAAATAATTTATTATAATAGAAAATAACTTATTATCTATTTTATATATATAATATATGTACATGTGTCGTGCATATAATTATTTTTAATAGATTATTAAATTAAGAATAATATCTTCAGACAATAAGTAGATTATTTTCTGATAATGAATGTCTTTATTTGAAGAAAACATAATATTTTATGTTATGATAAAATACATAAGTTTTAATGTATTTTCAAAGGAGTTAAGTTAATAAAAGAAAACTAAGTTATTTTAATATATTAAATAGCTTAAGTTATTATTTTATCATGGATATTATTATTTAAATAATTAATAGAGTAAATATTAATTATTATAAGCATAAAGATTATACTTATTATAGGTATAAATAATTGAAGTAGCTTAGCATTTAAATACTTGAGTCACACCAACATTATATTAAAAGGATATTAAGTGTGGTGGAAGTAATAATAAGTTTAAGATTGAGCTTGTGAAAAATGTCTTGTGTGGCACGATAATAGATCCGATGATTAATTAAATTATTTAAGGATGGAGGAATTATTAATTAAATAATTAATCTATATTAATTGTTAATTTTTATTATAATGGTATGTTGAATTATTATTATTGCGAGTGATAACATGATAATAAGTATATTGGTTATAAATATAATAAGATTTATATTTATTTAATGTGATAATTAACCATATAAATGTTAATTAATTGTTATAGGAGATTAATAATTACATTGATTGGTGAGGGATGAATTAATTAATATTTTATTAATTAATTAATTGTCATTGAGTATAATAATATATAAACGAGTAGATTGTTAATATAATTATAATTGCTCAACTAGTTGATATGTGCAAAGGATGTGATTATTAAGAGTATAACATATAGTAGTTACGCATATGTTATATAAAGTGTAGCGTGACATCATCTTAATGTGACTATATAATATATAAGACCTATATATTATGGTTGACCAAATTGTATAAGTTACATAAATAATGTATATGTGACAATATGTGATGAGTGCATACATTAAGGTATATGTATGAAATAATAAATTACACTAGATAAACAATTGTTAATTGATAATGATTTCAATAATTTAATATAATTGGAATGATAGAGTTGGGATTGTGATGCCCCCAAATCCGGGTTCCTCTCTTTCCTCGGATTCGGTGCAGTCACGATATTACTATCGTCAAACTATTACATCTTTTATTCATTACAAAAAGAATACAATTTTGCTTATTACAATTTAGAATATAAATTCTATTCATATCTAGGATCTTGTATGATGACTCCAAACTTTTACAAGTTTCAAAACCTGGTCATATACCATCCCTGTCTAAACATCACATTCGATGTTACTAAAATGCGGAATAACTTAAACTTTTCAATATCCTTGAATAAAATCTTTTATTGATTTCATAACTTGAATCAATTACAAATCCTTGAATCAACTTTATAATATGATTCATTATATTTGAGTTATCGTATAACGTATACAACTCGACTTGATATCCTCTATGTATCAACTAATACATCTTTACGGTACGACAAGTTTTAAACAACATATATAATTATCAAGTACAACTCCTAGAACCTAAACGTGGCTCAAGTAATAATCTAAACATTATTCTTCATTGCGATATTATCTATCTTTATCAATCAAGAAGCACGAAGTCTTATTCGTAAGTCCTCAACCTGCAAAAATGGTTATTTGCAAGAGTGAGCTCGACAGCTCAATAATTCTAACAGTTTTCATGCATCACATAGTATACAACATCATACTCAGTTCATGCATTTATAAACAATTTATATTTACAACGCATGTTACTTTCACATAACAAGTATATCATCAAAGATCAACTTTCAATCTCATTTATATCTCATATATAGTTCATATATAAGTTCACATTATCACAGCATGATATAATTCAACTAACAGTTATTGAATTCATATATCAAATAGGAACTGAAAGACTTGCCTGATTCGTAGTTTAACAACTACGACTTAACTGCTTAAAGCAATCTGCACTTCGTGTATTCCTACACAGTTATATAATCATGGATTTACATCCATCAGTTATACATTTTATATGCTCTTAATAGAATAACAATTCATATATCGTTTTCTAATCTTGGTTCCGTTTCACTCTATCTTAGGACAACCACGATGTTACCACATCATACCTTCATACTTATTCTATAGAAACCATTCTATTTCGGTCCTTAGGGTCCTTAAGGAAAATAACTTAGGACCAGACAGTTAACAAACTGTTCTTGGCAGCTCTGCAACAAGGCGCGACCGCGCGACAATTAAGCTTGGGAGTGGTGCGGCCGCGCTACTCCCTGCCACAACCAGAACTGAGATTTTATAACTCAGTTTAGTTTCTAGCATAACATGTATAGTATAAACATAAGTAGGTTCTGATGTTTCTTCAAGTTCACATTAACTACTTAGTTTTAAATCACTTAGCTTCATATCGATTCATTGTAATCACTAAGGCTTCACAACTTCCTTTTAACAAAGGGTCATTAACATAAGTCTTTAAACCATATAATGCTACTAATAAGCCTTTAATAGCATGTTCGTGCATATACTACACATGTATACTTAATCACATAGTCTATGCTTTAGAAATTCATTTTCTTGGATATGCGTCCATAGGCAAAATTCATGTTTCATGACATGATGCTTATGTCAGCATGTCTATAGGCATAATAAAATCCTAATATACATGCTTGCATGTTCATAATGTAAGTTCACTTAGTACTTGATGATATTATCTTTCACATTCTAAGTTTTCATAAAGATCGCACTAAGTCAACAAAGATAACTAAGTATATGCAAAGTACCTCATAGTCATGACTCTCACGTATTAGAACACATACATAAGACACTTTTACATGCTCAAATGATAATAATGTGGACATCCTATATATATGTCCAAAAACTCTAAGTTTGTCTTTTGAAATCATTTTTAATTTAAACAATGTGTTCTAGTGTATGCTCAATACCTTCGACTCACATATCATGCATATCTAAACCATATAATCAAGCTTAAAAAGTCAGAATATAAACATGACTTATATACGCCAAAATTCATTTATAAAACCTTAAGTTTTCATTAAAAACTCCACTACAACAAGGTATAATTGTTTACTATTAGCCAAGGTAACTGATTAACAACTACCTTCATACCCATTGATGCACATAACCAAGACACTTACACATGTCTCAAAAGTCTGACTCAAAGAACACAAAATTCGTCAAGTCTCATTTTAAAAACTTTAAGTTTTCTTTTAGGAAATCATGTTAAACCAACTAATACAACTTACTACGTGCATAATAATCCTAGTACGCATGTCAGACCCCTTTATGCAATTATTAGAGTCTAACTAGTATGCTTAACCAACTAGAAAACACAAAATCACCAACAGTTTCTGCAGAGGGGCGCGGCCACGCCCCATTTGTACTAGGGAGACGCGCGGCCGTGCGTCCCCGTTTCCAGACCAGGAGCTTGACTGCTTCGGCAGTTTCTTTGTCCAACTCAGAAATTTTCTTATCAATTCGATTCTAAATCAACCATGTAACAGCTCTATCATATCTTGAAATTTTTATAACACATAACCATTATATTCCACACTTTAATTACTATCTAAATTACGAAATCGAGAATTTGCCATTATAGAACAAGAATGGGAAATTATAGAGATTATACCTCTGTGAAACAATTGAGTTGCTAATGCTGCTACTTCAATTTCCTCAATTCTCAGAATGTCTATTACTAATGTATATAAACTCTCTCTCTATTCTTGTATTTGGACATAATTCTGAGCAAAATGAAATGTGAAGGGGAGAGCTATATTTATAGAAGATGGATTACCCATACAATGCTATCTTTCCCTAATTCAAACCAATGGATTGATCAAAGACATGGAGGTTAACAAGAGGTTGGTGAAGAGTTGGTGAAATCCATCATCAATCCCACTCCCCTCACAATCATCACACTCATTGCTAGCTAGGAAGTTGAGAGATGAAGGAGATAGGCTAGCCTTAGGCCATTCACGTGAAGGAGAGATTGGGCACTCATTGTGAGACAAATAATCTAACTCAGCAATAATAATTAGCAAATGTAATTCCACACTTGGTTACACACCTCTACATATAATATATACACTTGGGTTATAGAATTTATGTATACATTTCATCCCATATGACTTAGATTATAAATGAATTACAATTGAAATTTCCAATTACAATGTATCAAGTAAGGGTACACATAGATATATCCCGTATAGTCTATGTACATTTTATCATACCGATATACTTTAATCGGATATTATCACATTACATAATGGTTATTATTTCAATTATAATAACTTATTGAAGTAGTCATCAATTACAATTGCTTACTCTTTAACATATCCCCATGATACTAATGTAGTCACATAAACATTATTATGTAACCTATATAATACAATTAAGTTTACTATATAGTCAAACTACACTTTATACTACTATACGATATACTTTTAATATCGTATGCTTGCACATAGGAGTTGATAAATTACTTTATATTATCAATTAATTAATAATAATATTAATTAATCACTTCCTCGTAAGTCAATGAAATTATTAATCTCTATAACAATTAATTAACATTTATATGGTTAATTATCACATTAAATAAATATAAATCTTATTATATTTATGACGAATATACTTATTATCATGATATCACTTGCAATAATAATAATTCAACATACCATCAAATAATTACTAGATACTAGTATATTGTCCATAACAATAATTAATATTATAAGACAATATATCTCATTCCTCATCAATACAATTCCGATTATATCCATAATCAATTTCCTTATTATAATACTATCACTAGTTATAATAATAAATCCACATATTATTATAATAACAATTAATATAGACTAATTATTTAATTAATAAATCTTTCGTCCTTGAATTAATTAATTCATCAACGAATCTATTATCGTGCCACACAAGGCATTTCTCACAAGCTCAATCTTAAGCTTATTATCATTCTCAACACTTATTCATCTCTCATCACATTACTACTTATAACCTGTTCAATTAAATTAGAACTATTAAGTCCAAGGTCCACATATAAATATATTACAAATAGAATATTCAAATATTATTTATAACACTTATGGTACTATAGCAACTCAAGTTATTAAAATAATTAGTCTCCTCTCCTCACTTCAATTCAACTTCTTTTCACAGCGACGTGTAAAAGCGATGACTCGATAACGAAAATTCCACTAGGTGTTACTTTTACAAATTCTGAGTGATAATAAGTTCTTATATTCTATGGTTTGATGTTTTATATCTACTTGTATTAGGAAGTTGTAGTGATCAAAAAATTAAGAAGGATCCCTCTTGTGCAAAGGTCACTACGCAGCAAAGAAGGGTACCAATTGAAATGTCTTTCTTCTGATTTTTGTGGTTGAACAAGTAATTCTGTTATTGTTCTTTTTTATTTCTGAATTTGTTTTGTAACTTTTGTTCAAATATTCTTATCAGTAGTTTCAAATATTCTTATCAGTAGTTTTGGTAATGGCTACAAGTTGACTTTCATTGCAGTTTTATTGTTCTTTTATTGCAGTTTTGGTGAGGATAGTGGAGGTGCTAAGGTGCTAATGGAATGTCTATTTACCATTTCTTGTTTTTGTTTTACAATGACATGTGCCTGGTCATTGCTAAACAATTTTATTTTGTTACCGAGACTAATGCGTTTCAAATCACTCATATATACGTATATATCTACATATATTGTGCTTTTGGAAGTAGTAAATTGGTCAAGTTTATATCTTCATGCATGGCTCTAAACTATGTCCTAGTTTTTATGATTATTCTGTGTTATATCTTGAGCTCTTAAATTGTTGCTTGTGGGCAGGTGAACACTAGTTGACTTAAGTGGCCTTTCTTCCAGGTTTTCTGTTAATGTACTGATTTTGTTATTTGATCTAGAATTTTAAAAGCTAGCTATTATGCTATGCTAATATTACACCTGACAATCCTGGATTTATTGTATGTTACAGTCCTAGTGTTAAAATTTGTTAGATATGTTAGATATGCTGGGTACTAGAATTTTAAAATCTGTTAGATATGCTAGTGCTCCCGACTTAACTTTGCACTTCCTCTATACATGTCTTTTGGTGATATTACACATGGAGCATAATATACGTGGTATGAGGCTAGGATTGTTGGATATGATGGTGAAAGTATCAATATATAATGATTATTTTTCTTTATTACTAACAAAAAGATAAAATATTAAGACTTCAAATTCAATATGTAGGTGCTAATTAATGTTTCCTTAAAACCTTATAATATGCAGTGATTGTTCTGAGATATTTTATCTTTATGGAAAAATGCAGAGGGTCTATGAACTATATGGACATGTCTTTCCACAGCATTAAGAATATAAGACTTTGTAAGAAATTTAGAGCCTTCAAAGGGTTGTCAGATAAGTTTAATAAGGGTGTTGCGCACTAATATTGATAAGCTACTAGAATGCATTCCCTTTTGAAGTCCTACTCACTTGGACTATTTCATACTAGCATTAAAATGTAAGTTTCCTTTGAACTCTGCAACGGACTTCAAGAGTGAGGAAATTCTCTTGCGGCTGGATGTAGCTTTGAGTATGCCAAATAGATGAACAATAATATGTTCCAATTCTCAAAATCTCTTCACTTTTGTCTGCAAGCTTCCTGAAGAGCGCAAAGTGGACTTGCTGAAAAACCTTGCTGAATGTTCACCTTACAATGTACAGCACCACAGGATGCAAGACTGATGTCTCATGCAGTTGTTCAGCTTTTAAAGGTTCAAATTTAGTACAACAGAAATGTATACAACGATTTATTACTTTTTCAGTTCCTCAGTTCATAGAGGTACATTATGTTCAGAACTTATGTAAATAGGTTATGAAGGTTGAGCTGTATTGAAGAGCTAGCTAGGGCTACCATGAAGAAACTAACCCAGGGAATTGTTGAACAAAACAAAACGATGGCTACTGCTAAGTCCGATGAAGTAAAGGTTAGCATTGTGAATTTTTTTACCCACTATAGTTGAAAACAGTTAATATATATTGGTGGATACTGATGGCTAGCATTGTGTGCATTAACCATGTAAGAATTGCAGATGGAGAAGCATTATCAATGCTAGCACTAGAAAGCAAGAGTAATTGTCATCGAATCTTGAAATTAAAGGCAACTGAAAAGCTTGTCGAAGCAATAGAGATTCCATTACTTCGCGTAAATGCAGCAAGGATATTACGAAACTTCTGCAACTACATTGGATCACATTGTTTCGAAAAATTAAGGGAAACTACTAGTGCTATACCTACAGTAAGTTCATTTTGCAATAAAAAGTTTCTTATTCTCTAACGTAATAGAACTATATATATTGTACTTTTCCCTTTCAATCTTAACTATAATAATGGCTGTTGATTTTGCCTGCGCAAAAATGATGCTACCAGTGCAAATATGTATTTAGCCACATTTAAAAAATTGCTCTAACAATATCAACCGCCATAATAATAAACTAATAATACTAAGTTTTACCTCTTTCAGGTACTTAGAGCAATCATGACAGAAGAAAATAAGTTGCAGGAAGTTATATATGGTTGGACTAGCAGCACAAGTTTTCAAGTTTTTGACATCTCGGGAGTCAAGCACAATGTTTGGGAAAGCTAGAATTCCAGAGGCTGCATTAGCTAAAGCGTTAGTTCAGATTTTGAGAAAACATCAGTTGTTCTACATGCATATATATATATATATATATATATATATATATATTATGAGTTTTGACTTTTGATTAAAGATTTTAAATACAAATATTTTAATAAATATGAATGAATGAGTTAATGGTATGAATGGTTTAATGTATGAAAGATTTGGGTTAAGGTGTCTCTAGGTTTATATATATTGTTCGCTTTTGGATTCATGTTCATTTGTAGGTTGTTATTGGCGGTTAGTATTGTGCCACAAAAATTATTTTTTTTAAAAAAAAATGAAACATTTAAGACACTTTGAAAAATCGAAACCAATGTTTGTTTCATAACGTTTGAAAATTGAATACCAACCATTAGACACGCATTTTAATTCATTGTCGTGACCATTTTTATAATTTAGATACGGTTTTATAAATTCCACGTGACGAAAATCCGTACATTAATATTGGTTCCGGTTTGAACTTCCAAATCGTGACCACAGACTTACAACAATTTTTTTTATATACGATTTTTATAATAATCACGTGACAAATCAATTATAAACGTGGATATTGGTCACGGTGTTCGTCCAATACTTATATATATTTTTTATCGGTCATCATTTTAGTCACGGGGTGAAATTAGATACGGTTTAAAGAATGAAATCGAAACAGTGGAATCACCGTGACCAAAAATTATCACGCAGCTTATAGACACGCAACATGTGAAACGAAAACATGTATCTAAAAGGGAATAGTCACGGTTTAAAACCGTATCCAAAAGCTATTTCTGTACCCATGTGAGCAATAGGGAGAGAGATTCATCTTTGTTTTTGACTTCTTTAGCTTCCACATTAGTTCATTCATCCTGGTGGTGTTATATCTGAGTGTAGTTGATTTGGAGTTAGTTGTTACTATTAGTTTGTACACTAGAGAATAGCATTTTCAAATCAGTTTGGAAATCTTTCGTTATATTGTCTTAATTGAATGGGTTGGTTTAATTTTACCCAACCCAATTTAGATTGTCTAAGATAAGTGGATAACCAACTTACTTAATAATGAGTTGTTGGACGGGTTGGTGGGTCAACCATTAATTTTGCAAGCTCTAGGTAAAATAATAATCTTTTTTTTTGCTTTCCCTCTCTCTTTTCCCTAACCCCCCAAATGTATAATTAAAAAAAAACTTATTTCATTCTTGAAGTTTTATGAGTAATGGGTTGGTATTTATATCTTATTTTGTTTCCTCAATGTCTCAATAAACATGGAGTACTTTCTATTTTTGGTAAATGTATCTCTAATTTTGGAATATTTAAAAATAGTTTAATTTTATAATATTTAAAATTATATTGATAAAAGTATAAAACATAGATTAAATTATTTAAAATTTTAATTTGAAAATGTGTTTAAATAACTTTTTAAAATTAATATTAATCTTATACTTTGAAATGAAGGGAGTATAACTTTTCTTTAATCTGAAAATTTATTAGATAGTATTATCATATTTTTATTTTTATTATTTTATTTTAATAGTTTGTTCTATCAAATGATATATTGATAAAATTAATAGACGAATATGACAGAAATTAAGTCGTTGCAAGAAAAATGTACAAAATACGCAACGAAAAAAATTGTTGACAATGAATATGACCCATATTACGTAACGAAATATAGCAACAAAAAACTTTTCGTTGCCCACGATGAGGAGAAATCACTTCGGCAACAAAAATATAAATTGGTAGATTTTTTTTATTTTCCCGCCAACGAATTTGCAACGAAATTATACAACGACCTATGAATTTCGCTACGAAAAATGAAAGTCTTTTACAAACTGTAACAAATGACAACTTTTGTTGCTAAACATGCATTTTTAGCAATGACTTTATAAGTTGTTGCCTGAAAAATCGTTGCCAAATGTCCATTTTTTTGTAGTGAATTAATTACACTTAATGCATTATTATGATTATGCCATTATCTTCTTAAATAGTTATTCTTCCTTTTATGGTGTGACCCATTAGGTTCTCCATATTAAACCGGTTGTGAATAAATCAATTAGAACAATTCTAATCTTATTTAAATAAATAAATTAAACTAATAATCTATTTAAATAAATAATATTTATCCTACAATAGGGATAAGCCTTCCTAGCGATCAACGACTTTTCAGATAATATAGATTTCAACATTAATTATAAAAGAATCTTTGAGTAAATAGTTACTGTAGACACTCGAAATTTTGCTTTCCTGTTACTAACACAGTAGGAGGGCAAGATTATTTTTTCAACTCAATCTCATTCTCAAAATCGGGCCATCAGTTCAACCACAGTCTCAATATCGGGCCATTAGTTCAACCCCGGTCTCAATACCGAGCAATCAGTTCAACCCCGATCTCAAGATCGGGCCATCAGTTCAACCTCGATCTTAATACCGGGCCATCAGTTCAACCCCGATCTCAAGATCGGGCCATCAGTTCAACCTCGATCTTAATACCGGGCCATCAGTTCAACCCCGATCTCAATACTGGGCCATCAACTCTACCCTATTTTCAATACCGGGCCATCAACTCAACCCCGGTCTCAATACTAAGCCATCAGTTCAACCCCGGTCTCAATACCGGGCCATCAGTTCAACCCCAGTCTCAATACCGGGCCATCAACTCAACCCTGGTCTCAATACCGGGCCATCAACCCAACCCCGGTCTCAATACCGGGCCATCAGTTCAATCCCGGTCTCAATATCGGGCCATCAGTTCAACCACGATCTCAATATCGGGCCATCAGTTCAACCTTAGTCTCAATACCGGGCCATCAGTTCAACCCCTGTCTCAATATCGGGCCATCATTTCAATCCCGGTCTCAATACCGGGCCATCAGTTTAACCCCGGTCTCAATACCGAGCCATCAAGTCAGCCCCAGTCTCAACCCGGGAAGTACAGGTTGTGACAACCCAAAAATTTATAAAATTTTGAATGATTAAAACTAAGGTGAAAGGATAAAACCTAGATGAGAATTTGAGGATTTATTTAAAAATTTTAAGTAGAACCTATATGGTTTACTATTTGAATAAGAATAGAGAAAATATGGGATTACAAAATTTCTAAACCCTAGAAATTTTGTTATATGTACTTGAAGGAATATTAAGGAATATGGTACTACGATACTTATAAAGTTTGGTGACTTAATATATAAATTAGGTATTTGAATTAAATAACCTCAAATGTTATCTTTATTTAATTATCCTAGTATTTTAACTATATACTAGTAACCTAATCTAGTAGATTTATGAAATATATCTCAACCTATTAGATTATCTTGTATGATTATGTGAGTATTTATAACTTATTAAATCAATTAGGGCTATTAAGTTAATACACTTAGTGGAATGTTATGACTTGTGAGAATTATGGGTATAATTAAATAAATATATATTATATAATGTGTATACATTTATTTTGTATATAAAGATAATTAAGAATATGTAAATATCAAAAATATTGAACATTAGCTCTAGTGATAATAGATTTAATGGACTAAGGAGGGTGAGTAATTTGAATAAGCCCAATTTGTATCCCAATTCTTTATTTAAATTTTGAATTTGTAGCTAATATGATTTAATAGCAATTAAATTATTAAATTAGCCTAATATATCATGTATAGGGAAAGTATAATGATGGCCCGATTTAATTAATAGGGGAAGCCCAAGTTTCTTTTAATTACTAAGCAAACTAAGAAAATGCAAGCCCAAAAGAAATTAAGTGTGAGCCCAAGCTTGGCCCACTTGAGGAAGAGTATTTAAGTCATTGAATAAGTATAAAATTAAAAGTATGGAAACATGTGGATTACATGCCCCAAAGAATTAAAATTCGATAACCCAAAACATTAAAAGAGTAGCCCAAACTTAGCCCAATGGGGGAAGGGACCTATTAGACATTAAGTGAGCTATTTGGGTCTTAAAAAGAAAACAAACTTGAGCCCAAGAAGGCCTTAGGGTCGAAAATTTGGAGGAGAGATGAGAAGGGGATGAGTATGTAATGATTAAGGCCACTTTAGTTGGTAATTTGCTTTGCAAGGTGTCACTTAATTTAAGGAGCCAACACTTTTACTCTTGCTTGCAAGAAACAAATTTCATTATGAGAGAGAGAGAGAGAGAAAAAAAAAAGGCTAGCATGTGGGATAATGTATAGATATATATCATATTTCTATACTTTCTATTTTTAGTAAAACAAATATAACATTTCATTCTTATCTCATTTACCAAGCTAAGGAAAGAGAAATAGAAAGAACAAAAGAAAGTAACCAAGAGAGAGAAATGATAGAGTTCGGTGGGGAAAGAGAGAGAAGAGAAGGAGGTTTTGGTGTTCATAAGCTTCCTAATCAATCTTAGGAAGAAGAAGATGAAGGAGAAGCTAAGGTATAACAAAGATTTCTACTTATGTAGTCTAATATCTTATTGATTTGAGTTTGAGTTTCTGTAAAGTTTTAAAACCTTGGATTTTTGTGTTTAATAGTGTTACATGTTTAGATCTAAACCTTTTGATGATCAAAAGTTAGATCTAAAGTATTAAATAGAAAATAAGTTTTTCAAAAGTGAGAAAATTTAATTTTTCTTAGCCTTGGTTGTGTCTAATCTTATGATTGGTGATTTTTGGTGAAATAGATCATGGATCATGATAGATCCATGAATAGATGATGTATTGGTATTTATTAAGGTGATTGATGATGGGTTATGTTGGTTATTAGGTGAAAATATAGAAGATTTCTTAGAAATCACAAAAGATGGAAAATCAGATTTTTAGAATAAGCAATATGAAATTCAAACGACCATATCTCCTATTTTATTTTGAATTTTTAAGCGTGGTCAATCTCTGGAGTTAGATATATAAGTCTTCTAACGTTTCCAAGTGAAATCACTGAAAAATTCCATGTAGATTTTTGTGTGGACTGTTTTTAGCAAAGGACACCAAAGATGAAAAATGCTAAAAAGCTTGCTGTCCAAAATTTATTGAAATTAAAATATATGTTATAAAGTAGCTTGTGTCCAAAAATGAGCTTATTCGGACTTAAATTGACCAAGTTATGACCTTTTTAATATTTGTATTTTTTCGATAAAAATCTCTATAACCGGAGTTCTGTAACTCCGATGGCCACGAATTTAAACTGGAAGCTCACGTTAATACGTGTAAGATCCTGCCAAGAGTTGGGAATTTTTGGAGTTAAGCACGATGTAGCAAATTTCTTAAGGTTTGAATTAGAAATGGATTTTTGAAAAATACTTAAGAGAGTTGAAAAATTCCAGAAATATTCTTTTTGTGTATGGAATATATGTATATATGTTTGGCCAAAGGATAGAAAAATAATAAGCTGATTTGGTATTTTTGTGAAAAGGGTATTTCTACTTCTTGAAATGAACAATTCAGGGTACTGAAATGGAAACTGAAATATCAGGAAGAGAAGTTAGTTTTGTTTCAGCTTGCTAAAATGAAAACTGAAAAGGTTAGGAAGGGAGGACAGCTTGGTTTCAGTTTACTGAAATGATATATTCTATCTCCTAAATCCATAAATAGTTTACCGAGTTATAATAAGAACTTATAAAGTGAGTGAGTAAGTATTGAGTCTAAAGTAGTACAGTCGTATTCTGCAATGATTGATGTATAGTAGCTGGGCTAAATGATTCCTTCAGAGAGCGGAGGTATATACGAATTAGTAACCGATCTAACTCACTGTGAAAATAGTGTAGACGAGACGGAAACTAATTTGTTGGTTGTTTGTGGAAAACCACTCAGTATACTAGATTGAATACTATTAAAGACTCGATGTGTGCTAGGGTTAGACTTGTACATAAGTATGGTGTTAAGGTTATCTAATATTTGACTATGTGGTTGAGTGTTAGATAGTTTACTTTTAAAGTAATAGTATTATAAGATAAGTATGTTTTACTAATTAAAAGATCAATATTATAATTGATAGATCTTTTCAATAAGGAGATTAAATTAGATTGTGTAGCAGTAATCGATGATACAGACAAGTTTTTCTCTAACTCAAACTTGAGTTATATTTTTAAATTATGGTAGTGAATATTTATTGTTGATTATTCACATCTATACTGATTATTGATTCGCATTTAGTGCATATTGCATATGTTCATCAGGTATGAAAGGCTGATCACCTTCATTACCCTAAGGTTCAGTTAAAGTTATTCATGGTCTTTATTAACATTAAACATTATTGGTTCAGTCATTCATTTATTGAAACTCTGATTTATGCTCTTTCACAATTATTATATTGTTGAAAATTCAAAAACTTATTCTTTCTTTCAATCATGATATATCCTTGTTATATTTAAACTTGCTGAGCAAAGTCGTTGCTCACTCTTGCTATATCATGATAATAAATTTCAGATTAAGATGAAGGCTCGACAAAAGACAGAGGCAAAGGCAAACTACAAGAGTAGATTATTATTCATCTATAACTATTAGTTATCCGATGTAAATCATATATGTGAACCTTTTTAATTACTTAAGGTATATATTCAGTTAAGGTTAACAGACCTTGGGATATGTTATTGAATCATGTAAAATAAACAATATATGCTTATATATTCCGGATTAGTTTATAGAATATGAATGAAGATGATGTATCGTGATGCACCATGTCCGAGGTTCTAGGGACCCGAATTTGGGGCTGCTACATTTGGTATCAGAGCTGTAGGTTATAAACCTTAGGTAGGGTTACCTTAGGCTATAACCGTAGAGATGAGGAATAGAAATAAACTCAAATATAGTTTAAGTTATAAGAGATGAATTCAGGAAATTCATTATTAAGATAAGAAGATCGTAAAACAAAACGATCCTAAGATAGAAAAGAATAGTAATATAACACGATTATAAGAACAGATCACAAAGTGATCTGATAAAGTAATAAGAGGACTGACGATCAATTGTTTTATTGAAAACTTTATTGCAGAATTGTTGTACGACTATGGTACTATGAAAACTCAGGAAAGAGTTGTAGATACGGATAAAATAAAATTCGTATTGAGTAAAGAGGGAGCTAGGATTATGTGTGACACCCCCAAATCCGGGTACTTCGTTTCCACATGATTTGGTGTTCACTTTCTAATATAACATATATCTACCCAATGAATAATGCAAAATAAACTACAACTTAAATTAAAATAACTAAATCTCCCTTAAAACAAGGGTTACAACCTTCTCAAAATCAATCCCAGGGTTACTCTAACCTTGACATGAATATAATAAAGTGCGAAAATAAAACATAACATTTAATTATTACAATCATTCTCAATTAAATAAAAAAAACAAGTCTTCACTTGCTTTGCTTTCCCTTGCCCTTACTTGTAGACGGAGCATCAGTGTTATCAACCTTAACTGAAATTGTTATTTAATGCAAGAGTGAGCAAACCACAGCTCACTGGAGTTTAACAATAATATAGACATGAAAGAATATCTTTAAGAAAATCTGAACAACTTAGCTTGCTTCAATAATAAAGAATTGAATAATAATTCTCTATCAATATTAAAATTTGGATATAGAATTTATCTGAGGGTCATAAGACCTTTGAATTCTTGTCCTAGGTTATAAATATTTCTATTTAAACCTTTAACAGTCAATAAGACTATGGACCTTAACTCGTACTTAGGGGGATCAGCCCTTCGTACCATGTATTGTGCACCAACATCTTAACGCTATGCGTAGTAACCTCTCCTAATAAATAGGGTTGTTCAACTCAGTAATTTGAATTCAAGTCCGCACAAAAGAAAATTTGGTTTGGATAAGCTTACAAGGGCAATTTAGAATTCACGTTCATCAACTAAGGATTAGTTGAATCGACTTCCAATAATTCAAAATAAAAGAATTATGAATTAACATATGCTTTAGAATCAACTTAAAGCATTTAAAATAATAATTGGATCTTACTTGAACAATAAGTTAAGACCATTTCAATTAAATAAACAATTGTCCAATACTGAAATGGAAAGGACATTCTCAACAATGAATATATGAATTAAGGAGATCATATAAAATCAATACAAGATTAGGGTTTAGAAAACTTTCGTAAAATTAATGAGTTTAGGGTTTAGAAGACTTGCCTCAAGCGCAAGCTACTTAATTCAATTCACGTACTTTAATACTTCCTACACATATATATTCAATCACAATAACCTAAATTAGTTAACACGTAACTAATTCACATAAGTGGTTAACCCTCATGGTTAACTCACATTCTGATTAAATAAACAATAATAATTAACTATCACATAGTTAATCACATCACACATATACTCACATAATTAAATTAATTATGTATTTAACTCAATTATAATTAAACAATTATAATTCAAACACTTAATCAAATTATAATTACTTAAATTATCATTACCTTTTAAATTATAAACAATTTATAATTTAAAATCAATTAAACCACATTCATGCATTTATAATTACACAATTTATAATTAATCATGTATTTATCAATTATAATCAATTATTAATTAAACTATAACATGCATTATAATTACATAATTTATAATTAATCATGTAATTATCAATTTAATCCACAATTAAACATGCATTTATTAAATTATAATTACATAAATTATAATTTAAATTAACATTTAATAAATCAACCTTTATTCATTATAATTTAACCAAATTATAATTTAAAATAAACATTTACTTTTGATTATAATTATTTAAATCATATATCACATTTAAATAATAATTCAAATCATACATTAAGGTTTTCAAACCTCTTTTCTTTTCTAAATATAAATTTGTCAAATTTATGTTAACAACATGTTATAGCAACTAGATACATGCTCACTGTCATAGCATAATTAAACTAGGTTAGAAACAACACTGCACAAATGACTAGCATTCACTGCCTCTGAACAGAGCCTGGCGCAGCTGCGCAGCCAGCTGCCTTGAAACCGGCGCAGCTGCGCAGGGTGAGAATCTAGAAAAGACAAGCAGCGCAGCTGCGCTGCTCCTGGCCTTGCTGCCGGCGCAGCTGCGCAGCAACTCGGCCAGACGCAGACAGCCACGTTACTCTGCTTCACCGATTAACCCATACAAGCCAACAACGCCAAAAATACAGTACTATAGACTCTGTAAAACATATATACGCTATTACACATATATAAAGCATGCTTCCAAACACAAAATCATTTAAACAATGATAATCACAAGTTTTAAAAATCTAATTTGGCCATTTTCATGAAAACTCATATTTTCTCAAAAATAATCTACTGTAACTATTTTTCTCCATCAATTCGAACTTATATACATGCATTACATACTAAGTTGAAGATAGCATCCAGAAATTACTTAATAAGCATATTAACACATACCAATTGCATGAATTTCTCAATTAACATTAACCACACTCATGAAATTCTATATGAACTCATATAAACATGAATTTTCTGTTAAAAATATATTTCTACAGTAATTTAATTTTTTTTAAATCCTCTTATGTCATACAATTACCACAATCAACACATGGATACAATACATATATATAAAATTCATGATTACATAATTTCATGAAATTTATAGAAAACTAAATTTATAGAAACTCAAAACAATGAAGAACAACTAATCACAATTCTTTAAAACTATAAGATATTAATTACCTTTTTGATGATTGGAGAAGAATACAATGACTAATTCTAGCCTTCACAAGTTTCTTCTTCCTTCTCTTCTCTAACTTCTCTGCTCTTCTTTTCTCTTTTTGTTCTTAGCTTTACAAACTAACTTATAATCTAACGTAGTATAGATATATTATAACTGATATAATATACGTATACTAATAATATATATGTAACTGCTAATTACTTAATATATATAATAAATACATTTATTATATAAGTTATAAAATTCAAAAACCACAATGCCTTGTTTGGCAAAACAAGGTTATTTTCAAAATTGATTATTAATGCTAAGGCCATGTTTGGTAAACAGTTTATTTAAAAACAGCTTTTTGATAGTTAGGGCCCTGTTTGGTAGAAATAGGTTTAAAACAAATACAAGGGCCTTATTTGGTAAAAAAATCATTTAAAAATTCTTTTCTTTTTATTTTAATAAATCATTTTGACACATACTTTAATGTCATATTTTAATCAATTAAATATTAATCATCTAATTTAATCAATTAAAATCTAACATCCATTAATCACATAAAATTTGCCATATAATTATAATTACTCGCTAATTATAATTCATGTAACACTTCATCACATAATTCATCTAATTCAATTATCTCAATTAAATTAGAACTATAATATAACATTAATATAGATACATATCAATTAAATAACATTCATTAATTTAATATGTAACACTCAACTAAATCATTACCACAATTTACTTAATCTATTTATTTACTCAATAAATAATTCACATAAATATTTATTTAATTCAATAAATATTTAAAATTAAATATAAAATCTCAATCGTTACATTATGTGGGATTTCAGTTGAGGACTCATGTGATTGCTGAGTTGTATAAACCTTTATATGGGCAGGGGTTTTGTGCTTGGTCTAACGACTACTTTGTTTATCACATTGATAATCATTGAAATGTTGGTGTCGCGCTATTCGCTATATGTATGTGGAGAAGGTGATTCTTTTCTCCTCTGTATAACGACTAAGTAGAGAATATAAGATTAGGTGTGAGTTCTTAAAACTCATACTTATGGTAAGTTTGTGATTCATAATCGTATGGTATGTTTTTGAACCCCTAAGCATATGGACAATTCCTGATTGGTTCTTGAACTACGTATTGCTAGGATAAGTTTCTAAACTCATATTATTGTGAAAAGTTCCTGAACTCATAACGTGTGTTATGTTTGATGAACTATACTGGGTATAGAAAAGTTGTGGATGAAGAATTGAGGATTTTTAGTATAGTAAGTTTTAATAGTGATAGAATAGATAGAATTATTAAGCAATGGATCGTTAAAGAAATTGAAGTTGTTGGTGAAAGCATGGGTATTCCAAATCTTCTAGCTGTGCTAGACTTTGAAATTTTTGACATCAAGCTAAATTCGTACTGATGTGTCTTTAAAAATATAAATTAATTTTTGTTATCAGCAACACATGGTTACAATTGTGTAGATGTGGACTTCGAACTACTAACACATCGTTACCTGTTGCGGCATGATAACACTAAAAATAATTTTTCAATGGTTTTGAACTTTAAAGAAGAGTCTACGCTAATTCTTTTGGCTAGACAAAAATTATTTCAAATATCAAAATATATTTTATATATCATCAATGCATCATGAAACCTGGTGCAAAGATGATAAAAACGATGAAGTTATTAATGCAGTCTTACCTAGTGTTAGATGTGATCTAAAGATCATCAGCCCATTATGGTATGTTGCAGTATGACAATGTCACAAAAATGACTGAATCATCAAACGTACTATAAATACAGTGCGGTATCATGACGTCATAAAATGATTTTTAGAATTTTTAAAAAAACTCAAGTGCCAATTAAATTTGGACAGACCCATATTTTGATTTATGTTTGAATTATTGGTTTACGTCTAAGCTATTTGATTCAGCTAGACAAATAATAATAAAAATTCAAGTATCTCTTTGAGAAATTATCCCGAACCAAATTGTTTTAGTACGGACTCTGATGTTAAGTCTAAGGTGAACAACCCCGAAAAATGGGGATACACTGGTTGGATAATATATTCCAATCTTTGAACGCATATAGTCGTTCTAATAACTAAGGTACCAGCATCAGTAGTTTACCTTCTTCGTGATTGTAAACATGCCTACTACATCATATTTTAAATTTGGTTATGGTGAATATTGTTAAACCTGCGAGTTCACGGTCTATAAGACCCCTGTCGACGTCGGAAAAAATATACGGGTCGGGTCACCACCTTGATCTTTCTCTCTTCCTAAGTTATCTCTACCCTTACTCTTTTTATTTCAAAAAGGGTTGAAGGGTTTTTTAAGAAAAGGCCAACATGTATCATGTCAACGATTGAACGTTTACAGAATCGCCAGTTGGCAGATTTGCAATGGTTGTACCAACTCAACTGAGTTTTGTTTCAAAGAGGCCCAATTGCTGGACACTGTAGAAATTTGATCTTTGAAAATAAAGTTTTGAGCTCGGGGGCTTGGTTTAGTGTGGGGAAGGTGTTTGGCACCCCACAACTCTTATGTAAACACGGTACCGCATCTTTTCAATATTTCTATTAACACTGAAATGCGTGTGTGAATGTTATTTGAAAATTGGGCCTATGTTTGATTGATTGATTGAAAGTAGTGCTTTGCTTCATTAAACCTATATACGAAGGGTTTGATTTGATTTGCAAAAAGTCTTTGATCTGATTTGCAAAAGTGTTTAATTTCATTTGCAAAAGATTTTCTTTTGATTGAATTGAAAATGATGTTTTGAAAGCTGGTTATCAAACCTTTACGCTAACATAGGAATTGAAGCTTGTTGATACATTCATTTTTATCTTTATAGCCTTAAGGCTAACATTTGAATGGTGATTTGTCAAGCTGCGAAGCATCCTTGACCACAGAAATAAATACAAATGTCAGTCTCCTCATGGGCATGAAAATCATCGGAGGGACACTGACATGGCAAACAATATTTTTGCTGTGTTGAGACCTTAAATCCGGATAACTATTTTAAGGTCTTTTGTATGTACATTTTACAGAAAAACTGGAAGGGTACATTCGTAAACTGGAGTTTGTCCATCGTGGAAATCAGATTCTGATCAGTTTGATCACGAATCCCACGATTTCTAGGCTCACATATGAGTAGCCAATAAACATGCACAGTTCAAATTTGTACAGAAAAAAAAAATATCCCAAACGTTGCCAGAACCAAAGATTCATTCAGTAAATACGGGTTCGCACGACTGAAGTGTCTCGTTCCCACTAGATAGCGATCTAAGGGCCGCGAGGTTGCTTTTATAACTGAAGAATGCTGCATTTGTTAATGCCGATTCATATCAAATGAATATTTAAAGCAGCAGATTAATAAAGCGAGTAAAGCAATATATATACAATTATATATATGCAAGCTATGAAGGGCGATGTGTTTTCACACCGGTACCCGGACTGAAATTGAAATATATATATATATATATATATATATATATATATTGACAGAAAAGTAGTCAACCAAGACTGGGAAGAGAACCCAGTGGCGGTGAAAGCTGCTTATATATGCATATTTATATATAAAAGTAGTAAAAAGGCCACAGAATAATCCATGCCAAACTGAAATATAAATGTACAAAAAAGTAGTCAACTAGGGACTGGGAAGATAACCCAGTAATGGTGAAGGGTGCAAAAATAGTATAAAGACCACAGAATGATCCAGGCCAGACTGAAATATATAAATATATATAGAGAGAAAGAAATGTAGTCAACCAAGACTGGGAGGAGAACCCAGTGGTGGTGAAGGCTACTTATATATGCATAGTTACATAAAAAAAAAGTAAACTACCTCGGATTTGACATCCGGGCTTGACAAAATTGAAAAACTAGTATATATACAGTTAAATATATACAAAAAAAGCCAAACCCAGACTGGGAAGATAACCCAGTCAGACGAATTTGCTTAAAACGAAGGTGCTAGTGCACTGAAGCTGTTAGAGCTGACGGATCGTCAATCCGAGTTGTAGAAATGCCAAAAAAACGCAGTTATGTGCAAAAATATACAAAAAATTGGCGAAAACGACCATGGAACTGAGTTCCAGGCATATTTAGAAAACAAAGTTTGATATGCAAATGTAAAATAGTGCAAAGAAGTAATATTAACTTTCTGATCATAAAAATACTCATAATAGAATGCTATACGGGCTTTTTGCCAAATCGTAGGCTCTAAATATCCAAATTTACCGGTTATTTTCTGATATGTGGTAGTATATGGGTATATCTATATGTTAGAGTGAAAATATTTGGGTTTGGAAGACAAGAAATTGGATAAAAAACCAAACGGACATAGGTTCGAAGCACTTTTTTTTATTTTAAAATGAAGGGTGGTGCCATCATATATATAGGCCAGGGAGCCTCCACCTTACCTTCTTATATTGCAGGTAGAGGTGCGGCTCCCCTAGTGGGGCGCACGTGTCTGATTAAGACGTCTCAAAGTACGTGCATTCCAAGCAATGCGAGGTCGAAGTCGAAACTTTCTAAATTTTGATCGGAGCGTCCGTTTGAGGCGTGCTATACCTTTCCATAAAGGCCTCATCAAGAGTGTCATAATGACATGGGATAAAACATTTTTTGGGTCCAAGAAGATGGGTTTGCAACCAGGTCTTTGATTCCCCGCTGTGTCCGTTGAGCTGTCTTGCGCTGTTTGCACTCGGGATCATCGTTATGGTTCGTTCTGACCTTGGTGGCATTAATTTGGCTTGAGTTTGATCGAATCGGTTGAGAGTTGGTAAAATAACCATTTTTCCCCTCCCCGGAGTTGCCCTTAGTGTCGACATGGTCTTCGGTTGACTTTCGGGAGTTATTTCCAAGACTTGGATCCCATTCGAGTCTGTTTGTCCTCAGAGTTATCTATGGGGCTGACTTGGTCATTCCAAAGTTTCCTTTGGAGATGTTGTGAGGCTTCAAGTTTGTTCCTGAAGTCGACTTGACTTCCCGGGTTGAGACCAGGGCTGACCTGCACTTCCCGGGTTGAGACCGGGGCTGACCTGTACTTCTCTGGTTGACACCGGGGCAGAGTTGACATCTCGAGACTGGTGATCAAGGCTGGGGTTGTCCCTGTATTAGTGACAGGGGTTGAGTTGACATCCTGATTTTGAGACCGAAGTTGATTTGAAGGCCAGATATTGAGATCGGGGTTGATCTAACGGCCTAATTTGAGATCGGAGTTGATATGATGGCCTGATATTGAGGTCAGGGTTGATCTGACTGCCCAATTTGAGATCAGAGTTGATATGATGGCCCAATATTAATATCGGGGTTAATCTAACGGCCCGATTTGAGATCAGAGTTGATATGATAACCCGATATTGAGATCGGGGTTGATCTGACGGCCCGATTTGATATTGGGGTTGATATGATGACCCGATATTGAGATTGGGATTGATTTGATGGCCCTATTTGAGATCGGGGTGATATGATGGCCCGATATTGAGATCAGTTTTGATCTAACGGCTCGATTTGTGATCGGGGTCGATATGATGGCCCGATATTGAGATCGGGGTTGATCTGACGATTCAATTTGAGATCGCGGTTGATATGATGGCCCAATATTGAGATCAGGGTTGATCTGACTGCCCGATTTGATATCGGGGTTGACATGATGGCCTGATATTGAGATCAGAGTTGATCAGACGGCCTGATTTGAGATCGGGTTTTATATAATGGCTCGATGTTAAGATTGGGGTTGATCTGACGGCTCGATTTCAGATCGGAGTTGATATGATGGTAGTTTTACCCTCCTACAGTGTTTGTAACAAGAAAAGGAAATTTCAAATGTCTACAACCCCCTTAGCATGATTTGAAAAGTTTTTAACTCCTTAGAGAGAAGTCTGGGGTAGAATGTGATGATAGAATAGTTTCTCATAGAAGGAAGCCGTATGTACTCATTTAATGAGAATGAAATCAGATTAAGGTTAAGTTAAAAACTTAGTTTTGGTGAATAAAATGAGTAGGGATTAGTAGGCTGTAATTTCGAGGACGAAATTCTTAGAAGAAGGGGTGAATGTGACAACCCAAAAATTTATAAGATTTTGAATGATTAAAATAAAGGTGAAAGGATAAAACCTAGATGGGAATTTGAGGATTTATTTAAATTATTTAAGTAGAATCTATATGGTTTACTATTTGAATGAGAAAAGAGAAAATATGGGATTACAAAATTTCTAAATCCTAGAAATTTTGTTATATGTACTTGAAGGAATATTAAGAAATAAGGTACTACGATACCTATAAAGTTTGGTGACCTAATATATAAATTAGGTATTTGAATTAAATAATCTCAAATGTTATCTTTATTTAATTGTCCTAGTATTTTAACTATATACTAGTGACCTAATCTAATAGATTTATGAAATATGTCTCAACCTATTAGATTATCTTGTATGATTATGTGAGTGTTTATAACTTATTAAGTTAATTAGGGCTATTAAGTTAATACACTTAGTGGAGTATGTTATGACTTGTGAGAATTATGTGTATGATTAAATAAATATACATTAGATAATGTGTATATATTTATTTTGAATATAAAGATAATTAAGAATATGTAAATATCTAAAATGTTGAACATTAGTTCTAGTGATAATAAATTTAATGGACTAAGGAGGGTAAGTAATTTGAATAAGCCCAATTTGTAGCCCAATTCTTTATTTAAGCATTGGACTTGTAGCTAATTTGATTTAATTGCAATTAAATTATTAAATTAGCCTAACATATCATGTATAGGGAAAGTATAGTGATGGCCCAATTTAATTAATAGAGAAAGCCCAAGTTTCTTTTAATTAGTAAGTAAACTAAGAAAATTCAAGCCCAAAAGAAATTAAGTGTGAGGTCAAGCTTGGCCAAAGCTTAGCCCACTCGAGGAAGAGTATTTAAGTCATTGAATAAGTATAAAATTAAAAGTATGGAAACATGTGGATTACATGGCCCAAAGAATTAAAATTTGTTAACCCAAACATTAAAAAAGTAGCCCAAACTTAGCCCAACGGGGTAAGGGACCTATTAGACATTAAGTGACCTATTTGGGCCTTAAAAAAAACAAACTTGAGCCTAAGAAGGCCTTAGGGCCAAAAATTTGGAGGAGAGATGAGAAGGGGAGGAGTATGTAATGATTAAGGTCACTTTAGTCGGTAATTTGTTTTGCTAAGTGTCACTTAATTTAAGGAGCCAATACTTTTACTCTTGCTTGCAAGAAACAAATTTCATTATGAGAGACAGAGAGAGAGATAGAAAAGGCTAGCATGTGGGATAATGTATAGATATATATCATATATCTATACTTTTTGTTTTTAGTAAACAAATATATCATTTCATTCTTATCTCATTTACCAAGCTAAGGAAAGAGAAATAGAAAGAACAAAAGAAAGTAACCAAGAGAGAGAAAGGAGAGAGTTCGATGGGGAAAGAGAGAGAAGAGAAGGAAGGTTTTGGTGTTCATAAGCTTCCTAATCAATCTTAGGAAGAAGAAGATGAAGGAAAAACTAAGGTATAACAAAGATTTCTACTTATGCAGTCTAATTTCTTATTGATTTGATTTGAGTTTGAGTTTCTATAAAGTTTTGATTTTGAGGCTCAAAAACCTTGGATTTTTGTGTTTAATAGTATTTCATGTTTAGATCTTAACCTTTTGATGATCAAAAGTTAGATCTAAAGTATGAAATAGGAAATAAGTTTTTCAAAAGTGAAAAACTTTAATTTTTCTTAGCCTTGGTTGTGTCTAATCTTATGATTGGTGATTTTTGGTGAAATAGATCATGAATCATGATAGATCCATCAATATATGATGTATTGGTATGTATTATGGTGATTGATGATGGGTTATGTTGGTTATTAGGTGAGAATATGGAAGATTTCTTATAAATCACAAAAGATGGTAAATCAGATTTTTAGAAAACGCAACATGAAATTCAAATAATCATATCTCCTATTTTTTTTTGAATTTTTGAGTGTGGTCAATTTTTGGAGTTATATATATAAGTCTTCTAACTTTTTCAAGTGAAATTACTGAAAAAATCCATGTAGATTTCCGTGTGGACTATTTTTAGCAAAGGACGCCAAAGCTGAAAAATGTTAAAAAAACTTACTGTCCAAAATTGCCAAGGTTAGTTTCGGCCACTTATTTATTGAAATAAATTCCAATATTTTAAGACATTAAAATATATGTTATAAAGTAGCTTGTGTCTAAAAATGAGCTTATTAGGACTTAAATTGACCAAGTTATGATCATTTCAATATTTACGTTTTTCTGACGAAAATTGCTATAATCGGAGTTCTATAACTCCGATGGCCACAAAATTTAAACTGGAAGCTCAAGTTAATACGTGTAAGATCTTGCCAAGAGTTGGAAATTTTTAGAGTTAAGCATAATTTGGCAAATTTCTTAAGGTTTGAACTAGAAATGGATTTTTAAAAAATACTTAAGAGGGTTGAAAAATTCCAGAAATATGCTTTTTGTGTATGGAATATATGTATATATATTTGGCCAAAGGATAGAAAAATAATAAGCTGATTTGGTATTTTTGTGAAAAGGGTATTTCAGCTTCTTGAAATTAACAATTCAGGGTACTAAAATAGAAACTGAAATGTCAGGAAGATAAGTTAGTTTTGTTTCAGCTTGCTAAAATGAAAACTGAAAAGGTTAGGAAGGGAGGACAGTTTGGTTTCAGTTTACTGAAATGATATATTATGTCTCCTGAATCCATAAATAGTTTACCGAGTTATAATAAGAACTTATAAAGTGAGTAAGTATTGAGTCTAAAGTAGTACAGTCGTATTCTGCAATGGTTGATGCATAGTAGCTGGGCTAAACGATTCCTTCAGGGAGTGGAGGTATATACGAATTAGTAACCGATCTAACTCACAGTAAAAACAGTGTAGACGAGACGAAAACTAATTTGTTAGTTGTTTGTGAAAAACCACTCAGTATACTAGATTGAATACTATTAAAGACTCGATGTGTGCTAGGGTTAGACTTGTAAATACGTATGGTGTTAAGGTTATCTAGTATTTGACTATGTTGTTAAGTGTTAGATAGTTTACTTTTAAAGTAATAGTATTATGAGATAAGTATGTCTTACTAATTGAAAGATCATTCTTATAACTGATAGGTCTTTTCAATAAAAAGATTAAATTAGATTGTGTAGCAGTAATCGACGATACATGCAAGTTTTTCTCTAAGTCAAACTTGAGTTATATTTTCAAAGTATGGTAGATGAATAATTATTGTTGATTATTCACATCTATACTGATTATTGATTCGCACGTAGTGTATGTTACATATATTCATCAGGTATGAAAGGCTGATCACCTTCATTACCCTAAGGTTCAGTTAAAGTTGTTCATGGTCCTTGTTGACATTAAACATTATCGGTTCAGTCATTCATTTATTGAAACTATGATTTATGCTCTTTCATAATTATTATATTGTTGAAAATTCAAAAACTTATTCTTTCTTTCAATTATGATATATCATTGTTGTATTTAAACTTGCTTAGCAAGGTCGTTGCTCACCCTTGCTATATCATGATAATAAATTTCAGATTAAGACGAAGGCTCGACGAAAGACAGAGGCAAAGGCAAACTACAAGAGTAGATTATTATGAATCTATAACTATTAGTTATACGATGTAAATCATATATGTGAATCTTTTTAATTACTTAAGGTATGTATTCAATTAAGGTTAACAGACCTTGGGATATGTTATAGAATCATGTAAAATAAACAATATATGTTCATATATTCCCCATTAGTTTATAGAATATATATGAAGATGATGTATCGTGACGCACAATGTTCGAGGTTCTGGGGACCCGGATTTGAGTGCGCTACACAGGTCAGCCCCGGTCTCAACACAGGAAGTATTAGTCAACCCCGGTCTCAACCCGGGAAGTACAGGTCAGCCCTGATCTCAACCCAGGAGGTACACATCAGCCCCGGTTTTAACCCGAGAAGTACATATCAGCCACGGTCTCAACTAGAGAGATACAGGTCAGCCCGTCTCAACCCAGGAGGTACAGGTTATCCCCGGTCTCAACCCGGGAGGTATAGGTCAGCCCCGGTCTCAACCCGGTAAGTACAGGTCAGCCCCGGTCTCAACCCGAGAAGTACAGGTCAGCCCCGGTCTCAACCCGAGAGGTACAGGACAACCCCGGTCTCAACCCGCGAAGTACAGGTCAGCACTGATCTCAACCCCGAAAGTACAGGTCAGCCCCGGTCTCAACCCGGGAGGAACAGGCCATCCCTGGTCTCAACCCGAAAGGTACAGGTCAAGCCCGGTCTTAACCCGGGAGGTATAGGTCAGCCCCGATCTCAACCCATGAGGAATAGGTCAGCCCCGGTTTCAACCCGAGAAGTACAAGTCAGCCCCGGTCTTAACCCGGGAGGTACAGGTCAACCCCGGTCTCAACCCGGGAAGTACAGATTAGCCCCGGTCTCTACCCTGGAGGTACAAGTCAACCCCAGTCTCAACCCGGGAGGTCAAGCCAACTTCAGAAATAATCCTGAAGCATCACAACATCTCTCCAAAGAAAAACTGGAAGGACCAAGTCAGCCTCGGAGACAACACTGAGGCCAAACAGACTCGAATGAGATCCAAACCTTGGAAACAACCCCAGGAAGTCAACCAAAGGCCATGCCAACACTGAAGGAAACCCAAGGAGGGGAATATAGTCATTTTACCAACTCTAAGTGGATTCGGTCAAACTCAAGCAGAATTGATGCCACCAAGGTCAGAACGAACCATAACAATGATTCCGAGTGTAAATAGCGCAAGACATCTCAACGGACAAATTACGGGGAATCGAAGATCTGGTTATGAACCCGTCTTCTTGGACCCAAAAAATATTTATCCCATGTCATTGTGACACTCTCGGTGAGGGCTTTTCGGAAAGGTATAGCACGCCTCAAACGGACGCTCCGATCAACAGTTACAAAGTTTCAAATCTGACATTGCATTGCTCAGAGTGCACATACTTTGATACAACGGGACCTGCCACGTGGGCCCTGCCACGTGGAGCTGCACCTCTATCTGTGGCAGCAGTAGGTAGAGCTGCTTCTCCTAGGTCTATATATATGAGCTCACCCCAAGCACAGTTCAAGAATTTAGAAACGCTCTGAACCCCTGCCCGTTTGGTTTTCCAGCTATTTTCTTGTCTTTCAAACACAAATTTTTGCACTCTAACACGTAGATATACCCACAAACTACCACATATCAAAAATTAACTGGTAGATTTGGACGTTTAAAGCCTACAATTTGACAAAGAGCCCGTGTAGCAGTCCATTGTGAGTATTTTTACGATCAGAAAGTTATTACTACTTCTTTGCACTTTTATACACTTGTATATCAAGTTTTGTTTTCTAAATATGCCCGGAACTCAGTTCCATGGCCTTTTTTGTTAACTTTTGGTACATTTTAGTGCCTCTACCTGCGGCTCCCCAGGGCGGGCCCCGCTTCCTCCGGCTCAGTTCGGTTTGAGTTGAAACGGAGTTGATATGAGCTGAAAAGTCAAATCTGAGACAAAATCACTACGCAATTGAGCGGTTTGTCCTGAAATCTTACGTTTAAGTAGCAGAATCCTGACAGAAAGGGGAACTTCCTGAAAGCCATTGGTATTCATCCCAAAGCAATGTCCGGGGACCAATAATGAAGAATGCTAAAAAATTGCCAAAAAACTATGCAAAACTGTTGAAAATTGCCACTTTCGAAGCGTCGGGTACAGACCGGTGACAGTTCAGCCGTTGGCACAACCACAGCGAAGCGTCGGGTACAGACCGATAATAGTTCAGCCATTGGCACAACCCCAGTGAAGCATCGAGTACAGACCGGTGACAGTTCAGCCGTTGGCACAACCCCAGTGAAGCGTCGGGTACAGAGCGGTGACAGTTCAGCTGTTGGCTCAACCCTAGCAAACCGTCGGGTACTGATCGATGACAGTTCAGCCGTTGGCACAACCCCAGCAAAGCGTCGGGTACTGACTGATGACATTTCAGTCGTTGGCACAACCCCAACGAAGCGTCGGGTACTGACCGATGATAGTTCAGCCATTGGCACAACCCCAGCGAAGCGTCGGGTACTGATCGATGACAGTTCAACCGTTGGCATAACCCCAGTGAAGCATCGGGTACTGACGGATGACAGTTTAGCCGTTGGCACAACCCCAGCGAAGCGTCGGGTATTGACCGGTGACAGTTCAGCCATTGGCACAACCCCAGCGAAGCATCGGGTACTGATCGATGACAGTTCAGCCGTTGGCACAACCCCAGCGAAGCATCGGGTACTGACCGAGGACATTTCCACCGTTGGCACAACCCCAACAAAGCCTCGAAAGGGATCTGGTGATGGAAGAAATATAATAATCCATCTCCAATGATGGAATCTGTTATACATATCTTTAGAGGGAGCACCGAAATAAAGTGGGGATTCGACTTACTGTGGTAAACTACCGGTGCAAATTATCGGCAAGATAGGTATCGGAAGCACTCATTGGAATAACTCGGCGACAATAATGTCATCCCCATCAGAGTCACCTAGGCTATCATGGATGACGTCATCCCCAGCAGAAAGTGACAAAAACACTTCGCGGTAGCCTATTAGTGACATCCTCAGCAGAACGAGACAGCAGCCTAACTCTGATAACCTGTCAGTGGATGTCCTACCAGCATCCGGCTAACATGCCACCCCAAGGGTTATCATGAATAACGTTATACTCATCAGAAGCTAATGTGATCAAATCAATGATAACCCTACCCCTCAAAGGTATCTAACATTCATTGCATATCATGTCACGCATAGCTTCCCCTTTTCCTGTACATTTCCCGTGTCTACTAATATTTATCCTGTCCATTTCATTGCATTATATGAACATGATAAAGAGGGGCATCTGTAGACACTTTAAATTTTTTTCCCTATTACTAACACTGTAGAAGGGCAAAATTATCTTTTAAATCAACCCCGGCCTCAATACCGGGCCATCAACTAAACCCCGGTCTCAATACCGGGACATCAAAATTAATCCCGATCTCAATACCGGGCCATCAACTCAACCCCGGTCTCAATACCGGGACATCAAATCAACCCCGGTCTCAATACCAGGCCATCAACTCAACCCCTGTCTCAACACTGGGACATCAAATCAACCCCGGTCTCAATACCGAGACATCAAATCAACCCTGGTCTCAACCCGGGAAGTACAGGTCAGCCCCGGTATCAACCCGGGAAGTACAGGTCAGCCCCGGTCTCAACCCAAAAAGTATAGGTCAGCCCCGATCTCAACCCGGGAGGTACAGGTCAGCCCCGGTCTCAACCCAGGAGGTACAGGTCAGCCCCGGTCTCAACCCAGAAGGTATAGGTTAGCCCCAGTCTCAACCCAGGAGGTACAGGTCAGCCCCAGTCTCAACCCAAGAGATACAGATCAGCCCTGGTCTCAACCTGGGAGGTACAGGTAAGCCCCGGTCTCAACCCGGGAGGTACAGGTCAGCCCCGGTCTCAACCCGGGAGGCACAGATCAGCCCCGGTCTCAACCTAGGAGTTACAGGTTAGCCCCGGTCTTAACCTGGGAAGTACAGATCAGCTCCGGTCTCAACCCGGGAGGTACAGGTCAGCCCCGATCTCAACCCGGGAGGTACAGGTCAGCCCCGATCTCAACCCGGGAGGTACAGGTCAGCCCCAATCTCAACCCGGGAGGTACAGGTCAGACACGATCTAAACACGGGAGGTACAGGTTAGCCCCGAGATCTAAATTCTTCAAAAACTTAAAACTAAAATAGTTTCCAATCGTTGGATTACTAAAAAGGGGATTAGTAAATCTGGATAGATTGGTACATATGTTGCTTGCTCATTGGATGAGGATGATTGATCTCATAATCATTTGTGTGTAGACACTAAAGCAAGTATGTAGGTGCTTATTCGAGAATAAGTTCACTGAACGTGACTCGTTATGGAATACCTAATGGACTTTTACTTGCCTGTCAATAGGAATTCCTAATGTGATAGTTGTACAAGTGATCCTTGGACTTGAGATCATCATAGTATCTTGTACGTAATGAATTATACTTTGACTTATTCCTTAAAAATCATTAGGGTATATCAAAGGGTATGCTTAGATATAATGAGTTACATATGGAGATAATGAATGATCAATAAAGAATCTATCACTTCTAGTAAAAGAAGAGATATGTTCTATGTGATTCGTTAAATGACAATCCAGTAGCCCTTGGCCAATGCAGAATGATATTAAAAAGGAGTTTCTAATTTGAATTATTTGGAGTTGTGTATTTTCCAATCGAAATACATATGATTAAATAAAATAAGACCTGACAGTAATTTCATGTCTTATATTTAATTGGGACATTGTATTGTAGATGGATTGAATTGTACGGTAACTATTACTAACAGGTTCTGTTATGATTGATGTTGAAATCTATATTATCTGGAAAGTTGTTGATCGCTAGGGAGGCTAATCACTATTGTAGAATAAATATTATTTATTTAAATAGATTACTAGTGTAATTTATTTATTTAAATAAGATTAGAATTGTTCTAATGAATTTATTCACAACCGGTTTAATAAGGAGAACCTAACGGGTCACACCATAAAAGGAAGAATAATTATTTAAGAAGGTAATGACATAATCACAATAATGCATTAAGTGTAATTAATTTAATCTATGGTGATAGAATAAATTAAATAGCTTAATGTTTATTATTTAATATTTTATAAATATTAAATATAAATTAATAAGAGGAGTCTTATTAATATTATTACAATTATTATTATTTTAATTTCTAAAGGAGTTTAGGAATTAATTTAATATTAGTACTCTTAAATATTCCTAATAAGATTAGGAAGCAAATTAATTAAAGGTGTTTAATTAATTAATCCCAATATGATTGGGAAGCCTATTTTAATTAAAGGAGTTTAATTAATTAAATGAAAACCTATTTCTAATAGGATTAGAATGGTTGGCCAATATCTATATAAGAGGAGTCTTATGATAGATATCAGTTGATAAAATTCTAATTGTTGAAGAGTACTTCTTTTCTATAGAGAATAGAAAATTAGGGTTTAGCCAACCACCCTCCTTCTTGAATAATTCCTATTCCTTGGTGGATCACCTCTAAAGGCCAAACACTTGGGTGGCTAACGTTGATCAAAGGAAGTAATCAATCCTAGAAATTCAAGGAGATCGCGAAGAACAAGTAGTTGAACTTATACATGTGGAAGCTTCGTTCTACAGGGGCATGAATTCCATAACTTCTTATTATCGTTTTAAATTAATAATATGCACAAAGGATGATCCGGGTAATTGGTTTGTAGAAAATTTTAAACTTTGTTATACCATGTTTTTGCTAATTTTGCCATTTGATTGTGCTCACGATTTCGTACAAACCCAAAAATATATATAATACTTATAGATTACAAAATCAAAGGAAATAAATAGAGAAGAATAAACTCTATCAAGCCCTTTTAATCTCCAAGAATTCCAATCAATTCATGCTTTCCAATCCATGTTGCTAAGTGCTATTGTGCTCCATGAAGTCCCAATTCTCTCCCTACTCTATGTTGTTATCAAAATCTATGTACAAAACTAAAGAGAAAACATGCTAAGTGTGATGCCCTGAAATCCGGTCTATCTTCACACCCAAATTCTTTACTTTTCGAGTACTTCTCATTCCATATATACATCATCATATCCTGAAGATTAATGATATATTCATTCCATTCCCAGGTTCTATTACCTTAAAATCTTCATTCATTAAAAATAATGATAATTACATTATTCTTATCACATTACAAGTGTGACCTAACTAGTCACTATATCTACAGAATAGTTTTAACTAACTATTCTACAAGTCTTGACTTGATCTTCACGCTTGTTCATAACATGAACAGTACTTCATCTTGTGACTCTAATGGTATTTGCAACAATAACATTTCACCATAGCAGGACATCGATCATCTTGATCTTCATCAGATCCTTTAATACATACTACCGTCATTTGCTGAAAATGTTTTAATTTCAAGAAAGTGTGAGCATTCAATTGCTCAACAAGTCATAGCAGTTGAATATTAACAACTCAAGAATCAAAATTCTTTTAAGACTTCAATAACCGAACAATGATTATGAAGAAACTCAAATAATAGGAATACGTTCTGATTCCTATCATTTTAAAATATACTTCGCATATACTTTGTCATACTTTCATTCTTCTACCTTTTTCATACATATTATGTTTGGCTATAATCATTAGCACAGACTTAACAACAATAGTTCGATCACAGAACAGATTATCTCATAGAAACACCAAAGTGTTAACATTGTGGCACAAGGCCTCATACATACTATCACCTTGTACAAATATCACACACTTGTACATAGGTCAAACTTTCCAAGTTCAACATCTGGGAAAGTTTAAGAAAACTAGCATTCATATGAAAATGAATGCAGTTAAGAAACTTGCATCAATTAGAACTTGAGCAAGATTAGGAAACTTGCATTCATATGAAAATGAATGGAGTTGGGAAGCTTGCCTTAGCGTTGCATACTGCTTACGCCTTATCGTTCATCACAATCCTTAAAAAGCATATAGGAAACACATATCCATTAGTCATATTTTTGACTTAGGCATATTTAACTTCACTTTACTTCTTATGGTTCGCGTTCTTATAATCTACGTTTACTGCGACCAATCCCCATATTCATTTCATCTATTCTTTCACTATCATTACACTTAGGACACATCGAGTCTTTAACAGTAGTCAAATATAGTACACAGAGTGGTTTCTCACAAACAACCAACAAACTAGTTTACTGTCTCGTCTACACTGTCTTACTCAGTGAGTTAGATCGGTTACTAGTTTGTATATACCATCGCTCTCTGACGAAATCGTTTAGCTCAGATACTATATCTCGACCATTATAGACTACGACTGCATTACCATTTGAGACTTAACTTATCCGAACTATTATAACTATAATGTTCGTTAAGTTAATCTTTATTACACTTTTTACCATATCCGGTCCATACGACTCGGAACGTTTATTCAAGTTATTACCATTAATTTGACTTTTCAACATTACACGCTATTCTTCATTCTCTTATTACCGTTTGTTACGGCTTACTAACATTCATATGCCATTAACCGACTCTCGTTAATCATCATTAGACAACACGACAAGCGAAACCCTAATCGGTTTGCTAGGTTATACGTATTTCCATCGGATTCTCGTTATCGAACTCCATATAGAAATTACATAAGTTTTAACTTCATCTCTTAACATTCTCATATGCCACACCTCTATTACATATCATGTAACTTTGAGGCGCGCATTAAACTCGACTACGATCCCCAAGTACCATTTTAGGGTTTCGAGTTTTAAAATTTTAAATACGTTTATTCAACGTTTAATTCTTAAAATCATTCTTAAACATGTTTAAGTGATTTCTCTTCATGAGTATTAATCATATACTTGCCCCATAATTACCATGTAAAAAGTTAGGACATAAAATAATCGTGTAGGAAAAAATTTCCTTAAGGACACTGTAGTGCCGGCCTAAGGCTTAAACCGGCGCTGCCGCACTGCCCTACAGAATCCGAAATCCTGTTCTGGTGTTGCGGCTCCAGCTACAAAGGCTTGGGCGGTGCTGCGATGCCAGCCTTGTTCTATTGAAATTTTTTCCAAACTTTGAACTTCTCGAGCTCGTAACGCGATCGTTACAACTCAGAATTGGCTCATTCCAAAGCCAATAGTTCACATATCTTATGTTCTACGATTCAATCTAGTCAGAATTCATCTGTGAATCCTTTGGCGGAAAATTCACCGTTTCGTCCATTTTTACGCTTTCATTAAACGTTCGTGAACGTTCGACGCTCAATTCTTTGCTTTAACTCCGAATTCGTTTGTTCTTGCTCTCGCAAGTCTTATTTACCTAATTACACATTACGCCATTGAAAACCATCGTTTCTGAGTCAAACGACGACTTTTAACTTTCATTCCGGGAAAATTTATGATTCGACGATTAACGTCTAGTCGCGTAACTTTCGCCGAATCTTCGTTTCTCGATATTTTCACTCCGAACCAAATGGAATAAATCCATTGGTTATTCATCCATGATTCTAACCATTATAAACATCTAAGTTTTAATGGTTTCCTTCATCTAATTCCTTAACCATTTCATTACGGTTTTACCTCAATTCTTCATTAATTTTTTAACCATGCACTTATGGTTTTACTTGTTCTTGATTATTAATGGTTGAAAGTCCACTAATATCAATTTTATTACTTCCTACCATTCATGCTTTACAATTCTCCCTTCTCTTTCAATTTAAACATTGAAGGAATATGAAATTCCAAGGGTTAACACTTATATCTTAAGTGTTCTTGAGTGTTTCCTTGACAAACTCTTAGCTATCTTCTTTGACTTCCTTGAATTGCTCATCATAAGCTCTTCCTCCTCTCTTCTCTTCTCTCCCACATGAGTTGATTTTTTTTTCAAACCAATAAATGAGCCTTCAGCTCTCCTTTTATAGAAATGGTAAGACCAAGGCTAGAATGGTCATTAGATCAAACCTCCTTAACCCCCACCTCCTCCCACTTGCACACCATGCCCTCCCACGTGCTAGCATGTGTTAGCACATGGCCACCATGTCTCCATGTGCTCATGGGTTGCCCCATGGGTAACCCACCCGTTTACCCATCGGTTCGACCAATGGGTGTACTTCTTAACTTTAATTCAAACTAACTCTATTTACTTAGTATAAAATTCGTATTATATGTCATATTAATTCTCGTATCCTCCTCGTATTATACTCGTATAATAACTAGTATTATACTCGTATTTATTATGTATAATAATAATTTATTATTACACATAACTATTTTCTTCTTTAATTCCACTTTCCCTAACCCTTAGGGTTTTAAGTCCGCAAGCGAAAACTTCGCGAGCTATAAATGAAATATTATTACATATTCCATCTCGTCTTAAAATCTTATCATTATGCGTTTCTCAGAATTCCAAGAATAATTCCGGAGCAGAAACTGATGAATAGTGATTTTCTTCCGAGACAACTTTTCTCGGCTAACTTAACTTTTCACGGTATATTACCGTCAAATCTTTTGACTAGAATGTCATTTCGACATTCTAATCTCCCGAAAAGGCTTAGGGTTCAAACCCTAACCGTTAGGGTTTAACATATAAATAGTGACTATTTCGTCTTTTTCTCAGAAATATTTTTATTTTCAGAAATCTTTTATTTTTGTCTTAAAAATTCATACTCGTTCATTTCAGTTCGTAGCCAGAATCCTCCCCATTTCTAATCATCCTCTGTAATAGAATGATTAATAAACACATAACATAGAATATAATCAATAAAAATTCATTTTATTAATTATTAATTATTTAAACCTAATTTCTGGACAATTCAATTTTTCGGGTTATCACATTCTTCCCTCCTTATAAAAATTTCGTCCTCGAAATTTCTCAAACCACATCCATACCCGGATGCTTCTTCCTTACAACCCTTCGACGAAGAGTTAATCTTACTTCCAGTTCAGTTAGTTATTTAACAAATTATTCCTTCTCATTAACTCATTAACATTCTTCGCCCAAGGATCATTATTTGTTATAATCATCAGATGATGAACATCATGACAACTATACTTCTATTTATTCGGGATATTGCATTCACCCCTTCTTCTAAAAATTTATCCCTCGAAATTGTTAACATAACCATCTCTCACCTCCTATTCGAGGAAGTTCTCATCTTTCAAACATTCTAGAGTCTCCACAATTTATCAAAAATTATGAAGTAGAATGAATATCGAGGAATATAAGGATTTCTTTAACATACCATGCTTCTCAACTTTTCTTCCAAGAAGTTCTCATGTTTCCTTCATTCAAGAATCTTCACAACTACAAATGAATTATGAAGTTGAATGAAGGACTGGGAATATAAAGATTCCTTTAACATACCCTGCTTCTCAACTTCTCTTCCTAGAAGTTCTCATCTTCCCTTCATTCAAGAATCTTCACAACTACAAATGAATTATGAAGTTGAACGAATGACTAGGAATATAAAGATTCCTTTAAAATATTTCATAAGTTGCTGAGGGGTCATAAAGACCATGAACTCTTTTAACTTGATTTATCGGTATTTACTGAAAACTAATTCCTTCTTACGGCCTGTTTATAATCACAAAGAAAGTAAACTAACTCTTACGACCTGTTTACAATCACAAAGAAAGTAAACTAACTCTTACGACCTGTTTACAATCACAAAGAAAGTAAACTATCTTTGTCAGGCCTGTTTACAATTACAAAAAAAGTAAACTACCTTTTCGGGTTCGTTAGGTAATCAACCTATTGTACAATCCCATTAAGAGGTGTGTTCTCCTCAGACTTATGTATTCCGATTCCGCAACAAAATAATTTGGTTTGACATAACTTCTCAAAGAAAGCTCGATTTCTTTTAAATATGAGACACCATTTGTCTAGCAAAATCAAATAGCTTAGACCATACCAATAAATTGGACACCAACTTGAAACAGTCGTCTAGTCAAATCAATTGACATCGACTCCTCTTTTTAAATTCTTTCACAATAATTCAAAACGTGTAATGACGTCATGATACTGTACTGATTTACAGTACGTTGAGGACTTCGTCAGTTTATGACTTTGTCATACTATATATTGCCATACACTTCAGGGTATGTTCAAATGTAATAATAACTTCGTCTTTTTATCATCTATGCATCCAATGCACAGATGACATAAAATTCATTTTGATATTTCAAATCAAATTATGTCTAGCCGAAACGATTAGCATAGACATACAAAGAATAGTTCTTTTCAAAATCCATTGGTTTCCAAAAGTTGAAACCAATATTTTCTTTCCAAAAACATCCACATCCGCACGATGTCTGTAATACCCGAGAATTTCATGAATAAATATTAATATTGATATTAAAAAGATTGTGAATATTTTTTTTGTATAAATGTTTATATAGCATGTAATGAGTAACTCAATTAAATTAAATCGAATTAATGATAATTGAGAAAAATGTGGAGTTTATGATAAGCTCATAGAATGCCTTGTGTGGCACGGTGATGGAACTTATGATGGATTAATTAATTAAAGAAGGAATTAATCAGTGGATGATTAATTAATAATATATTGTTAGTTAATGGTTATTATGAGTAATAGCATATTAATAAATAAATAAATAATTAATATTATAAGGTTAATGTTTGTTCAATTAATTGCTAAGTGTATTGACATGTAATCACATATTATAAGTAACTACATCTATATAATATAAAGAGTAGTGTGACACTACAAGAGACTATATAATATAGAAACTATATAGTAAGATTAATGAATTGTATCAGTTACACAAATGATGTTTATGTGACCATGTGACATGTATAGTGCATTAGTATGTACTTTATGGAATATTAAATTGAACTATATAAATAGTTGGTATTAATAATTATTTCAATAATTATATATAATTGGAATAATAAAGATTATAATAATGTGGTTAGATAATACCCAATTAAATCATAATTTGGCATTATCAAAATGTACATGGATTATATATTGATGTGTATACATGTACCACAATTTGCTAACATGTAATGTTGTTATATCATTAAAATCCATGTATGCACCCAATTGGATTTAAAACCTAAGTATATATATGTGTATGTGTATTAACCTAAAGTATACATATATGTGTATTAAGCATATAGTGTGTGGCATTGTCTCTCTTGTAAATGTTGAGTATTAGCTTGTCCCAAAATGAGATTCACCCATCATTTCTCATTCACGTGTATATCATAGCATAGCCTTTCTCTTCCTTATGTTCCTCAAGCTAGCAATTGTAGCCAATGATGAAGAGGGGAGTGGGTGATGGGGGTGGGTGAGCACTATTTCACCACACTCTCAAGAACCATTGGCTTCTTCTCTTCCTCCATTGGTTTGATTCATGGTACAAAGCTTTGGCATGGATATTCAAGAATTTATAAATTAAGCATCCCTCTTCTCATTTCATTTTGCTGGAATTATTGCTAAGTTGCTATAGAGAAGTGAAGTGAGTGTATAATCTGATATTGAGGGAGAGTGCTGTCTAATTCAGAGCTCAAGAGGTATAATACTTAAACCCACTTTGAAATTTAATCAATTGAAATTGCATAATGTAGTTGAAATTGATATGTGAGAAATGCTAGCATGATTAGTAGAGTCTATATACATGATATAAGATGTAATGTGGCTATTTGGAAGCATGTTTCATGGAGTGTTGCAAGTTAGTTTGAGAGCTATGCAATAGAAGAGAACTATCCTGGCTGGAACCAGAGTGGCGCGATCGCGCCACTCCCTAGTACAAACAAGGCGCGTCCGCGCCCTTCTGCAGAACTAAAAGATAATTTTTGTGCTTTTTGATTAATGGAGCATGCTAGTTTGACTTAAATAAGACTATTTAGGTCCCTGAATTGCTAGTTTAGATGGCCTTTCATGTAGACACTTACCAAAGCTTGGTTTCCAAAGGGAACTTGAGTTTTTAAAGTGCAAACTCAATGAACTATATACACTTTAAATTCTGAACTTGAAAATATGCGTATATTGTAATACCCGAGAATTTCCATATATTATTAAATAAATATATTAATGGAAATGAGAATTTATTTGAATATAAATAATTTTGTGTTATGAGATGAATTAATTCAATTATATATAATTGGATAATTATAATAATTGAGAAATTGGTGGAGTTTGTGATAAACTCGTTGATTGCCTTGTGTGGCACAGTGACGTAATATAAGAATGATTATATTAATTTAAGCGAACAATTAATCTATATTAATTGTTAATCGAAGAATATTAATTAACTATTATAAAATACTAATGAGGATTGATTAATAATATGTGATTATTATTGCAAGAAACATAATAATAATGAGCAACGTGTTTATAAATATAATAAGATTTATATCAAAGTGATAGTTAATCATATAAAGGTTAATTAAATTATTATGGAGGTTAACAATTATATTGATTGATGTAGGATATGTGTATATTATTAATTAATATTCAATTTATAAGATGAGAAATTATATGTGCAAGCATGCGAATTAAATGTATAGTAACTATATGTTATGATATGTGTAGGTGACAAATGATGTGTGGATATACATTAAAATAATGTATCATGGATCTATTATAAATAATTGTTGAGTAATACAATTTAATAATACATGAGATAATGTAATGTGATAACATCCGATTAAATTATACCAGTATGATAAAAATGTACATGAATTATATGTGCACAATTCACACTTATTACATTATGTGAATCCATGTTAGTATCATTAGAATTACATTGTAACTATAATTGTGGCCTAATTATATAGTATATATACATGTAACATATTTTGGCATAAGTGTTGTGTATATATACAAATTATAGAATGCTGATATATGGCCTTGTTCCAATATAATAGTCACTCTCCTTCTCCTTCACGTGTATGGCAAAAAGGCTAAGGCCTATTCTCCCATTCTTCTCCCAAGCTTAGCTAGCAATAATTATATGAGGAGTGGCTCTAATGATGGCTTTCAACAACTATCTACCAACTTCCTCTTATCTAGCATGCAATTCAAATTTCTGTTAGTCTGAAATGGTAGGCAATTGCATTGTCTGTATCTTGTTTTCTCTATAAATATGGCTTCCTTTCTTCCCATTTCACATTGCTGAGATTTTGTTTGAGTTGATAAGTTGAGAGCATATACATATATCAGTATAATAGCATTGTGAGATATCAGCAAGCTTACTCCATAACAGAGGTATAAATCCTCTTCGTGTCTTCATTTTCATTTTCTGTCAAAAGAACTCCATTGTTGTTCTCTGAGTTTTGTTGAAATTCTTGATTATGCCAAATTGGTTCATGATTGGTTTCTAGAACCCTTATATTGTTGTTATATGAACATGCCCACATGATGGAACCACTGAATAGTCTTTCATTTCCATTGTTCCTCTTCAATTTCTGTAAATACATGAAATTCGTAAATTAGTTCGAGTTCATGAAATTGGGAATTGATAATTGCTATTGACTGTTATATAAGCATACATGTATGTGTTAGTAGGTTAAACGAGTCTGGGTATGTTGAAATTCGATGAGATGGGAGGTTTTGGGTCATTTTTCGCTGCCGTCTGAACCGGAAAAACTGCCTCGACGCCGCAGCGCCGCAGCCCGCGCCGCAGCGCCACACGCGCCGCAGCCCGCACCGCAGCGCCGCACGCAGCGCCACTCGCGCCGCAGCGCCAGTATTGCCGCGCCGCAGCGCCAGCCTCTGTGTTCAGTTTTCTGCATTCTGCAACAAAACTGTTATGTACCAATTGTTTGATTTTTGTTTAAACAAGCATGGGAGCATGATTAATACATATATATAAACCTAATGAGGCAATGCAATTAACCAAACGACACATAGTTTGGAAACGAATTTAAAGTTTCATAAACGACGTTAACATATATGAAGCATGTTATATACTGACCTTGCAAGCACGTTAGTACCACCTAGAGACACATGAAGTGCATGTTAGCTTATCTATATTGGTTCCGTAATAAAATGTGAACATGTGAACCTAACTAGTGCTCATTCCTAACAAAAATATAAGTTTGAAGGTGGATATGATCATGTAAATGCTATATAGTCATTTTGATGTTATGAGCATGTTTAGATAACTTTGAAATATATGAATGAAGCCTTAACTTGTGTTTATATAGTTCGTAAGGAAGCATGAACATGTTAGGCTCTATTAGTAAGATTCACCAATAGAAATACAAGCCTTGCACATGAGCATTAACACGATACGTGGAGATTTAAATTCTGATATTTATGGACACATGTGATAGTACTCTTAGACTCATTCATGTGTCATGCATATATATATACCATGATTGGTTGCCATGATTAAATTTTAGCATAAACAAAGCATGTTTTCAAGATAATAACAATGCTAGCTACATATATGCAATACGAGTACTCATGAGCATGACTAATACAAGTTATATGAATATCTTATGTGTTTAAAAGCAATCATGTTAGACCATATGAGTTCGTGTCCTTGAATGGCTTTAAGTATTAACTTAAGAACCTATACCATGTATGATTGGATTTGGAAAAGTTATACAAGCATGAAAGTATCCTTTAAATATGAATACATGCTACGCGATATTATATGATGTTACTTGAACCCGATTTTGACGGTTAACTTAAGGAGATGCCGTAACTTGCTAAAATGAAATATATTTAGTATTGATTGTGGTCTTATGTGATATTAATAATATGCAAGCATGTTTGCTAATTGTTGAGATCTTATATAATATGAGAATGCGTTTAAACTCTAAAGAAGGAACTTTAAGGATAGAAATTATATTCTATATAACTGTGTAGCTAGGTAAAACTTAGCTTATGTGTTGATCGTATATTCAAAGAGAAAATGTGAAGTTAAATTATATGACTAATGAATATCATATATATACGTAACTGTATTACGATAGGAATTCGAAAGTGTTGATTGCTTTTCGTGGATAAACTACGCTAAAGGCAAGTTCTCTTACTTACACTCTCTTAAAGTGCAAGTATCCTAACCGACGCATTTACTTTATGCAAGGAAAGCTATGATTGTGAAAGTTTCCTAACTTATACTCTTTTACTATGCAAGTATCCTATCTTGTGTATTGCGAACAAGTTTTCTATTTAATCAGTTGAATTGAATTAGCATACTTGAACTCTTATTTCATTAAAGCTAGTATTCATGTTGAACTTAGTATTGTTCTTGAATATTGTGAAAGTGTCTATGCCATTTGATTTGGCTAGACTTATATTATTGAAAAGCGACCCAATCTAATTGATTGGTGCGGGATCTTGTATTTGACTGAGAAGAACAACCTTCTTTGAAGGGAATATATAATTGCCGGACAACCGACGTGCACACTTGAGTATGGTTGATTGTTATGCATAACAAGGGTACTTTAGGCTGATCACCTGTTGTACCTGTTTTTGTTGGATTTTCAGTTTATTACTGTCAATTCTAGTAGAAGTTCATAGTCCGTAGTGACTACTCAGTATTCAATTACTTGAAATATTGAATTGACTTATTATTGAATCATATTGATATTATCCTGTCCTTAGCGACTGATATTGAGAACTGTTGATATTCTTGTTATTCTTGAACTATCAAATCTTGTTATACCCTTTCGAGAATTGAGAATCTTATTACTCACCCTTATTGTATATTACTTGCTGGGCAATTTGTGCTCATTCTTGCTTTCCCTAAAACATTTCAGTTAAGGCAGAGCATGGTGAACCTTCGGGCGTTGATAAGGGCAAGGGCAAAGCTACCAACTAGCTTATGTCTGTTATGTTTTAAATATATTAATATTGTATGAAGATGATGTAGTAAGACTGGATTTGATTATGTTTAAGCTTAAGTTAGATTATGTAATAAGTCGTTAACTGATATTATTATGTAATCTATTAAGTACTGTAGGTTGCGAGACTTGGGGGAATAATTATAATAAATCATTGTAAATTATTCTAGAATAGATTTTCCGCTGTGATCGTATGATATTTAATTATTATTATTGTGATGTATTACCATGAGCACGTGATGAACCGAATTCGAGAGACCAAGTGGCGGTCCTGGAATTTGGGGGCGTCACATATATAGTCTGATTACGTATGAACATAAGCATGAAACATAATATGTTTACTCTTCATGCTTAAATGGTTTTGATAACCTTCTAATAGAAACTTACAGTTTCAAATACAAACTTGATGAACTAAGAACACTTTGAGTTCTAAGCTTGTAAACATGCTTATGTGATTTAGTATGTGTGTACATAAGCATGATATATGAAGTTACTTTGCATGATGAGTTGGTTTAACATAAGGTTTCAAATAAAACTTAAGAGTTTGGGAAACTAATTCGGTTGATAACCACCTTTCATGTATTCTGAAATTATAACCATCATGTTAGGATATCATACGTATGTAGACGTGATTCAAATGTATGCCTAACTAGCCACGTTCATTGTAAACTAGTTGAGCATGATTTAGAATGAGTTTTTAAGAAGTAAAGCCATGTAACATGAAATACATGACTAAGATGACATGAGCATATGTAGTTGAGACTTATTGACCTCATTGCATGTGTATAACAACTAAACGTAAGAAACCTCGTTAATTGAACACGTTAAGCTTGCTAATTAAAAGTGATAACAAACTATGTTGAAGATAAGTTCGAACATAGCTATAAACCTCATGACATGTACATTATGCACGTGTCGTCATCAAAGTATGTGGGTATGCAAGCTAGGCCATGCATTCTGCAAATCAGCTCTGGTTTGAATTGGGAGCAGTTCGGCCACGCCACTCCTTAGTTCAAACCAAGAGCGACTGCGCCACCCTGTAGTGAAGTCTGCCTATTCTGTTTGTGATCTGAGGTTTGATGCATGCATGTATTGTTATCCTAATCTGTAATACATGTCCAGTACGTTATTCAAGTATCAATGAGCATGTTATGATGAAACTATATAGAATTGATAAGTATTCATAAACTTTCAAATGCTAAGTCAAACGATAATTACGAACTATTTTATTAATTTCATAGTATCCTATAAATTGATTTTGTGTTATGTGTGCGTAAGGTACGTAATGACGTACGTATAGGATTATACGACTAAGTTAGAATTGTATGTGTCTTTTAGCTTACATATCAAGTATGTGTATTGAATATGCGTAGCTAATGAATATCCTATATACGTAAATATGTTATAATAGGATTCAAAAAGTGTTGATAAGCTTTACATTAAAAAACTACGCATAAGGAAAGTTTTCTAACTTCATTTGATTGTGTAATTGAATACAAGTATCTAAACCTTATCTCTTTGATGCAAGTTTCTAACCCTACTCTTTATTGAGCATTACATAAGCTTTTGCTATTATTGGTCGTACGAGTAAACCATTGAAAGTATGATTCATGTTTTATGACCTCATACTTCGTAGCTAAGATAGAGTTATTTACATTCTTTGAACTTTAAATCTTGAGTATTGAACTTATAACTGTTCTTATATACGTTGAAAGAGAGGTCTATGACCTTGATTCGGCAAGACCTATATCATGAATTTGAAAGCTATCCAAACCAATTGATTGGTGCAGAATCTTATATTGACTGAGATGAACAACCCTCTTTGAATGGGAAATTATATTTGTCGAGAGACCAATGTGCGCACTTGAGTAAGATTAAATGTTATGCATAACGTAGGGTACTTTAGGCTGATCACCTGTTGTACTTGTTTCTGTTGGATTATTAGCATATTACTGTTAATTCTAGTAGAAGTTCATAGTCCTTAGTGACTGCTCAGTATTCATTATTTTAAATTCTCGATATGATTAAGCATTGAATCCTATTGATATCTTTCGTTCCTTAGCGACTATTATTGAGAACTGTCGATACTTCTTGTTATTCTTAAACTATCATTATTGTTGTACCCTTGAGAAATTGAAAACTATATTGATCCCCTTATTGCTATATTACTTGCTGAGCAAACTTGTTGCGTATTCTTGCTTTCCTTAAAAATATTTTAGTTAAGTTTAAGTTTTGTTTAAACTATGTATGAGATGTTTAACTTACGAAACCTTGGGACATAAATGATTATATTAAATAAATGTAATCTATTCTGTTATTTCCGTTGCGTGAGATGTTATATTGTCGTTAGATATTTAGAACGTAACGAACCGAATTCGAGACGCGAGTGGTCCGAATTTGGGGGCGCCACAATGTCAATAACTTCAAAATCTAGCATAGCTAGAAGACTTGGAATTTAATTTATACTTCCTTCTTCTTCCTTCATTGTCATACTTGCAACAATATTAACCTCTTCTAGCACCTGAAGTGCAACTAATACTGAAAATAACTTTTTTTTAGTCTAAACTTCCCTATACCCTAGTATAGTTCATCGAACTTGCCACACTTTATATGTTCAGGAACTTTCCACAACCATATGTGTTTAAGAACTTATCTTCGCAGTATGTAATCCAAGAACAAATCACGGACTATCCATACGCTCAAGGCTCAGAAACATAACATATAACTATGAGTCACAAACTTTTCATAAGTATGAGTTTTAGGAACTCACACCTATCCTAGTACACTCTACTATCCAATATATACATGAGAAAAGATTCACCTCCTCATCATATACATATTGATAGCGTGACATTACTATTCTAATTATTATCACTGTAATGGACTGAGTGGTTGTTACACCAAAGCACAAACCCTTGCCCATAACAAAAGTTCATATAACTCAACTATCACCTGAGTTCTCAATTAAAATTTACAACCTTCTAACTCTCTCTTGACTTACTACAAATTTTCTTTAATTCGTATACCTTACAACTTTTTTGAGTTCTTCTTCTTGTACTATTTATAGTACCATTTCATTATAACCTTAGCTATAACTCATCCATCGCTTAATAGGAAACCTGTTCTTACGATTCAATATGATCACGTAGTGATCTTCTTCCTTAATCGTTTAACTCAACGACTTTTTTACCCTTCTCTCTCAGGCTATAGTCTTAGGTAATCATACCTAAGGTTTATAACTTATTATCTTTGATACCAACTTGTGACGCCCTAAAATACAGTCTATCTTCACACCCGAATTTCGTACATTACGAGTACTTCTCATTCCATACATACATCATTATATCTTGAAGATTAATGATATATTCATTTCATTCCCAAGTTCTATTACCTTAAAATATTCATTCATTAAAAATAATGATAATTATATTATTCTTATCACATTACAAGTGTGACCTAACTAGTCACCATATCTACAGAATTATTTTAACTAACTATTCTACAAGTCTTGACTTGTTCTTCACTCTTATTCATAACATGAATAGTACTTCATCTTGTGACGCTAATGGTATTCGCAACCATAACATCTCACCATAGCAGGACATCAATCAACTTGATCTTCATAAGGTCCTTTATTACATACTACAGTCGTTTGCTGAAAATATTTTTATTTTCAAGCAAGTGTGAGCATTCAATTGCTCATCAAGTCATAAAAGTAGAATATTAACAACTCAAGAATCAACAATCTTTGAAGACTTCAATAACCAAACAATGGTTATGAAGCAGCTCGAATAATAGGAATACGTTCTGATTCCTATCATTTTAAAACATACTTCGCATATACTTTGTCATACTTTCATTCTTCTACCTTGTTCATACATATTATGTCTGGCTAGAATCATTAGCACAGACTTAACAACAACAGTTCGATCATAGAACAATTCATCTCATAGAAACACCAAAGTGTTAACATTGTGGCACAAGGCCTCATATATAATATCACCCTGTATAAATATCACACACTTGTACATAGGTCAAACTTCCCAAGTTCAACATCTGGGAAAGTTTAAGAAAACTAGCATTCATATGAAAATGAATGAAGTTAATAAACTTGTATCAATTAGAACTTGAGCAAGATTAGGAAACTTGCATTCATATGAAAATGAATGGAGTTGGGAAACATACCTTAGCGCTGCGTACTGCTTACGCCTTATCGTTCATCACAATTCCTATAAAGCATATAGGAAACACATATCCATTAGTCATATATTTGATTTAGGCATATTTAACTTCACTTTACTTTTTATTGCAGCGACTTCACTTGATCAGGGAGATCATTGAAAGAGGAGACGTCACCTTGGAGCTTGTAGACTCTCAAGACAACATTGCAGATCCATTTACTAAAACTTTAACACAACATCAGTTTGATCGTCACTTAGAGAAGATGGGTATGAGATACCATGGCGATTGGATTTAGTGTAAGTGGGAGATTGAAAGTAGTGTGCATACAAGCCAATCATGTATGATGTAAAGCATATACTTTGTAAACAATCTTATTCATTTATTAATAAAAGTATTCATTTATTAAGGCATTTAATTATCTACATGATGCTGTTTTTATAATATGTAAATAACCCATAGTTTTAAGGAATGCTTTTAAAATCATGATGTTAATCATGCTAATGAGATTTAAATTCTTAAATAGCCTAAAACTAAAATAGTTCCCAATCGTTGTATTACTAAAAATGGGATTAGTAAATTCGGATAAATTGGTACATACGTTGCTTGCTCATTGGATGAGGATGGTTGATCTCATGATCATTTGTGTGAAAATACTAAAGCAAGTATGTAGGTGCTTATTGGAGAATAAGTTCACTGAATGTGACTCGCTAAGAAATATCTAATAGAGTTTTACTTGCCTGTTAATAAGAATTCCTAATGTGATTGTATTATATGTGATCATCGAACTTGAGATCATCATAGTATCTTATGTGTAATGAATTATACTTTGACTTATTCCTTAAGACCCTTAGGGTATATCAAAGGGTATGCTTGGGTGTAATAAATTATATACGGAGATAATGAATGATCAATAAAGAGTCTATCACTTCTAGTAAAAGAAGAGATATGTCCTATGTAATTCGTTAAATGACAACCCAGTAGTCCTTGGCCAAGGCATAATAAAATTAAAAAGGAGTTTCCAATTTGCATTATTTGGAGTTGTGCATTTCTGATCGAAATACATATAATTAAATAAAATAAGACTTGACAGTAATTCCATGTCTTATATTTAATTGGAACATTGTATGGTGGAAGGATTGAATTATATGCTAACTATCGACGTCGGGAAAAAATCCGTGGGTCGGGTCACAACCCGGATCTTTCTCTCTTCCTAAGTTATATCTACCCTTACTCTTTTTATTGTGAAAAAGGTTTTAAAGGATTTTTTAAGAAAAGGCCAACATGTATCATGTCGACGATTTGAGCGTTTTACAGAGTCGCCAGTAGGTAGATTTAAAATGGTTGTACCAACTCAACCGAGTTTTGTCTGAAAGAGGCCCAATTGCTGGACACTGTCAAAACGTGATCGTTGAAACCTGAAGTTTTGAGTTCGGGGACTTGGTTAAGTGTGAGGAAGGTGTTAGGCACCCCACAACTCCCGTGTAAATACGGTACCGCATCTTTTCAATATTTCCCTTTTAAATCTGCAATGTGTGTGTGAATGTTGGAATAAAATTAGGCCTATATTTGATTGAAAGTATGTTTATGCAACGTTAAACCTATATACGAAAGGTTTGATTTGATTTGCAAAAAGTCTTTGATTTGATTTGCAAAAGTGTTTGATTTGATTTGCAAAAGCTTCTCCTTTCGATAAGATTATTGAAATGATATTTTGAAAGAAAGTTTTCAAACCCTTACACTAACATAGGAATTGAAGCATATCGATACTTCAGTTTTATCTTTTAAGCTTGAAGGCTCAATTTGAATGGTGATTGTCGGGCTGCGAAACATCCTCGACCATAAAATATATACAAGTGTCGGTCTTCTCATGGGCATGACAGCCATCAGAGTGACTCTGACACAACAAACCATATTTTCACTAGGTTAAGACCTTAAATTTGGATAACTGTTTTAAGGTCTTTTGTATGTACATGTTTACAGAAAAACTTGCAGGCTACATTTATAAAGTGGAGTTTGTCCATCGTGGGAATCAGATAGGGAGGCCAATAAACCTGCACAACTTAAATTTGTACAGAAATATATTCAAATATCGCCAGAACCAAGGATTCATCAGTAAATCCTGGCTCGCACATGGCCAAAGCGCCTCGTTCCCACAAGTTAGCGATCTAAGGGCCGCGAGGTAGCTTTTATAACTGAAACTAGAAAAATACTAGATTTAAATAAATCTTAGCCATTCTAGCTTCCCGGTTCTGTCTGGACCTATTTTGAGCCGTTTAAAAGCTAGAGTTGGCGAGATTTAAATAAATCTAGTTTACTTGCAGAAATGTCAATGCCGCTTCATATAAAATGAATATTTAAAGCAACAATTTAATAAAAATGAGTAAAGCAATATATATATATATATATATATATAATTATATATATAAGAAAGCTGTAAAGGGCGATGGGTTTTCACTTGCAAGCCCGTACTGGAATTAAAATATATATATATATATATATATATATATATATATATATTTTATAAAAGTTGTAAATAGCCACGAAATGATCCAGGCTTTGACAGAATTAAAATATATATATATATATATATATATATATATATATATATATATATGAAAGCGTAAAAAGGGCGATGGGTTTTCACGCCTGTGCCCGGACTGGAAAGTAAATATATATATTTATAAATAAATAAATATATATTTTATAAAAAGCTTTAAAAGCCACGGAATGATCCAGGCTGGACAGAAATGAAATATATATATATATATATATATAAACTGTAAAAAGGGCGATGGGTTTTCACGCCGGTGCCCAGACTGGAATTGAAATATATATATAGTTAAATATAGACAAAAAAATAGTCAAAACTAGGACTGGGAAGATAACCCAGTATGGTGAATGGTGTAAAAATAACAAAATGGCCACAGACTGATCCAGGTCGAATTGGAATGTATATATATATAGTTAAATATAGATAAAAAAGTAGTCAAACCAGGACTGGGAAAATAACCATGTATGGTGAATGTTGCATATATATGTATATATATATATACATATATATGCAACATTCACCATACGTGGTTATTTTCCCATATATATATAAGCAGTAAACTACCGCGAAATTGACATCCGGGCTTGACTGAATTGAAAAATTAGTATATATATAGTTAAATATATACAAAAAAAGCCAAACTCGAAATGGGAAGATAACCCAGTTCGGCGAAGTTGCTAATAACAAAGATGCAAGTATGTAAAAGCTGTTGGAAGCGACGGGCCGTCAATCCAAGTTGTAGAAATGCCAAAAAATGCGTTAAGGTACAAAAAATATACCAAAAGTTAACAAAAACGGCCACAGAATTGAGTTCTGTGCATATTTAGAAATTGAAACTTGTTATGCAAGTGTATAAATGTGCAAAGAAGTAGTAATAACTTTTTGATCGTAAAAATACTCACAATAGACTGCTACACGGGCTCTTTGCCAAATCGTAGGCTTTAAACGTCCAAATCTACCAGTTAATTTTTGATATGTGGTAGTATGTGGGTATATTTACGTGTTAGAGTGAAAAAATTTGGGTTAGGAAGACAAGAAAATAGCAGGAAAACCAAATATGCAGGGGTTCAAAGCGTTTTTGAATTCTTGAAATGAGCTGGGGGTGAGCTCATATATATAGACCCAGGTGAAGCAGCTCAAGCTGCTGCTGCTGTAAGTAGAGGTGTGGCTCCACATGGCAAGGCCCACGTGGTGGGTTCCATTGCATCGAAGTACGTACAGTCTGAGGAATGCGATGTCAGGTTCGAAACTTTCTAACTTTTGATCGGAGCGTCCGTTTGAGGCGTGCTGTACCTTTCCAGAAAGCCCTCTCCGAGAGTGTCACAACGACATGGGATAAAACATTTTTTGGGTCCAAGAAGATAGGTTCATAACCAGGTCTTCTATTTCCCGTAATTTATCCATTGAGCTATCTTGCGCTGTTTGCACTTGGGATCATTGTTATGGTTTGTTCTAACCTTGGTGGCATTAATTCAGCTTGAATTTGACCGAATCGGCTTAGAGTTGGTAAAATAACCATTTTGGCCTTCCCGGGGTTGCCTTTAGTGTTGGCATGGCCTTCGGCTGACTTCCTGGGGTTGTTTCCAAGGTTTGGATCTCATTCAAGTTTCTTTGCCCTCAGTGTTGTCTCTGAGGCTGACTTGGTCCTTCTAGATTTTTCTCTGGAGATGTTGTGATGCTTCAAGATTGTTTTTGAATGTACCTCCTGAGTTAAGACCGGGGCTGACCTGTACCTCCCTGGTTAAGATTGGGGTTGACCTATACCTCCTAGGTTGAGACTGATGCTGGCCTGTACCTCCTGGGTTGAGACCAAGGCTGACCTGTACTTCCTGGGTTTAGACCGGGGCTAACCTATACTTCCCAGATTAAGACCGGGGATGATCTGTACTTCCCGAGTTGAGATCAGGGCTGACCTGTACTTCCCAAGTTGAAACCGGGGCTGGCCTGTACCTCCCGGGTTGAGACCAGGGCTGACCTGTACTTCTCTGGTTGAGACCGGGGTTGACCTGTACTTCATGGGTTGAGACCGAGGCTAACCTGTATCTCTCGGGTTGAGACATGGGCTGATCTGTACCTCCCGGTTTGAGATCGGGGCTAACCTGTACTTCCCAGGTTGAGACCAGTGCTGACCTGTACCTCTCGGGTTAAAACCGGGGCTGACCTGTACTTCTCGGGTTAAGATCGGGGCTGACCTGTACCTCCTGGGTTGAGATTGGGGCTGACTTGTTCTTCCCGGATTGAGACCGGGGCTGACTTGATGGCCCGGGATTGAGACTGGGGTTGAACTGATTGCCTGGTATTGAGACCGGGATTTAACTGATGGCCCGGTATTGAGACCGGGGTTAAACTAATGGTCCAGTATTGAGACCGGGGTAGAATTGATGGTCCGATATTGAGATCGGGGTTGAACTTATGGCCCGGTATTGAGACCGGGGTTGAGTTGATGGCCTGATATTGAGATCGGGGTTGAGTTGATGGCTCGGTATTGAGACCGGGGTTGAGTTGATGGCCCGGTATTGAGACCGGGGTTAAACTGCTGGCCCGGTATTAAGACCGGGGTTGAACTGATGGCTCGGTATTAAGACCGGTGTTAAATTGATTGTCCGGTATTGAGACCGGGGTTGAACTGATGGCCCAGTCTTCAGACCGGGGTTGAACTGATGGCTCGATGTTGAGACCGGGGTTGAACTGATGGCCCGGTCTTGAGACTGTGGTTGAACTGATGGCCCGATATTGAGACCGAGGTTAAACTGATGTCCCGGTCTTGTGACCGAGGTTGAGTTGAAAAGATAATCTTGCCCTCCTACAGTGTTAGTAACAAAGAAATGAAATTTTGAGTGTCTGTAGATGCCCCTCTTTATCATATTCATACAATATAGTGGAATGAACAGGATAAAGATTGCTAGACACTATAAATGCAAGTGCAACGGCAAAGCAATGCATGGTAGGATGCGCGATGAGTGTTAGATACCTTCGAGGGGGTAGTGTTATCACTGATTGATTACGTTAATTTCTACTGGGGATAACATTACCCGTGATAACCCTTGCCGCAGCATTATAATGCCGTTGCTGGTAGGACATCATAGTCAAGCTATCCCAGACTGTTCTCGTCACTTTCTACTAGGGATGACGTCCTCCGTGATAGCTTTGTTGACTTTGACGGGGATGACATTATTGATGCTACCTTGGTTTGAGACCAATGGTTTCCCACATCTGTCGATATTCTTTGTAGGGCATATTTTCCTTCGACTGATGCCATTATACATTTTTGAAGGCTCCTCCACTGGGGATATATCTTTGTTGCCGAGCTACCTTAGTGGGCTCTGTTGATGACTATCCTGACAATAATTTACCGATAGTTTGCCACAGGAGGTTGAATAACCAATCCTTCTTGGTACTCCCTTTGACGATGTGTATAACAGATTCCATCATTGGGGATGGATTATTATATTGCTTCCGTCACCGGATCACTTTCGATGCTTCGTGGGGTTGTGCCAACGACTGAGACATCGATGGGGTTGAGTCAACGGCTGCAACTGTCACCGGTCTATACCCGACGCTTCGCTGGAGTTGTGCCAACAGCTGAACTATCATCGGTCTGTACCCGACACTTCGCTGGGGTTTTACCAACGGCTGAACTATCATCGATCAGTAGCCGACGCTTCGCTGGGTTGTGCCAACTGCTGAACTATCACCGGTCTATACCCGACGCTTAGTTGGGGTTGTGCCAACGACTGAACTATCATCGGTCTGTACCCGACGCTTTGCTGGGGATATTCCAACGACAGAACTGTCATCGATATGTACCCAACGCTTTGCTGGGGTTGTGCCAACGACTAAACTGTCATCAGTCAGTACCCAACGCGTCGTTGGGGTTGTGCCAACGGCTGAAATGTTGTTGGTCAGTACCCGACGCTTCGCTGGGGTTGTGCTAATGGCTGAACTGTCATCGATTAGTACCCGACGCTTCGCTGGGGTTGAGCCAACGACTGAACTATCACCGGTCTGTACCCGACGCTTCACTGGGGTGGTGCCAACGGCTGAACTATCACCGGTCTGTACTCGATGCATCACTGGGGTTGTGCCAATAGCTGAACTATTATCGGTCTGTACCCGACGCTTCACTGGGGTTGTGCTAACGACTGAACTGCCACCAGTCTCTACCCGACGCATCAAAAGTGGCAATTTTCAGCAGTTTTGCGTAGTTTTTAGGCAGATTTTTAGCATTCTTCATTATTGGTCCCCGGACATTGCTTTGGGATGAATTCCAATGGCTTTCAGGAAGTTCCCCTTTCTGTTAGGATTACGTTGCTTAAATGCAGGATTTCAGGACAAACCGCTCAATCGCGTAGCGATTTTTCTTCAGATTTGACTCTGCAACTCATATAAACTCCGTTTCAACTTGAATCGAACCGAGCCAAGGGAGTGGGACCCACCTTGGGGAGCCGTAGGTCCTATGGCTTTATATTGGGCAGCGGGAGTTCATTTGAATCAGTTTTATTTCGAGTTTCAAACGAAATTCGATCTTCTTTTTCAGATCTACGGAGTTCGGGCAGCCTTTTTCTGATTTTGACAGTTTCTACACGTTTAGCACATCGCAGGTAACATTTTACGTCCTTTTTCACAAGTTTTGAATTTTAAAAGCATGTAAACCACGTAGAGGGCTCTTAGACGAAATGTATAAAAAATGTATGCCTATATGACCTGCTAAAAAATTGTCTGACTTCATATGTATGCATATTTGACTATAATGCATGTTTTGATGTAAGAAAATTTAAATTCTGAGATAATCATTTTTTCTCTTATTGATCAGTTTACTCATCCTTTTTGAGGCCTAGTGAGCCTAGATTTTCAACTAAAAATGTTTATGGTAATTTGGCTACCATGTGAAGATTAATTTTAATTTTATTTCATAAATATGAACTGTTTCTATTTTTGGGAAGGTGTGCTACTGAATGGCCACCTAGATATGCCTATGTGCATGCGAAAAGTCTTTTTTCTAAATGAGACTCTGTCGAAATTTTTACAAAAGTTTAGGCATTTAAAAACATTCAATTTTGACTCTACTGGGATTTTTTTGATTGAACCATGCAAGTTTTAGGATTTAGCTTTTTGAAAAACATGCAGTATTGACTTCACTGGGTATTTTTGGCTGACCCATACATGTTTTGAGATTTAGAAATACATAAGGTACTGATTTAAACTAATAAACCACAGGTTTTAGGCTTACCACACCATTTCTGAGGTGATTTGGAGACTTCGTCCAGGTGATGGACCGAGATAGACCCGACAATGCTAGCAGGGTAGTTTCAGGCAATAGACGGAGGCGAGCTTCTGATGGTCCTCAGCCATGTCTAGCCCGGCCGCCTCGCAGACTAGCAGAGTCGGAGATTCATCCTGTACAGGATGAGCAATCGATTGATATTGATAATGAGCAGGATCCTTTTTCTACTTCTGCCCCTGCTCAGGCCCCACGTGCGGAGGTTCTTGGCATTATTGTTTCGACCTAGGATTTGCTAGGGGACTTGAGTCGTCATCCATCGAGATTTCTTCACGCCAACAAGGTGACTTGAAGTTTTCTGCTTTCTGGATTCTCTTTCTTTCTTTCTTTTGCCATTCTCGGGGTATAGGTTTTTAACATGGGTTGGTTTTTAATGCAGGTTCCCGACTTTATGCAGCCTCGAGGGAATTGGTTCAACTTGCACTCCCTGTACCATACTTTGCACTAGGACTACAAGGATATCGTTGATGGCTGGGAGGCCTTCTTCTCTATGTTTCCCTGCCGTTGCCTCTGGGGGTATATGAGGGCTCTGTCTGAGAGCTGGTTCCACCAGACTCAGTCCCTTCATTTATTGGACTATGAGGTGATGATGACCCCTATGGACTGGAGGTTCATCACCGACATTGAGTTCGAGGGTGAGCCAGTGCTTGTCGTGGCTGACATCACACTTACCGCCGTTTGGTCCCTGCTGGGAGTCCCTGCGACGGCGATCAAGGGTTGGACGGTCCGATCGGGTCCCTTGAGTATAGATGCCCAGAGTGGGGCTTTACTTGAGCCTCTGCCTGATGATCAGAGGGTTAGGGAATGCATCTTGAGGAGATTATTTCTGGTGATCATATTTTGTGGCGGACACCTCCTCGACAGTGTCCTTTTCCCTGGTCAGTGCTACCAGATATGTAGAGCACCTCAGTGACTTTGATTTAGGTTCCTATACCTTTACCTATTTTCTCCGGGGCATACGCATGTTTTTGGAGGGTTTGACGGAGGCTTGGTTAGGGTTCTACCCGTTTCTGCTGGTGAGTACATCTTTCTTGTACCTTTTTGTTAGAGTTTATGCCCTAGAGGCTAATTCTTTGATGTAATTGCTTAAACATTTTTGATATTATATTTGATTGAATAAATGAATTATTTTATTATGGTTTTATTTACTGCGTTATATAAATGTTAACATAATAAAAGCCCTTAGAATAGTGATACAAATTATATGGCTTCAAGTATGTGACTTGAACATGAGATCATATAGTTACAATTAGTATCATTACTCTTAAATGTCCCTAGTCGAGTGTCATTGTTAATGGGACAACAATGATACATTGAGACTAGTATGTGGATTGACTGATGGCCAAATCTCATTGGTCATAAATATATGAGATATTGAGTCAATGCATAGGTACATGTTAGAGAACAATGTACTGTGCAGACCCACCATGAGAATTCTACGTGGAGCATTATGCAAAGTGTCATAAGCAATTCTCATAGTGACAATGATGTAATGATCCTCCGACCTGAAATCACTATATTACTACACGAGAATTTATGTACTTTGATATCATCAAAGGCCACCTTTAATAGATGGACGATAAAGGTAATTATTGGGTACATCATGAATCGTGTGAGGAATATGAATGATCTAGATGGAATTTAACCCTCCAATATATTAGGGGTGATATCCATAGGCCTCTTGATTGAGTAGGACTATGAAATGCATGGCCATGCTCAAATAGTGATTTGTTTCATATAGTCTACTCATCAATCAAGAAAACTCAGATTAAATTATGAAGAGGATGACACATTCCATGCCTCGAGTTTAATCTAGGATGTCAAGGTTAAAAGGATTAAATTACATTAAAACATTGGTCACGAAAAGGTTGTATCGAATCACCGATCTTATTATTATTTGGGTAGCAGTGATGTATTACTAGATGCCGCTCACTGTTTATAATTTTATAATATGATTTTAAAATTATTACCAACATAATAATAACCTATAGGGTCACACACTTAGAACGTAATTAAAAGGGAATTAATTTAAATTGTATGGATTTAAATATATCAATATGATTGATAGTATTTAAATTATGAATTTAAATTAATAGGATAATTTGTATATATATATATATGTATATTAATTAAGTAAGACTTAATTAAGATATAATATATATATATATATATATATAAATTTGGATTTTATATTTCTAATTGGATTAGGTTTTGGTTAATTCCTTTAACTGCTATATATATGATATATCAGCCGTCTAAGGTATTATTCGATATCAAAACCCTAGCCGCTCTTAGAGAGAGACTAGAGAGAAAATTTTCAAAAAGTCCAGATCCTTGGCGGCTAGTACCGCAGCTTTCCTTGCTGCAGATCGTGTGACGATTCGCGGGACGTTCGTGTGGATACCGTAGAGGCGCAGTTCTGTTGGATTGCGTTGAGGATTTGAAGCAGTTCCAGAATCTCCATCGTCTCCTTTCAGGCTTGAATAATCGGTAAAACATATCTTAACCTCTGAATTAATATGTTTTCGCATGGATCCTATTTTAGGGTTTCAAAAATTTTTAATTTCCGCTGTGTTTATGTGCCGAAAACCCCTACACTTTTTGATTTCTACATTTACGTTTGTCAGTCTTGGTCACTGAGTACTTTTGATATTTACATGGCCAGTTCTGGGCATATGAGAGGCTTCCTTGCCTACGGTCCGCCACTGCTTTAGGTCTGGAGAACTATCCCCGGGGACGGCGTTGGCATCATTCCACTCTGACGGAGGTCCCTGTTGCTGAGGGTTTTACCCATTCTCGTCTGCAGTTGGAGCTTTTGACAGTCGGAGTGATCACATGGATCCCGTACACCTCCGAGTTTTTGGCTATTGGATTTGAGGGAGGCTTCCCCACTGGCTGAGAGTTTGCGTTGTCAACCCTCAGAGTCTCATTATTGATAAAGGGTGGCTATGAGCTCTATCTAGGAGAGCGTGCTATTAGGAGCATTACGGGGAAGATCCGCATTCCCATTATTCCTCCTGCTTGGCATCATTGGCTATTGATCCTACCACTAACAGATATCCTTATTGAGGGCATAGACGGCTTTACCCTATCAGAGGGTCCTTACAGCCAGGAGGCATTTAGCAGCTGGTGGAGTCCTCGCACTATCGGGGCTCAGACTCGTGCTACCCAGTTTATGGCAGACATGGTGCCTGGGTCTGTAATGATGACAGACTGGATAGCTTGCCTTAAGGAGCCTACTCATTTACCAGATTACAGGACTGACCTAGGAGTTCGAGAGAGCTCATTTATTTATCAGGCATCTTGGTAGAGACCCTTCAAAGGCATCTTCTTTTGACCCTTCCAGCTCAGGAGCGGCCCCCTCATTAGGTCCATTTTCCATAAGTTTTGCAGGGGCTGATCCTCCCTTGTACCACCCAGACATGCCTGATGACCGCGACTTTGTGTCCACGGAGGAGATGGAGCAGGTTAACCACCTTAAGCGTAGATGTTTTAGATCTTTTTGGATAGCTATTGTAGCTATATCTTTTGGTCAGCCACTGTTTTAGCTTTTGGGCGGCTGTACCCCATTTTGATAAACCACTGTTAGTTGCTGTGTGGTGGTGCCCCATTTCCCTGTACTTTTTATTTTGCTTTGTATTATCAGACAGGGATGATGCCTGCAATAGATAGTTTATTATAGATATGTATGATATTTTCTATCTATTGCACCATGTTTATCATCGTCATTATGCATGTATTATGTCATGTGTATACATTTAGAAAGATGAGTTTAGATTTGACCCCTGGAAGGTCTTGTGATACGATGATACAAATGTCGTCCTCTATCGTTAGTCGTATTGAGCACTTGTCACCATCTGTAGTGGCATCATCCTTGAGATCGTGGTATAACAGTCTGCCCTCCCCAGCCAGAGGGACAATGGATCAGATGATGGGGCATTCGTTGGCCCTCGTAGACTTTCAAGTGCCATACGGGTTCATAGATGGCATTTTATCCTACTGGATACTCGATAGATAGGTCTTTCATGAGTTGACTCCGACCCTTGAGGAGTTTCAGCTATTTACTGGCTTGGCTTTAGAGGTGCCATGCGCTCGTACGGCGATTATGAGGAGACCGTTTATACATATGTCAGGTCTTTGCCAGAGCGTAGTGATGGATGAGATCATCTCTGGATGTGTGATCTCCATCGACTTTTTAATTGATCGCTTTGTTGAGCTTGATAGTTATGATCGTCATGCCGTGGATTTTATTGTATCGGCAGAGGCGTGGCATTTGGCCAGGATAGACGTTTTGCTGATGTGCATCGTAGCCTACGTCTATATGCTGCAATGCTTGGACCATTTGGATGTGGGATTGATAGTTGTGGTTAGGGCCATTAGGCAGGGTAGAACTATCATCCCGATGATATTGGCTGAAACGCTGAGAGCAGCCACCTACTGCAGTACCCACCCGAAGGGGTTTTTCAGAGGCAGTTCGGTCTTGTTGTATATCTGGCTCATGTTCCATATTCGACCGATTGGATTTTTTAGGCATCAGGGGTATTATTTTTCCCATAATATAGCTATGTCCTACTCCTTTCAGCCTGTAGAGTGTATTGGTGTAGAGACATGGTCGGCATATCTGTCTGATATTGTGCATCCGTTCTCAATTCTGCCCTGCACAGGACTAGTGTCCCCCTATAACTTTATTACCCATGCATCTGGCATAGACTATTTGCCCTTTGCAGGATTGAGGGGAGTCACTACTTACCATCTTCTGGCTGTTATGGGCCAGTTCGATCAGTTTCAGAGCCTGCATCAGTTTGAGGGGGCTGTTGATCAGAGGATGTCAACTTCGTCTATATCATCTACTGATTTGGTCAGAATGTATGAGTGTTGGACTCATAGGGAGAAGGTTAATTTCTTCAGTAGCCATCCGGATCGTTCTCCAGAGTACTCAGCATGGTTGAAGGCCGAGATAGCATCAGCTGCATTCATCCAGTCAGATCTTATAGTGGATTCAGACGAGGAGGAGCCTATAGAGGATCCTTAGTCTCCTACTGAGGATGAGTTGTTCGTGGGTTTGACAGCAGCACTAGTTAGTGAACCGCCGATTGTTCCTGCTGGGATAGATCCCGCTTTGGTAGACTCGCTAGCCCGGATAACCTTTGAGAGGGATCAGGCTATAGTGCTTATATTGACCGCCTTGTCTGGCAGAGATATAGCTTTGGCGGAGAGAGATGCGGCTCGAGCCGCTCAGGATGCAGGACTGATTGAGCGAGAGGAGATCCGATCTGTCAGAGACGCAGCTTTTATTGAGATCGAGGAGACTTTGATTGCTAGGGATGCTGCTTTTGTCGAGAGGGATGAGACTATAGCTTCCCGGGATTTCCACATTATCGACAGTACCGCTCTTCGATCTTATACTCATAGTCTGATTACCGAGATGAGTGCATATATTGATGACCACAATGCCACACTGCAGATGACTGTGGAGGTTTTGAGCCGTATGGAGGCTGAGGGTATTACACTTGTAGCTGCTCCTCCATCTTCAGAGAGAGATGCCATGTTGGCATTGCTGGCGCTTATCCTTGGGTTCATAGACTAGCTTTATTTTTCTTGCACATACTAGATCAGCCATTTTTATCATGTACAGGACACTATGTATATATCAAAAAGTGTTATATATAAGAGAAATATTTTTTGATTCACTTTCCTATTTGGATATGTATTGTCACTTCTGAGTGATTACCACTTCTTTCATGACTCGCTGTTGTTGATGTATCTTGAGCTTCTCCTTGATGGACTGACAGTGACATGTCAGAGGGTATCTTTGAAGGGCCTGCGGACCAAGGAGTCATGATAGTTTTTAGATTTCATCTGGCTTTGATGTCTTGGAACTGGTTTTTATTTGGTTTTTTATTTTTTCTTGAAGGTCACACCTCACCGTAAATGGCTGCCTACGTACTCCCGGGCTGAGGGAGATCAGGTCATTCGTAGTTCAATTTTTTTTTGTGTGAGTGAGTTTTGAAAAGTATTTATCTTGGGGTTTTGAGTTTAGTTTGATGAGTTTTTGAATTTTTTTATTTGGTTTGACCACACCAGAAATAGCTGCCTATGTACTCCCGGGCTGAGGTAGATCAAGTCATTCGTAGTTTTGGCTTCTAGTGAAAACCAAACCTAATTTAATTGGTAGGACCAGGATGCGGGTATGCATGCGTTTCAGATATAGTACCTTTTTATGGTGTCTGAATTGATGAGTTGGGGAAATTCGGTTCCATCCATTTCTTGTTATCTGATAGCTCCTCATGTCAATACTTCTTTGACAATGAAAGGGCCTTCCCAATTTGGGGCGAACTTTCCTTTAGCTTCGACTTGATTGGCCAAAACTTTCTTCAGCACCAAGTCCTTTTCTTTGAACTGCCGTATTCGGACCTTCTTGTTGTAGGATCGAACAATCCTTTGCTGATATAACTGTCCATGGAAAATGGTTAAAGCCCTCTTTTCATCTATAAGGGATAGTTGGTGATACCGATCTTGTAACCACTGATCTTCATCCATTTGAGCGTCTATTAACACTAGCAAAGACTCCATCTCTACTTCTATGGGGAGGACTGCTTCCATGCCATAGACCAATGAATAGGGGGTAGCCCCAGTAGAGGTACGCATTGACGTCCTGTATGCTAACAGGGTTAGAGGCAGCAGGTCAGGCCATTCTTTATGATTGGCGGATAATTTTCTGCATGATCTTCTTAATGTTCTTATTGGCTGCTTTGACGGCACCATTCATCTTGGGCCGATAGATGACGGAATTGAGATGCTTGATGTGGAACTTACTGCATAGTTCTTTCATCATCTGATTGTTCAGGTTCTTGGCATTATCTGATACGATCACCTCCGGTTGTCCATATCGACAGACGACATTGTTTCTAATGAAACCAATGATGACCTCTTTGGTGACTTTGGGAAATGAGGCAGCTTCAACCTATTTGGTGAAATAATCGATCATGGTGAAAATAAAATGATGACCATTGTTGGCTTTTGGTTCAACTGGACCAATCACACCATTCCCCACATAGAGAAAGGCCATAGTGAACTCATGTTGTGTAGCTCATTTGGAGGAGCGTGTATGGCATTTCCATGTACTTGGCATTAAAAGCATCTCCTGACATGATCGTTACAGTTAGTTTTGAGAAAGATCTAATAATGTCCTGTTCTTAATATCTTCTTGGCCAGCAGGTGACCTCTCATGTGTGGACCATAGACTCCGTCGTGGATTTCATCCATCAATCTCTGGGCTTGCTCTTTATCAAGGCATCTTAACAAGCCTATTCCAGCATCCCTTTTATAAAGTGCATCTCCGCTCAGATAGAACTTCATAGCCATCTTGTGAATCCGCTTTCATTTGGATTGGCTTGCCCTAGCGGGTGTAGATCCATCTCAGAGATATTACTTGATGTCTTAATACTAAGGCTGATTGACAAGAGGTATTTCATCTGATATGTCTCCAATGTAATTCTCGTATATCGGAGCCTTCTGACTTGTGAACTTATTACAGGGAATTCCACTGCTATTGGATATGTGGATCAAGGAAGCTAACGTCACCAATGCATCAGCGAAGTCATTCCTACCCCGAGGAATATGGATGAAGGTTATGTCTTCAAACTCCAAAGATATGTTAATGACCTGCCGATGATAGGGCAGTAAATGCAATTCTTTGGTGTGATATGCCTAGTGGTTTGTCTGATGACTAGCTCAGAGTCTCCAAAGACCAGCAAATGTTTGATACCCATGGATTGGGCTAGTTTCAACACCATTATACAGCCTTCATAATCGGTTGTGTTGTTGGTGTTGTCAAATTAAAGTTTGGTAGCCACAGAATATTGTTCTCTTCTACCAGAGATAAGGACTGCCCCAGCTCCGGCACCTTCCATGTTTACCGCTCCATTAAAATACATTTTCTATGGTTGGACTGTATTCTCTTGATTGGCTTCTGAGTTACATAAATAATGTCGAACTGTTGTAGGATCAACTGCCATTTGGACAATCGATAATTCAACATTGGCTTGTTGAATACGTACTTCAGGGGATCCATGCTGGATATGAGGTAGGTCGTGTGCCCATGCAAATAGTGTTGCAACCTCATGGCGGCCCATGCTAACGCACAGCATATCTTCTCGATCAGGGTGTACTTCTGTTCACCACTACTGAATCTTTTGCTGATGTAGTTGATGGCTCTCTCCTTGCTACTATCATTCTTCTGTCCTAGCATGCAGCACATTGCATTGGCATTGACGGACAGGTACATGAAAAAGGGAACTCCATCCCTCGAGGGTACCAAAACAGGTGCTTCGACCAGCTGTTTCTTGATGGCAAGGAAGGTTCGTTGACAATCCTCGTTCTATTTAGTGGAGGAATTCTTTCTTAGTAGCTTGAATATAGGTTCACAGGTTGCTGTGAGCTGGGAAATGAATCGGCATATGAAGTTGATTCTCCCCATAAATCCATGTATCTCCTTCTCTGTTTGAGGTACTGGCATCTTAGTGATGGGGTTGATCTTGGCAGGGTTTAGCTCGATGCCTCGATTACTCACCAGGAATCCTAATAACTTGCCTGCTTTGACGCCTAAAGCACATTTGGTGGGATTCAGCTTAAGGTTGTCCTTACGCAACCTATTGAACAGCTTCTTGAGATGGTCTAGGTGATTATCCTCCCTCCAGAATTTGATAATGATGTCATCCACATAGATCTCTATCTCCTTGTGCATTATGTCATGAAATAAGGCCATCATGGCTCGTTGATACGTCGCTCCGGCATTGATGTGGCCGAAGGATAGTCGTTTGTAGCAGAAGGTTCCCCAGGGAGTGATGAAAGTTGTTTTCTCCCGGTCTTCCTCGGCAACTATAATTTGATGGTAACCAGTAAAACAATCCACAAAAGAATATATGTCGTACTGCGCCATGTTATTGATCAGGATATGGATAAAAGGGACCAGGAAATTATCCCTGAGGCAGGTTTTGTTCAAATCCCTGTAATCCACACATACTCGCACCTTCCCATTGGGTTTAGGTACGGGAACTATATTTGACAGCCACTCTGGGTATGTTGATACCATAATGATATCGGCTTTGAATTGCTTAACTACCTCTTCTTTGACTTTCAGACTCCATTCAAGTTTCAAATGCTTGAGCTTCTGCTTGACTGGCTTGAATCCATCTTTGATGGGCATTCGATGAATGATAATATCAATAGACAAGCCGATCATATCTTTGTGTGGCCATGCAAACACATCTTGGAACTGTGTTAGGAGTTAGATCAGATCATTTTTTTGGTCTTGGGTGAGGTCTATGCTTATCTGGATTTCTTTGATGTTTTTGGAGGTTCCTATGTTGATAGTGGTGGTTTGTTCAAGGTTTTATTTGAGTTTGACTTCGACCCATTCTTTGATCTCCTCGGGCACCTCATAGTCATCTTCCTCCTCTTGATCAATATCCATCAAGTCGAAGTTCAGTTCTACATCAAAGTTGTAGTCACTTTGACAGGTTGGCATCTCACCAGTAGAGACAAACATATCCAATGCTTGAGTCCTGAAAAAAAAAATGCTTTCATTTTAATATATACAACTGCTTAAATATATAGAGCATTTGGCAAAGCATGACAAAAGTTACTGCTATAGTTGTGCAATTAAAAGTAAGCAGTAAATGAAAGTATGTTTAAAGAGCAGATGGACTCTCTGCCCCTTTACCCTTTTTGACTGAGGCAGGGGATACTGTTCCAGTTATCCAGGCTTAGATCCTCATGAACAGGGAGGATCAAGGATTTGTGATCATCTGCCTCATCTCGGATAACGACGGAGACATCCTTTATAATAGGGTCGGGGTTTTTTTTTGAAATTCCCCCTTTTTCCTTCTTGATGCCAGGAATTTGAATTTGATCCTCGTCGTCACTGTCTAGGATCTCATCATTCATTCCCTCGTAGTTTATGATAACCCGCATGTTAGCAAATAGGTCTCGTCCTTTGTAAAAAATCTTTTCTATTTCCTTTTTGCTATCCATCTTGGATCTGGGAGTTATTCTCTCCCTTGTTGGTGTAATTGGAGGAAATACCATGGTGGATACTACAGCGGGGATTTTCCTCATTGGTTTCACCCATCCGACACCCGTAAGGTTTAGCAGCAACATTGTGGAAGCATGAGCCTTAGGATGCTTGTGGGGGTTCCTGCGATTTGACCCGGATGAATATCCCAATTCGGTTCTCCCAGTCTAACTCGAGATTTGTACTGGGCTCTTGATACCTTGCTGATTCTTCCCTAACCCTTTTCCAGGTTTGAAACCCAAAGATACCATCTCTTGATATCGTCAGTGAAAGATATCACATTGCTGTTGAAAATGTGCTCTACCACATGAAGGAATTTCTCAGCATCTACTGTCTTTGGCAAATGGCCTTCTTCCAGTACTTTCACCAGAATATTGTGATGGTCCACCGATGATAAGACCAAGTCTAGGATGGACATTTGCTTGGGTGTGTCTTTCAAACTTTGCACCACCTTGATTTCATTGTGTCCCATTTTGTTGAGGAACTCTTCAATTTTCTCTTCAGCCAGCTTTTCTTTGACTTTGATGACTAGTTTGATTACCCGCTGAGGCAAGTAAAATGGATTATCCTTTGGTACGATAGCAATGTTGTTTGAAGTGGAACCTTCATCATTCCCGTAAGTCCATAGGACCCTCTTCAGACTAATAACTGGATACTGAGGTCTGAAGGGCACGATTAAAGGCTCGAGTGCAGCCACCTTTACAGGATTTTATGTTTCTTGGATCCCTTTCCCTAGCAGTACTAAGGGTGTGAGGGTTGGTTCATTGTCAAAGGACACAACAACCACTGTATCCTGATTCCACGTAGTGGGAATAAAAAAAGTGTCTTCATCTAGGAGGCTATAATCCCGATTCCATCTTATCAAGTTACCATTTTCAATCATGTTCTGAATCAGGTTACGAAGTGCCTAGCAATCTTCAGTATCATGGTCGGGTGCATTAGAGTGGTACTGACAGATTTGGTCAGGTTTGAATTTCTTGGATAGAGGGTTCAATGAAGGTAATAAATCTATAACCATTCCCTCGTTGATTAACATCTGAAGGATTTCCTCTATTGGCTGGCTTAGGTTAGTGAAATTCCTTTGAAATAATAATTTCCTACGATCTCGGCAATTCTTATATTTGACCATCTTGTCGACCCAGGGTTCATACTCATGAGATCGGTAGTGATCCCTCCTGGAGATGGGAATTATCTCCGGTGTGGGAGGACGATCAGCATCAGATTGATTGGCCTGGTTCATCATCTGTCTGGTGATTTGATGTTGGTATACGATCAGTTCTGTAACTGTTCAATTTGTTCCTTGATAGACCTCATCTCCTTCTCTATCAGGAATTGCCTTTCTAAATACTCCCAACTTTCTGGGCTGTTGTTGCTGGATGGAGTTGATTCCCCCACATAACGGAGATATTTGGATCCTTCTCCAATTCCTATGTTGATCATATTGACATTTTCCTCTATATACTGAGGGAGGGGATTGTCTTGTACGTATGGTTGTTCTGGTTTGGTCACCACAATCTCTCCATTATCAATCAAGTCTTGGATTTTGTGCTGGAGAGACCAACAGTCTTGTGTGTCATGGCCCGGGGATCCGGAATGGTAAGCACACTTCATGCTTGGGTCAAAATTCTGTCCACCAGTATTGGTTGGCGGAAGGAGTTGCACAATCTTTTTCTGTGCCATCAATAGCTTTAGCACATTCTCGAGTGAATCCCCTAGAGGGGTGAAAGTTCTTTGACACCTAACCTCCATATTTTTATGGAATGGAGGATTTGAAGGCTGTGCTAAAGCTTGGAAAGGTGTATAGCTCCCTCTTTAAATGGGCATACTGTTTGACTCGCCTCTTTGATTTTGTCCTTGTAATACTAAGGACACTTCTTCATCCTTCTTTTTGTGTACCCTCCGAGGATTACTCCCATAATTTCTGGACTGGATATGTTCAGCAACAGCTTCGAGGGCAGTTAGATCCTTTACCTTCCCGGACTTGAGCCTCATTTCTGCCATCTCGCCGTGTTTGATAATTTCAGAGAATGGTTTTCCTATGCCTGCTAGGACCCTCTCATAATATGGAGCTTCTTGAATATCGATGAAGGTCATGACTATCTCAGTCTCATTCATAGGTGGAATGACTTGTGCTGCGATCCGTCTCCATCGTTGAGCATATTCTCTGAATGACTCAGTGTTTTGTTTCTTGATTTTGGTTATTTGGTATCTATATGAAGCCAACTGAGATTGGAAGCTCAATTGACTGAGGAAGGCATGGGCCAACTCTTCCCAGCTGTGAATTTTGGAGTTGTCTAAACAGGCGTACCAGGCTCAAGCCTCTCCGGTTAGACTTTTCTGAAATAACTGCATTCGGAGTTTCTCGTCCTCTGCATAGGATCCGAGTTCTCTAATGAATACTTTCCGGTGGGCATAAGGGTCTCCCAATCCATCGTATTTCTCAAAATCAGGAGTTCTAAATTTTTTGGGATAACGTGCCCCGGGAAATGTACAGAGGTCTGAATAATTGACACTGCCATATGCCTTAGTCCCTATGATAGACCAGATGGTTTCTTCTATCTATTGTACTTTCTTTAGAATGTCATCAGCTTCTTGTTCTTTGTTGAGGATGGTGATTTCAGGGGTTTTATTGGTTGTATCCTAGTTTTGTGGTCCAAAAATCTGAGTCTCGGCTTTTTCGGTCTCTTGACTGCCACCACTACCACTAGGTGTTCCCAGTTCTGTGTGGGCTTGGGCTTGCTTCCCTTTAAGGGCCTTGCTTTGTTCTCTCAGAAAACTGGCCAATTCAGCTATCTGATTTTTTAGTCCTTCAAACTCTTCCCTGGATACAGGGGGGATTCTGGTTGAGCACTAGAAGTTGTGTCTATGGATGGACTTAGTGCTTTCTTAGACTTAGATCTAGTGGCATGACCAATTTTTCACCTACAACAAAACATAGGTGTGTCAATTTCCTGATGTAGGTAGGGATATGATGTATGCCATGATGTATTACTGTGGTTTTTTAATCTTATCCTGTAAAACAGAGGTTAGTTGTTTTGATGATAGGATGACGAGATGTATATGATAGGAAATGTAAATTTTTATTTACATTGTGCTCCTTTACATTGGAATTGAAAACTTGACATTGAATTGAAAGAGGAAGGCATGAAGAAGCTTCCCATCGGATTTGGTTAATCAGAGGCTGACCAATCTTAGGCTACTCTCGCGGCTTTTTGGTATGAAGGTCCCCAGATTATCGCAATCTACTAAAGGGGAAATTAATCCGATCTTTCAACTGGAGGGAATCTGGGTGGTGCATTTTTATGAGCGCCCAGAGACTTAGACATCTCCAAAGTCATTACTTATCACTGACGGGTTTTGTCTCCCGAAGGAGGAATCACACAACATACATTCACATACATCGCCCTCATCGTATGCATATGATGACATTGGTGTGAAGCACTAATATGGGTGCGAAGCACTCAAAAAGCAGGAAAACATTCATTCACATTCATTCAATGTAAAGACGCAGCATTTACGCATTCATTCAATGTAAAGATGCAGCATTCACACATACGTAGTTATAAAAGGGAAATTTTTGAAAAGATTTGAACGCAGCCTAAGCCCTCTACTGTCCCCAGCGAAGTCGCCACCTGTCGACGTCAAGAAATAATCTGCGGGTCGGGTCATAACCCGGATCTTTCTCTCTTCCTAAGTTATCTCTACCCTTACTCTTTTTATTGTGAAAAACAATTTTGAAGGGTTTTTAAGAAAAGGCCAACATGTATCATGTCGACGATTGAACGTTTTAAAGAGTCGCCAGTTGCTAGATTTGAAATAGTTATACCAACTCAACCGAGTTTTGTTTAAAAAGAGGCATAATTGCTGGACATTATAGAAACTTGATCTTTGAAACCGAAGTTTTGAGTTCGGGGGCTTGGTTAAGTGTAGGGAAGGTGTTAGGCACCCCACAACTCCCGTGTAAACACGGTACCACATCTTTTCAATATTTTCCTTTTAAATCTGCAATGTGTGTGTGTGAATGCTGTAATAAATTGGGCCTATGTTTGATGGAAAGCATGTCTATGCATCGTTGAACCTATATACGAAGGGTTTGATTTGATTTGCAAAAAGTCTTTGATTTGATTTGCAAAAGTTTCTTTTTTTCTAAAAGATTTATTGAACAATGTTTTGAAAGAAGGTTTTCAAACCCTTACGCTAACATAGGAATTGAAGCATATCGATATTTCAATTTTATCTTTTCAGCCTTAAGGCTCAATTTGAATGGTGATTGTCGGGCTGCGAAGCATCCTCGACCACAAAATATATACAAGTGTCGGTCTCCTCATGGGCATGATAGACATCGGAGGGACTCTGACACGAAAAACCACATTTTCACTATGTTGAGACCTTAAATCCGGATAACCGTTTTAAGGTCTTTTGTATGTACATTTTTATAGAAAAACTGGCAGGGTACATCTGTAAAGTGGAGTTTGTCCATCGTGGGAATCAGATTCTGATCAGTTAGATCATGAATCCCATGATTCCTAAGCTCACATAGGGAGGCCAATAAACCTGCGCAGCTCAAATTTGTACAAAAAATATATCCAAATATCGCCAAAACCAAGGATTCATTCAGTAAATCCTGGTCTGCACATGGTCGAAGCGTCTCGTTCCCACTAGATAGTGTTGTAAGGGTCGCGAGGTTGCTTTTATAACTGAAACTAGAAAAATACTAGATTTAAATAAATCTCAGCCATTCTAGCTTCCCGGTTCCGTCTATACCTATTTTGAACCATTTGAAAGCTAGAGTTAGCGAGATTTAAATAAATCTAGTTCGCCCGCAGAAATGTCAGTGCCGATTCATATCAAATGAATATTTCAAGCAATAATTTACTAAAAATGAGCAAAGCAATATATATATAATTATATATACAAAAGCTGTAAAGGGCGATAGGTTTTCACGCCGGTGCTCGGACTGGAATTGAAATATATATATATATATATATATATATATATAAAAGCTGTATAAAAGCCACAGAATGATCCAGGCTGGACAGAATTGAAATATATATATATATATATATATATATATACATATATAACAGTAAAAAGGGCAATGGGTTTTCACGCCTGTGCCCTGACGGGAATGCAAATGTACAGAAAAGTAGTCAATCAAGACTGGGAAGATAACCCAGTGTGGTGAATGGTGCAAAAATAGTAAAAAGGCCACAGAATGATCCAAGCCAAACAAGAATGTATATATATATATATATATATATATATATATATATATATATCGACAAAAAATTAGTCTACCAAGACTAGAAAGATAACCCAGTGTAGTGAAGGCTGCTTATATATGCATAAATATATATAAAAACAGTAAAAAGGCCACAGAATGATCTAGGCCGAACTGAAATATAAATATATATAGATATATAGACAGAAAAGTAGTCAACCAAGACTGGAAAGATAACTCAGTGTGGTGAAGGCTTCTTATATATGCAAATTTATATATAAAAGCAATAAACTACCGCAGATTTGACATCCGGACTTGACAGAATTGAAAAGTTAGTATATATACATTTAAATATATATATAAAAAAAAGCCAAACCCGGACTGAGAAGATAACCTAGTCTGACGAAGTTGTTCAAAACGCAGATATTGGTATTTAAAAGCTGCTGGAAGCGACGGATCGTCAATTCGAGTTGTATAAATTCCAGAAAATGCGTTTATGTACAAAAATGTACCAAAAGTTGACAAAAAGGGTCACGGAAGTGAGTTTCGGGCATATTTAGAAAACGAAACTTGATATGCAAGTGTATAAAAGTGCAAAGAAGTAATAATAACTTTTTGCCAACTTTATATGTTAGAGTAAAAAAATTGGGTTTGAAAGACAAGAAAATAGCTGTAAAACCAAACAGGCAATGGTTCGAAGCGTTTCTGAATTTTTGAAATGAGAGGGAGGTGCACCTCTATATATAGGCCAGGGAGCCTCCACTCTACCTGCTGTTGTCGCAGGTAGAGGTGCGGCTCCACGTGGCAGGGCCCACGTGGCAGGTCCTGTCATCTTGAAGTACGTGCACTCCAAGCAACTCGAGGTCTGATTCGAAACTTTCTAACTTTTGATCAGAGAGTCCGTTTGCGGCGTGCTATACTTTTCCGGAAAGCCATCGCCAAGAGTGTCACAATGACATGGGATAAAATATTTTCTGGGTCCAAAAAGAAGGGTTCATAATCAGGTCTTCGATTCCCCGCAGTTTGTCCGTTGAGCTGTTTTGCGCTGTTTGCACTCGAGATCATTGTTATAGTTCGTTCTGGCCTTGTTGGCATCAATTTGACTTGATTTTTATCGAATCGTCTTTAAGTTGGTAAAATTACCCTTTTACCCCTGCCAGGGTTGCCTTTAGTGTCGACATGGCCTTCGGTTGACTTCCTGGAGTTGTTTCCAAGACTTGGATCCTATTCGAGTCTGTTTGTCCTTAATGTTGTTTTTGAGGCTGACTTGGTCGCTCCAGGTTTTCCTCTGGAGATGTTGTGATTCTTCAGGATTATTTCCGAAGTTGACCTGACTTCTCGAGTTGAGACAAGGGATGACCTGTACCTCCCGGGTTAAGACCGGGGCTGACCTGTACCTCTGGGGTTGAGACCGGGGTTAACCTGTACTACTCGGGTTGAGACTGGGGCTGATCTGTACCTCTCAGGTTGAGACCAGGGCTGACCTGTACCTCCCAGGCTGAGACCGGGGCTGATCTGTACTTCCCGGGTTGAGACTGGGGCTGATCTGTACCTCCCGGGTTGAGACCAGGGCTGACCTGTACCTCCCGAGTTGAGACCGGGGCTGATCTGTACCTCCTGGGTTGAGATCGGGGCTGATCTATACCTCTCAGGTTGAGACCGAGAATTACCTGTACCTTCTAAGTTGAGACCGAGGATGACCTGTACCTCCCGGATTGAGACTGGGGCTGACCTGTACCTCCCGGGTTGAGATCAAGGCTGACCTGTACCTCCTGGGTTGAGATCGGAGCTGACCTGTACCTCCCGAGTAGAGATCGGGGATAATCTGTACCTCCCGGGTTGAGACCGGGGCTGACCAGTACCTCTCGGGTTGAGACCAGGGCTGATCTGTACCTCTTGGGTATAGACCGGGGCTGACCTGTACCTCCCGAGTTGAGACCGGGGCTGACCAGTAACTCCTAGGTTGAGACCGGGGTGATCTGTATCTCCTGGGTTGAGACCGGGGCTGACCTGTACCTCCTAGGTTGAGACCAGGGCTGATCTGTACCTCCCGGGTTAAGACCGAGGCTGACCTGTACCTCCCAAGTTAAGACCGGGACTGACCTGTACCTCCCGGGTTGAGATCGGGGCTGACCTGTACCTCCCCGGTTGAGATCGGGGCTGACCTGTACCTTTCGGGTTGAGATCGGGGCTGACCTGTACCTCCCAGGTTGAGACCGGGGCTGACCTGTACTTCCCGAGTTGAGACCGGGGCTGACCTGTACTTCCCGGGTTGAGGCAGGGGTTGATTTGATGTCCCAGAATTGAGACCGGGGTTGATTTGATGTCCCGATATTGAGATCGGGGTTAAGTTAATGGCCCGGTATTGAGACTAGGATTGAGTTGATGTCCCAGTTTTGAGATCGGGGTTGAGTTGATGGCCCGGTATTGAGACCGGGATTGATTTGATGTCCCGGTATTGAGACCGAGATTGAGTTGATGGCTGATATTGAGACCGTGGTTGATTTGATGTCTCGATATTGAGACTATGGTTGAATTGATAACCTGGTATTAAGACTGGGGTTGATTCAAAAGATAATTTTGCCCTCCTACAGTGTTAGTAACAGGGAAAGAAAATTTCGAGTGTCTACACACGGATATTCAAAGAGATCACGACGAACTTCTTATTTATCGTTTTAAATTAATAATATGCATGAAGGATGATCCGGGTAATGGTTTTGTAGAAATTTTTAAACTCTGATATACTATGCTTCTGCTAATTTTTGCAATTTGATTGCGCCATGATTTTGTACAAACCCAACACTATTGTGTTCTTGATTTAGAAGGTGGGATAGTTGATTTGAATTAAAAGGAAATGAGTCATTCTGAGTGAAGCATCAAGTGAAATTGTAGACTTAAATCTCCAATACCTGATTAAAAGCGTGTGGTAGTTAGTTGGTTTTGAATTCATTAGTAGTTTTCATAAGTCTCACAGATTTGATCATTAGTTTAATAAAATTGAGATAATATAAAGTTGGTAATTGTTAGGATAAAATTCAGTTGATTTCTCTGTGGGAACGATACTCGACTCATCACTTTATTACTTGTGGACCACGTATACTTGCGTGTTGTGCGTAGTTAGATTTTACCCAACAAGTTTTTGGCGCTATTACCGGGGACTATAACTGTGTTTATTACTTTCAATATCAGTTTAATTAAATCAGTTTTAGTTAAAAAGTTTGTTTATTTTATTTTATTTATTATTTCAGGTACCCTTGAGTATTGCATGAAAACTCGATCAAAGAAGCCTGAATTGTTACCTTACGAGGATGACATCGACAAACGATTTCAGAGGTTGAGTAAGTGGATTGATAAAACTCGAGAAATACTTGAAACACCGGACAACATAGCTGAAGAAGAAGAGAAAGCACTGCGAGAGTATGTCACGCCGTGGGTAACATAAATTTAGTCAAGTATTATCATGCCTTCTATTAATGCTAACAATTTCGAGATCAAGCCTGGTACTATAAAAATAGTGCAGAATACTTGTTAGTTTAGGGGTCTATCGAATGACAACTCGAAAGATCACATTGTCAGCTTTATTGAAATTTGTGATATTTTCAAGTGCAATGGTGTGATAGATGATGCTATTAGACTAAGGCTATTCCCGTTCACTCTCAGGGACAAAGCGAAGAGTTGGCTCCATTCTCTACCACCTGGGGTTAATTACCACATGGAATGATTTGGCACAGAAAATTTCTGGTTAAATTCTTCCCGCCAGCAAAAATAGCCAGGTTGAGAACTGAGATTTCTACATTTGCACAGCATTAGGGTGAACCATTATATGAATCATGGGAAAGGTATAAAGAGTTGTTGAGAAAATGTCCTCACCATGGACTGCCTAAGTAGATGCAGATGAATACCTTCTACAATGGGTTAGGCAGTCATACCCGGACCCGCATTGATGCAGCATTAGGGGGAGCTTTCATGGAAAAGAAGTTTGTGGAAGTTTATAAATTGATAGAAACAATGGCCGCAAACAACTATCAGTGGCCGACTGATAGATTGACACAACCCAAGGTAGCGGTGATTTTGGAAGTGGATTCAGTAACAGCTCTTTCAGCTCAAATAACAGCCTTATCAAAGAAGATGGATGCAATCTCAGGAGGGAATATTGTTAGGATATTAAGAAATCATAGCGCAATCAAATTACAAAATTAGCGGAAGCATGGTAAAATCAGAGTTTAAAATTTTCTAAAAACCAATTATCGGGATCATCCTTTATGCAAATTATTAATTTAAAACGATAAATAAGAAGTTATGGAATCATACCCTTGTAGAACTAAGCTTTCACAGGTACAAGTTCAACTCCTTATTCTTCGTGATCTCCTTGAATTTCCTGGATTGATTCCTTCCTTTGATCAACGTTAGCTACCCAAGTGTTTGGCCTCTAGAGGTGATCCACCAAGGAAGAGGAATTATTCAAGAAGGATGGTGGTTGGCTAAACCCTAGTTTTCTATCCTCTATAGAAAAGGAGTACTCTCCAACAATTAGAATTGCATCAACTGATATCTAACATAAGACTCTTTTTATATAGATATTGGTCAACCCTTATAATCTTATTAGAAATAGGTTTTCATTTAATTAGTTAAACTCCTTTAATTAATTAGGCTTCCCAATCATATTGGGATTAATTAATTTGCCTCCAAATCTTATTAGGAATATGTGAGAGTACTAATAATAAATTAATTCCTAAACTCCTTAAGAAATTAAAATAATAATAATTGTAATAATATTAATAAGACTCCTTTTATTAATTTATATTTAATATTTCTAAAATATTAAATAATAAACATTAAGCTATTTAATTTATTCTATCACCATAGATTAAATTAATTACACTTAATGCAGTAGTACGATTATGCCATTACCTTCTTAAATAATTATTCTTCCTTTTATGGTGTGACCCTTTAGGTTCTCCATATTAAACCGGTTGTTAATAAATCAATTAGAACAATTCTAATCTTATTTAAATAAATAAATTAAACTAATAATCTATTTAAATAAATAATATTTATTTTACAATAGGGATAAGCCTCCCTAGCGATTAATGACTTTCTAGATAATATAGATTTGAACATTAATCATAAAAGAACAAGTGAGTAAATAGTTACCGTTCAATTCAATCCTTCCACCATATAATGTCCCAATTAAAGTTAAGACATGGAATTACTGTCAAGTCTTATTTTATTTAATCATATATATTTTGATTAGAAAATGCACAACTCCAAATAATACAAATTAGAAACTCCTTTCTAATTTCATTCTGCCTTAGCCAAGGACTACTGGGTTGTCATTTAATGAATCACATAGGACATATCTTTTCTTTTACTAGAAGTGGTAGATTCTTTATTGATCATTTATTATCTCCATATGTAATTTATTACACCCAAGCATACCCTTTGATATACCCTAAGGGTCTTAAGGAATAAGTCAAAGTATAATTCATTATATACAAGATACTATGATGATCTCAAGTCCAAGGATCACTTGTACTACTATCACATTAGGAATTCTTATTCACAGGCAAGTAAAACTCCATTAGGTATTCCATAGCGAGTCACGTTCAGTGAACTTATTCTCCAAGAAGCACCTCTATACTTGCTTTAGTGTCTCCACACAAATGATCATAAGATCAATCATCCTCATCTAATGAGCAAGAAACATATGTACCAATCTATCCGGATTTACTAATCCTCTTTTTAGTAATCCAACGATTGGGAACTATTTTAGTTTTAAGCTTTCTAAAAATTTAGATCTCATTAGCATGATCAACATCATGATTCTAAAATCATTGCTTTAAAACTATGGGTTATTTACATATTATAAAACAGCATCATGTAGATAATTAAATGCCTTCAATAAATGAATACTTTTATTAATAAATAAATAAGATCGTTTACAAAGTATATGCTTTACCATCATACATGATTGGCTTCTATGCACACTACTTTCAATCTCCCACTTGCACTAAAGCCAATCGCCATTGTATCTCATACCCATCTTCTCTAAGTGACGATCAAACTGTTATTTTGTTAAAACTTTAGTAAATGGATCTGCAATGTTGTCTTGAGAGTCTACACGCTCAAAGGTGATGTCTCCTCTTTCAATGATATCCCCGATCAAGTGAAATCGCCGTAACACGTGTTTTGATTTTTGATGAGACTTGGGTTCCTTAGCCTGTGCAACAGCTTCGGTGTTGTCACAGTATAAGGGGACTGCTCCTCCAATGCTAGGAACCACACCAAGTTTGGTTATGAACTTCTTCATCCAAACAGCCTCCTTTACAGCTTCACTTGCAGCTATGTACTCTGCCTCTGTCACTGAATCAGCAACTGTTTGATGTTTGGAACTCTTCCAACTTATTGCGCCACCGTTTAAGGTAAACACATATCCCAAAATGGATTTAATGTCATCTTGGTCCGTTTGAAAACATGAGTTCGTGTAGCCCTCGAGTTTTAATTCAGACCCATCGTAGACAATAAATACATCCTTAGTCCTTCGTGAGTACTTTAGGATATTTTTCACTACCTTCCAGTACTCTTCTTCTGGATTCGACTGATATCTGCTTGTTACACTAAGTGCATGAGCGACATCTGGTCTAGTACATATCATACCGTACATGATAGATCCTATTGTTGAAGCATAAGGAATCTTACTCATACGGTCTCTCTCCTCGGGTGTCTTTGGGGTCTGTTTCTTGGCGACATGTATTCCATGACTCATCGGCATGAGACCTCTTTTAGAATCTTCCATACTAAACCTCTTTAGCATCGTATAAATATATGTTCCTTGGGATAAGCCAAGCATCCTTTTAGATCTATCTCTATAGATCTTTATCCCCAAAATATAGGATACTTCTCCCAAGTCCTTCATGGAGAAGTGTTTAGATAACCATATTTTAATTAATTGTAGCATAGGAATGTCATTCCCTATCAGTAATATATCATTAACATATAATACATGGAATGAAACAGCGCTCCCAATAACCTTCTTGTACACACATGGTTCATCCTCGTTTTTTATAAAATCAAACTCTTTGATTGTCTCATCAAAACGGATGTTCCATCTACGAGAAGCTTGCTTCAATACATAAATGGATAGTTGCAGCTTACAGACTTGATTTGTTCCATCCTTTGAAACAAATCCCAATGGCTATGTCATATACACATCCTTCTCAGGTTTCCCATTGAGGAAGGTCATTTTCACGTCCATCTGCCAAATCTCATAGTCGTAATAAGCTGCAATCGCAAGAAATATCCGAATGGATTTGAGCATTGCTACTGGTGAGAAGGTTTCATCATAGTCAACACCTTGTCTTTATTTGAAACCTTTTGCAACCAGTCGGGCTATATAGGTCTCTACCTTGCCGTCCGCTCTAGTCTTTCTTTTAAAGACCCATTTACACCCAATAGGCTTTATGCCTTCAAGTGGTGAAACCAAAGTTCATACTTGGTTCTCATCCATTAAGTCCATCTCGGATTTCATGGCTTCAAGCCATTTCCCTGAGTCTTTATTACTCATAGCCTGTTTGTAATTTAATGGATCATCATCATTCATGATGCGTACCTCATCATCATCCTCTATGACGAATCCATACCTATCAGGTATCTTCGGTACTCTTCCAGATTTACGAATAGGGTGTGTTACAGTAAGTTCATCCACTTGGTCAGGTACTTGACTTTGATCAGTAGTAATTTATGGTTCTTAAACTTCTTCAAGATATATCTTACTCCCACTGACCCCTTCATGGATAAACTCCTTTTCCAAAAAGGCAGCATGTTTCGCAACAAACACCTTTTGATCAGTTGGATGATAGAAATAATACCCTAAAGTTTCTTTAGGGTATCCCATAAATCTACACTTTTCGGATTTAGTCTGTAGCTTATCATTTTAAAACTTTTTGACATAAGTTGGACAACCCCAAGTCTTAACATACTTAAGATTTGGTTTCCTCCCTTTCCACATCTCATATGGAGTCTTTGGGGTGGATTTGGTAGTCACCTTGTTAAGTAGGTATGTAGCCGTTTCTAGGGCATAACCCCAGAATGAAATTGGAAGATTGTTAAAACTCATCAAGGAATGAACTATGTCCAACAATGTTCGATTTCTCCTTCCAGATAATCCATTTAACTGTGGTGTACCTGGTGAAGTCCATTGTGAGATTATACCATTATCTTTAACACAATTGAGAAACTCACAGCTTAAGTATTCTCCACCTCGATCTAAACAAAGAATCTTAATACTCTTGCCCATTTGTTTCTCTACTTCACTTCTGAACTCTTTGAACATTTCAAATGATTCAGATTTGTATTTCATTAAATACACATATCCAAATCTTGAGTGATCATCAGTGAAAGTAATAAAATAAGAATACCCTCCCCGTGCATTCGTTGTCATAGGTCCATAAACATCTGTGTGAACCAACGCTAACAACTCTGTAACTCTTTCTCCTTTTCCACTAAAAGGAGATTTAGTCATTTTACCCATGAGACAAGATTCACAAGTTGGATATGATTCATAATCGAATAGCTCTAAGAGCTCATCCTTATGCAACTTGGATAATCTTGTTTCAATGATATGACCGAGTCTATAGTGCCACATATAGGTATAATTAACATCAACTCTTTTCTTTTTCTTAGTTTGTTCTATTTGAAATATATTTTCATGCAAGTCAAGTATGTAAAGTCCATTTCGCAAATTACCAACACCATATAAAATATTATTTTTATTAATAGAATAACTGTTGTATATGACCCCAATTTTTATAAATAAAGATTTAATTTTCTGTACATATTATTCTAAATAGTAAGGTGTTGATTTGTTATAATAGTTATGAGTGATTTGTGCAAATTTTACAAAGTAAGCAAGTGGTCATTAAATATTTGTTGTGTCGGAGAATATTCGTTTGGTCGGGGAATATTTTTTTTATCGGGGAATATTCGTACGACGGCGCAATCATTGGTGGACCCCACAACAGAATAACCGTCGGATATAGAAAGTGACAGAAATAACCTTTTTATAAAAATAACGGCAAGACTTTACCATTAAACTGTTAAAATACCAAGTGATAAAGGTACAGTAATATACGTTGTTGCATAGTAGCACACGGTATTGCACAGTATCTCTGATTATTGATTCTTACGTAAGAAGTCACTCAGTATTGCATTCAATAATTGCCACAATAGTTGCTGCATAGTATCTCTTATTATTGATTCAATTATTGTCACAGTATTATCTGCACAATACTTTATATTATTAAATCAATAATTAACACGACACAGTTACTCATATTATTATTATTAGCATTATTGACAATGTCTAGAAAGTTCTGTCAAGGAAAGGGGTTAGGTTATTTAATTGCGCGCCAATAAGAAGAAATCCTTATCAGAAAGCCCACTCTTTCCTGGGAACGATCTGGTTGTCAATATTATGAGTTATTATATTAATGATGAATTGTTGATATAAATATTTTCATTGTGTTGGGAATATTAATGTTAGTGAAAATTGACATTTATTTCGATAATAGTTGATATATGGATATTAAATTGACTAAACGGGCTATTAATCGGATAAATGAGCAATTAATTGCTATTGGTTCACATGCAAGGAACTATTGGTTTACATTCAAGTACTATTAGGGGATGTGGTGCAAGATTGATAATACTTGAGGGACTAAATTAAATATGGAGGTAAAGATAAAGGTACTAAAGTGTAATTAACCTTGTAATTTATCACCTTTTTTAGCCTATAAATACTCCTTCATCCATTCATTATTTCATACCATTTTTGAAGAGCAAAGTTATAATCACAAGCTATAGTGAGAGAAACTATAGAGAGAGAATAAGAGAGAAAAAAGAAGAGTATTCTGCTACTACCCTATTTCAGTATTCAATCTCCTACTAAGGTAAAGGATGTTATTTTCTTTCAATACTCGTAAGGGTTGTCATTCTATTCCTTATTAAGCTGTGTGAATAACCTGTCTACGCGGACTACCGCATGCATGGTGAATAACCCTTCGTATTCATTTCTTTATTAAGCTGTGGGAATAACCTGTCTACGCAAACTACCGCATGTCTGGTGAATAACCCTTCGTATTCATTCTTTATTAAAGTTGTGGGAATAATCTGTCTATGCGGACTACAGCATGACGAGTGAAAATCCATTTGCAGTTTCGTATATTATTTCATTTCAGATTCATAAATCTAAAGTTACTATGGTAAGTATTACTTCTATAATTCCTGAAATGATAAGAAATTGCTTAAGGTTTTCGCTTCATCTAATATTATCACTGGAATATTAGTCTGAACTTTCTTATTGAAATTTTAATCTTTTCATATCGAGGTACTATTCATTTGCGTACTATTCACAAGGTACTATTCACGACAAAATTGGTTTCTTTTTCTGTCCAAATTATTTTTGATATATGAATATCATTCTTGAATTTTGCTCCACAATTGATTATCATGTTGACAATTTGAACATTCTTGAACTTGGATAAATTAAATTACAAATCTCTAATATTTATCCTTGATCTCATTTGATTCGTTCCTTATATCATTTTTCATCATCCTCAGTCTTAAATTGTGGTGAAAGTTATCTTTGGCCCGTAGTGCAAAGATGAATTGTTGATTGATGAATATCTTTTGCCCGTAGTGCAAAGATGAATAATTGATTGATGAATATCTTTGGCCAGTAGTGCAAAGATGGACAGGTGTTTGGCATGATTATGACCACTAGTGATATAAACGAATATCTTTGGCCCGTAGTGCATAGATAATTCGTTGATTTGAAATATTTATTGATTGGTATTACAGATATAAAATATTGATTATGGACTTTTAAATCATAGAAGATAATAGACATCATTCTCTACTTGAATCTTCTAATGGATTGTTATTTCCGCTGCAGTTGTTGATCTAAAACTTGTTGTCTATTATATTCTATCAAATTTTTCCCTGTTGAGAACTAAGGATAATTTGTTCTACATTATCTTAGTCATAATATTCTTTACTGGGCTAGTTGAGCTCGCCCTTTTCTTTTATTTTTTATTTTTTCAGGAAATGAGAATATAACTGGGACTAGTCGAGGGACAGAGTGATGGTCCGAGATAGTGCTATAGTTGTCCTCACTATTTTATAAAATAGTGTGATAATAATTATAATGAGGACTTAATTTGAACTTTGATATTTTCGTATTATATACGGCATAATATCTGTATTCAAGCTCACAGTCTGTGTGGTCGTATTTTTACGCGATAATTTAATGTAATAAGATTTGTATTTGGATTCTGTACCATGTATTTGGCGACTTAGAATGGATTGTGTACTCGACCTATTTTGGGGGCATCACAGTTAGTATCAGAACTTAGGGATATGGTCTCTGGCGGAGATCTGAAAATAGAACTAGGAGGGGAGAGACAAGTAAAACCTTCGCTAGTGTGTCCTACCTAAGCATATTTATTATTTAATTGGTCGGTCGAAATATAGGGATAATATATAACATGTAAATTTCTTTAATTAACCCTTGTTTTGTGACAGTATTTGAGAATGACATCTTAAAATCTAAGCAATGGAGCATATGAGACCATTGAGACACCACCAATCAATAACCAGGATAATGTGCATCAGGAAGGCAATAATCCTCCTGTAAATAACACCACTGACCAAAAGATGAACGATGGGGTGTTTAGGAGATTTCTATAATTTATACAACACCAGACAAGAGAGACTCCTGTTCAAAATGCAGGTGAAAACAATGGTAACTCACGACAGGTCACTGCTAAACAATTCAAGGAGTTGGGACTGCCGGAGTTTTTGGGAAAGCCAGAGCCACTCAAGGTAGAAGCTTGGATTAAGCAGATCACCAAAATATTTGATGTCCTGGGATGCACAGATGAGCAAAAGGTTCCCTTCGCCACCTTTATGTTGCGTGGAGAGGCAGATTACTGGTGGGAATCTGTGAAATGTACTCAGCTTTCCTCACTTAAGATGTCTTGGGAGAAGTTCCAGGAATTGTTCAACGATAAGTATTTTCCATAAAGTATTTGTCATATGAAGGAGGTGGAATTCATCAAACTGGAACAGAACAATATGACTGTATCACAATACGAGGCCAAATTTGTGAAATTATCCCGGGTTGCATCCCATTTGGTGGATAATGACGAACAAATGACGCGAATGTTTCTGAGAGGTTTCAAACCTGAAATTCGTCAATATCTCATTTCACATAAACTTTGTTTGTATTGAGATGTTGTGAATATGGCTCAATTATTGGAGCGAGATAATGAGACTGTTCAACCAAAGGACAACAACCATAGTCGTACTAGTGGCAACAGTCATCAGAGCAATGATAACCAGCGTGGAGAAAATTATCATGCCATAAATGGTAACCACTTCGGTGGTAATCATGGCCAAGATAATAAAAGAAGTGAGTCAGGTGGAAATTTCAAAAAGATAAGATTCAACAACGACAACGGAAAGACATCAGTACTAACACTAGTAACCGTTTCTAGGGGAGGGGAACGACCACCGGTCGTATATTACAAATGTGGGCAAGAGGGACATATAAGTCCAAACTGCACACATCAATCCAAGGTGTGCTACAATTGCGAAAAGGAAGGTCACATAGCTCGAGTGTGCCCTATAGCGAAGTCAAGTCCATCTAGGATGGTGACACCAAAAGCTATCCCAGACAAGTCAAAATTGGTGGTTCAAGGGAGAGCGTTTGTTGTGACTTCCCAAAATATGAGGAACCCGAACCAAGGTTTAACGGGTAAGCTAATAATAAACTCTTGTAAAGTCTATACCTTATTAGATACCGGTTCTACCCATTCTTTTATTTCACCTGCTTGAGCTCAACGTTTGAACTTGACCCCTGAGAAATTAGACTTTGATTTATCTGTTGAAACTCCGTTAGGAGAAACCTTCGTTACATCCACAAGTTACAAATCTTGTTTTTTTCAAATTGGCACCCTGAAAATGTTGATCTCATCTCTTTGAAAATATTTGCATTTGATGTGATTTTAGGAATCGATTGGTTAACTACTCATCATACTAAAATTGTTTATTTTCGTAAGTTCATTAGCTTTCATATAACATATTATGCGAATTCAAGAAACCAAACCACTAAAATTAATCACTGTCATTTCAAGTCATAAAGCCATTCGTTTATTAAAAAATGGATGTCAAGCTTTTCTAGCCCATGTCACCGATTTAAACAAGAAAACGTCAGATTTGAATGATATTTCTGTTGTTAATAAATTCCCTGATGTATTTCCCAAAGAACTTCCTGGCCTACCCCCGGAACGTGAAGTTGAATTTTTTATTGATTTTGAACCCGGTACAAAACTTATTTCCAAAACCCCATATCGAATGGCTCCTATTGAACTTCAAGAGTTAAAGGTCTAACTACATGAGGTGTTAGACATCGGTTTTATACGTTGTAGTACATCGCCTTGGGGTGCTCCTGTTTTATTCGTAAAGAAGAAAGATGGGAGTTTCCGATTTTGTAATGACTATCGGGAGTTGAACCATGTCACCATCAAAAATAGGTACCGTTACCTCGCATTGATGACTTTTTTGACCAGTTACAAGGTGCTAAATTCTTCTCAAAGATCGATATTCGTTCTGGATATCATCAGTTAAAGATTAAAACTGATGGCATTCCAAAGACTGCTTTCAGAACTCGATACGGCCATTATGAATTCTTATTCATGTCTTTTGGATTGACTAATGCTCATGCTGCCTTCATGGACATGATGAATCGGATATTCAAGGAATATTTGGATCATTTTATGGTTGTCTTTATTGATGATATCCTCATTTACTCCAAAAGTCGCGAAGATCATGAGAAACACTTGAGGATGATACTCCAAAAGCTTCGTGAACACAAATTATATGACAAGTTGAAGAAATGCTAGATCTGGCTTGAGGAAGTAGCATTCCTTAGGCACGTGGTATCGAAACATAGAATATCAGTTGACCTGGTGAAGATTTAAACATTACAAAGTTGGGAGCAACCTAAGTCAGTAACCGAAATACGTAGCTTTCTGGGCTTAGCTGGTTATTATCGGAGATTCGTCGAAGGATTTTCTCGAATCGCTACTCTATTAACTCAACTGACTCGAAAAGGTACAAAATTAGGATGGAGCGAGGTGAAACTAGTATGCAGACAAGCCAATCATGTATGATGATAAAGCATCTACTTTGGAGACGATCTTATTTATTTATTAATAAAAATATTCACTTATTAAAGGTATTTAATTATCTGCATGATATTGTTTTTATAATATGTAAATAACCCATAGTTTTAAAGCAATGATTTTAGAATCATGATGTTGATCATGCTAATGAGATCTAAATTCTTAGAAAGCTTAAAACTAAAATAGTTTTCAATCGTTGGATTACTAAATAAGGGATTAGTAAATCCGGATAGATTGGTACATGTGTTGCTTGCTCATTGGATGAGGATGATTGATCTCATGATCATTTGTGTGGAGACACTAAAACAAGTATGTAGGTGCTTATTGGAGAATAAGTTCACTGAACGTGACTGGCTATGGAATACCTAATGGAGTTTTACTTGCCTGTCAATAGAAATTCCTAATGTGATAGTAGTACAAGTGATCGTTGGACTTGAGATCATCATAGTATCTTGTATATAATAAATTATACTTTGACTTATTCTTTAAGACCCTTAGGGTATATCAAAGGGTATGCTTGGGTATAATGAGTTACATATGGAGATAATGAATGATCAATAAAGAATCTACCACTTTTAGTAAAAGAAGATATATGTTCTATGTGATTCGTTACATGACAACCCAGTAGTCCTTGGCCAAGGCAGAATGAAATTAGAAAGGAGTTTCTAATTTGCATTATTTGGAGTTGTGCATTTTCTAATCGAAATACATATAATTAAATAAAATAGGACTTGACAGTAATTTCATGTCTTATATTTAATTGGGACATTGTATGGTGGAAGAATTGAATTGTACGCTAACTATTTACTCACAGGTTCTTTTTATGATTAATGTTGAAATTTATATTATTTGAAAAGTCGTTGATCGCTAGGAAGGCTTATCCCTATTGTAGAATAAATATTATTTACTTAAATAGATTATTGGTTTAATTTATTTATTTAAATAAGATTAGAATTGTTCTAATTGATTTATTCACAACCGGTTTAATATGAAGAACCTAAAGGGTCACACCATAAAAAGAAAAATAATTATTTAAGAAGGTAATGGCATAATCGTAATAATGCATTAAGTGTAATTCATTTAATCTATGGTGATAGAATAAATTAAATAGCTTAATGTTTATTATTTAATATTTTAGAAATATTAAATATAAATTAATAAGAGGAGTCTTATTAATATTATTACAATTATTATTATTTTGATTTCTAAAAGGGTTTAGGAATTAATTTAATCTTAGTACTTACTCTCATTTATTCCTAATAAGATTAGGAGATAAATTAATTAAATGAATTTAATTAATTATTCCTAATGTGGTGGGAAGCCTAAATTAATTAAAGGAGTTTAATTAATTAAATGAAACCCCATGTCTAGTAGGATTAGAAGGGTTGACCAATATCTATATAAGATGAGTTTTATAATAGATATCAGTTGATGCAATTCCAATTGTTGGATAGTACTCATTTTCTATAGAGGATAGAAAACTAGGGTTTAGCCAACCACCCTCCTTCTTGAATAATTCCTATTTCTTGGTGAATCACCTCTAGAGGCCAAACACTTGGGTGACTAACGTTGATCAAAGAAAGGAATCTATCCCTGAAATTCAAGGAGATCACGAAGAACAAGGAGTTGAACTTGTACATGTGGAAGCTTCGTTCTACAAGGGTATGATTCCATAACTTCTTGTTTATCATTTTAAATTAATAATTTACATAAAGGATGATCCGGGTAATGGTTTTGTAGAAATTTTTTTAAACTCTGATATACCATGCTTCCGCTTATTTTGCAATTTGATTGCGTCATGATTTTGTATAAACCCAACACGAGGAATGTGAGAAGAGTTTCCAGGAACTCAAGAGGAGACTCATTTCAGCACCTGTTCTGACAATACCATCTGGTTCGGACGGATTTGTCATCTACAGCGATGCGTCAGGTAAAGGGTTAGGATGTGTTCTCATGCAACATGGGAAAGTCATAGCCTATGCCTCACGACAATTCAAAGAATATTAGAAGAATTGTCCTACTCATGATCTAGAGTTGATAGCAGTCGTTTTCGCACTAAAGATATGGAGACACTACCTGTATGGGGGAGAAAGTGGAGATATATAAGGGTCATAAAAGCTTTAAATATTTTTTCACTCAAAAGGAACTCAACATACGGCAATGATATTAGCTCGAGTTGTTGAAAGATTACGACCATACCATTCAATACCATCCGGGAAAAGCGAATGTGGTAGATGACGCATTGATTAGAAGATCATATGTAGGAACGAGTGCGATGCTGTCAACACAAAGGCCCATTTTGTATGACTTACAACGGATGGAGATAGAGTTAAAAACTCCAAGGATCCACGTGAAGATGGAAAATATACGCGTAGAACTAGCTTTAATTGATAAAGTTAAAGCTACTCAAGCTACAAACCCGAAGCTAATGAATGTGAAGAAGAAGGTGCAAGAAGGTGCTATTCCAGAAGCAAGAATCGACGAAGAAGGAATACTTCGAGTCAACTCCAGGCTTTGTGTTCCTAACGAATCTGATTTGAAGTATAAAACTATAATGGAAGCACACAACACACTGTTTGCAATCCATCCTGGAAGTACCAAAATGTATCGTGATCTTCAACATACATTTTGGTGGAGTAACATGAAGAGAGAGATCGTAGAGTTTATCTCGAGGTGTTTAACTTGTCAACGTGTCAAGGAGGAGCAGCAAGTGCCAAAGGGTCCATTACAACCACTTGAGATTCCAAAATAGAAGTGGAAACATATCAACATGGATTTCGTTATGGGTCTTCCCAAGCCTTCTCAAGGCATAGATGCAATTTGAGTCATTGTCGATAGATTAACCAAGTCTGCTCATTTGTTACCTATACGAGAAATTTATTCACTTGAATGTCTTGCTCGTATGTATATAAATGAGATTGTAAGACTGCATGGTATGCTGGTATCCATAGTTTCTGATCGAGACCCAAGATTCACTTCATAATTTTGGGTCAGCTTGCAGAAAGAAATGGGCATTGATTTACGATTCAATTCTGCATACCATCCTCAGACAGACGGTTAATCGAAAAGGACTATTCAAACTCTTGAAGATCTATTGAGACTCTGCGTACCAGATTTCAAAGGAAGTTGGGACAAGTACTTACCATTGGTGGAATTATCCTACAACAAAAGTTATCAAGCAAGTATAAGCATGGCTCCATTCGAGGCGTTGTATGGGCGAAAGTGTCATTCTCCAATATGCTGGGACTGAGGTGGGTGAAGCAACATTAATGGGACCTGAGTTGGTACGCATGACTACGAAAAAGATTCAAATGATCCAGCAACGTATACAAACAGCACAAGATCGACAAAAAAGTTATGATGATCTTCATCTAAGGGACGTAGAATTTAATGTCGGAGACCATGTATTGTTATGTGTTGCTCCATGGGAATGAGTTACGAGATTCGAAAAGAGAGGGAAGCTCAACCCTCGATTCATTGGTCCAATTGAAATTCTCAATCGAGTAGGAACTGTAGCCTATAGACTCGCGTTACCACCAAGCATGTCTCGTGTTCATAACATTTTTCACATATCCATGCTACGTAAATATGTGAAAGACCCAAACCACATCATTGAATTAGAACTAGACAAGATAGCCAAAGATTTAACGTATGAGAAGGTACCTGTCAAGATCTTGAATAAGAAATAACATATTCTACGCTCAAAGGTTATACCTTAAGTCAAAATTTTATGGAGAAACTATAATATTGAGGAAATGACTTGGGAGTTAGAATCTGAAATGAAAGCAAGGTATCCTAACCTCTTCGAAATACCAGGTACGTACATCAATTTCGAGGATAAAATTTTATAAGGAGGGGAGGTTGTAAGACCCCAACTTGTATGAATAAAGATTTAATTTTCTTTGCATATTATTTTAAAAAGTAAGGTGTTGATTTGTTAAAATAGTTATGGGTGATTTGTGAAAATTTTACAAAGTAAGCAAGTGGTCATTAAATATTCGTTGTATCGGGGAATATTCGTTTGGTCGGTGAATATTCTTTTTGTCGGAGAATATTCGTACGACGGCGCAATCATTGGTGGACCCCACAACAGAATAACCGTTAGATATAGAAAGCGACAGAAATAACCTTTTTATAAAAATAGCGGCAAGACCTTTACCGTTGAACTATTGAAATACTCGGTGATAAAGGTACAATAATACTCATTGTTGCACAGTAGCACTCGGTATTGCACAGTATCTCTGATTATTGATTCTTACGTAAGAAGTCACTCAGTATTTCATTCAATAATTGCCACAATAGTCGCTGTATAGTTTCTCTTATTATTGATTCAATTATTGTCACAATATTATTTGCACAATACTTTATATTATTAAATCAATAATTAACACGACACAGTGAACTCATATTATTATTATTAGCATTATTGACAATGTCTAAAAAGTTATGTCAAGAAAAGGGGTTAGGTTATTTAATTTCGCGCCAGTAAGGATAAATCCTTATTGAAAAGCCCCCTCTTTCCTGAGAACGATCTGGTTGTCAATATTATGAGTTATAATAATAATGTTGAATTGTTGATATAAATATTTCTATTATGTTGGGAATATTAATGTTACTGAAAATCGACATTTATTTCGATAATAGTTAATTTTTGGATATTAAATTGACCAAACGGGTAATTAATCGGATAAATGAGCAATTAATTGCTATTGGTTCACATGCAAGAAACTATTGGTTCACATTCAAGTACTATTAAGGGATGTGGTGCAAGATTGATAATACTTGAGGGACTAAATTAAAGATGGAGGTAAAGATGAAGGTGCTAAAGTTTAATAAATCTTATAATTTGCCCCCTTTTTCTAGCCTATAAATACTCCTCCATCCATTCATTATTTCATACCATTTTTGAGGAGCAAAGTTATAATCACAAGCAATAGTGAGAGAAACTATAGAGAGAGAATAAGAGAGAAAGAAGAAGAGTATTCTGCTACTACCCTATTTCAGTATTCAATCTCTTACTAAGGTAAATGATGTTATTTTATTTTAAGTCTCGTAATGGTTGTCGTTATATTCCTTATTAAGCTATGGGAATAACATGTGTACGCGGACTACCGCATGCATGGTGAATAACCCTTTGTATTCATTTCTTTATTAAGCTGTGGGAATAACCTGTTGTGACACCCCCAAATCCTGATACTTCAATTTCCACGGGATTTGGTGTTCACTGTACAAATATCATCTATCTATCTACTCATAATAAATGCAAACCATACAATAGATAGAAATAAATCTATCATCTCCCCTTATGGGGTTACAACATCTTAATAATAATACATAATCAATCCTAGGTCATACTTAACCTTAAATATCTGTTGCGGAAACGTAACTGTAACGACCCCAAAATTCATACAAAATAATTCTCATTCTCGATCGTTAACAATACAACTTATTTCTAACTTTACATCAGTATTCGATATTAAAATCACTAAAAATGCGGAATATTTAAAATTTTATATATTTCTTTCTTTATTGTCCTGAATCTCAACCTTTATCATTACATGTGTGATTCAAATTTATTACATGAATCGCTTCTTCAAAGTTACTATATAAAATCTTACATTACTAAGCAATATCCATTATACATCGGATAGCTCAACTATACATCTCGACAATTATGTTACAATCAAAAACATAAAATGCATTTCTCATCTAAAACAAGTAATCTTCTTGAATCGCTATTGATCTCTACATTCAACTAGCACGTATCATTACCTTGAATCCTTGACTTGCAAAAATGGTTATTTTGCAAGAGTGAGCTCGACAGCTCAACAAGATCTAACAGCTTTCATGCATCACGTAGCAAATAAATAACATGCTTAACATGCATCTCATAATCATTAGAGTAACATAGCATACATGCTTTAATTCACATAACAAATATAAAGATTGAGTTCCTTACTCAATCAGCATTCTTTAATCAATCAATGTAGTCATAAATTGACTTTAACAATTCATGCTTACAACATATATAACATATCATGCTCTTTGCAATACAATTTAAAACAGTTCATCATCAAGTTCACATAGAAAATAGGAACCAAAAGACTTGCCGGGCTCGTAGATTACCAATTAACAAAAAATAACTTGTAATAATCTGCACATCATGAATCCTTCACAACGTATTACCATACGCATCAATTATTAGTCACCTAGCAACGCTTAGCAAACATTTAAGTAAATTCTACTTTACACTTTATAGTTCTCTCCCATTTATTTGACACACACTGTCAAATTATATGTATAATTAATAATATAAATTAATTATCACATATCTAATTCTCATAATTAGTTAACTCATTTAGGTTAACTCATTCCTCTTTAACTATTAAGTTAATGATTAATTACTACATTATTAATCACATCACATAATCATATTATATTTTCACATAATTAATCAACTAATAATTACGTACTCATATTAATTAAATTATAATTTAAATTACACATTCTCCTCAGTTATAATTAATCAAATTATAATTATATTTTATATTAATTAAATTATAATTAAACAAATTATAATTTAAATTAAGAAATTATTTTGATTAAACTCCATTTATGCATTAAATCATAATTAAATCAATTATAATTTAAATTAAACAATTATTATGATTATAATTAATCAATTTCAATTCATGCACTCGTTAACTTATAATTAAATAAATTATAATTTACATTACACATTCACCTTAATTATAATTATTCCAAATTATAATTACATATTAAATTATAATTAAACAATTTATAATTTAAAATTAAACCTTTACTTTAATTCTAATTATTCAAATTATAATTACTCATTATATATTTTATTAATATAACTCATTATAATTATTTAGCATTTTAATGTATGCTTCAATTCATAAAATTTACCACACTAAGTTAACTTTCATAATACCAACAAAACTTCACAAAAAGTAACTTCTTTCTTTTCTGCATACCCCCCACCGGGGAGGGGGTTTTTTGGCCTTGCAAGGCCCGCTGGGGCTAGCCCCTTGCAGCGGCTCAATTTTTGTTCGCGAACTGTGCAGAGAAAAAGCTAATTTGACTTATTTCTCTATACCAAATTTTGATTCCAGTCAACATAACTCATATAAACTTTTTAGAAAACATAAATTTAAAGCTTCTAACATGTTTTATCACATTTAATCATCAAATCACATAATCGAAACTCTTAATTTTGAAAAATTTAGATAAAAACTATTTTTCAGTGTTCTTGATAAAATTGAACACTGTAAGTTTATTTCTCAATCAAAACATACAATTTCAATCACATTGAATTCGTTTCTTGACAAATAACAAGAATCCAAAATCAATTTGTACAAAAATTAACAATTAAACTTGAACTTTTGATTTTTAAATAAAACTATATATTTTAAAAAATATTTTCACTGTAACTTTTGATGAACATGAATTCTTCATGTTCATCATACCTTCATGAATTAGATAACTCAATTATTGATACAATTCCATTATAAGCATATATTAACACAATTCACATATAAAATTTCATGTTTAAACTAACTTCATAAAACTCAATTTACAGAGAAATAAATAATGAAGAACATAAAACATAGTTTAAAATACAAGGGTTAGAATTATACCCTTGATGCGTAGTGAGGAAGATGATGATGAGGTTTAGCAATGATTCTCTCAAAGCCTTCCTCCTTTCCTCTTCTTCTTCTCTCTTCTTTTGTCTCTAACTTCTCTTCTCTGTTCTCTGTATTTTTCTCTTCTTGTTGTTCTAACTGACTAACACTTAGCTAATTCTAACTAACGTAGTTTTAACATATAACTAATATGATATATATTATATGTATAATTATATAATATATATAACTCCCAAGTATTTAAACCACCTAATTAATACCATAATTGTAGTTAATATATATAAGTTACAATGTTTGAATTTTTAAAAGCCCTAAGGCTTGTTTGGCAAAATAACTTATTTTAAAAATAGGTTTTTAGTAGTTAGGGCCCTGTTTGGAAAAACAGATTTAAAACAGGTGCAAGGGCCTTGTTTGGCAAAACAATTTTAATAACTCTTTTATTTCTTTTAATAAATCCTTTAACACATATTTTTAATGTTACTGTCGACATTGGAAAATTTAAGAATCCCGCGGATCAGTTCGTAACCCAGGTTTCCTCAAATCGATCTTCCTAAGTTTCTCTACCCTTATTCTTTTTATTTAGAAAAAAGGTTTTGAAGGGTTTTTTAGGAAAGAGGCCAACATGTATTTATGTCGACGATTTGAAAGTTTTAACAGAGTCGCTAGTTGGTAGATTTGAAAATAGTTGTACCAACTCAACCGAGTTTGATTTGAAAAGAGGCCCAATTGCTGGACACTGTCGAAACTTGATCTTTGAAATCAGAGTTTTGAGTTCGGTGGCTTGGTTAAGTGTGGGGAAGGTGTTAGGCACCCCACGACTCCCGCGTAAATACGGTACCGTATTTTTTTAATATTTTCCTTAAAACATTGAATGCGTAAGTGAATGCTGTTTGAAAATTTGGTCTATTGATTTGATTGATTTGAAAGTAATGCTTCGCTTCGTTGAACTTATATACGAAGGGTTTGATTTGATTTTGAAAATCAGTCTTTGATTTGATTTGCAAAAGCATGTTGATTAGATTTGCAAAATCTTTGAAATTGAATTGACAGTGATGTTTTGAAAGCTGTTTATCAAACCGCTACGCTGACATAGGAATTGAAGCCTTTTGATACTTCTAAATTTTATCTTTTATAGCCTTAAGGCTGCATGCAATTGGTGATTTGCCGGGATGCGAAGCATCTTCCCACAGAAATATACTAGTGTCGGTCTCCTCATGGGTATGAAAACCATCGGAGGGACACTGACATGACAATTGACATTTTTTCATTATATTGAGACCTTAAATTCGGATAACTGTTTTAAGGTCCGTGTATGTACATTTTACAGAAAAACTGTAGGGTACATCTCTAAACTAGAGTTTGTCCATCGTGGAAATCAGATTCCAATCAATTTGATCGTGAATCCCACGATTCCTCGGCTCACATATGAGTAGCCAATAAACCTGCACTGTTCAAATTTGCATAGAAATAGACATATATACATCATCACGTCTCAATGGAACCAAGGATTCATCAATAGATCCTGGCTGCGAATGGCCAAAGCGTCTCGTTCCCACTAGATAGAGATATAAGGGACGCGAGTTTGCTTTCAAAGCTGAAACTATAAAAATAACTAGATTTAAAGAAATCTCAACCCTTATAGCTTTCAGGTTCTGTCGGGACCTGTTTAAACCGTTGAAAGCTAGAATTAGCAGGATTTGGATAAATCTAGTTCGCCTGCAGATATGTCAGTGCAGATTCATATACAAATGAATATTAAATGCAACAGTTGAATAAATTGAGTAAAGCAATGTATATATATATATAATTATATATACAAAAGATGTAAAAGGGTGATGGGTTTTCACTCGCAAGCCCGGACTGGAATTGAAATATATATATTCATAAAAAATAGTAAATAGCCACGAAATAATCCAGGCTGTGACAGAAAATATATAAATATATAGAAAAACAGTAAAAAGGGCGAAGGGTTTTCACACCGGTACCCGTACTGGAATTGAAATTGACAAAAAAGTAGTCAACCAGTGACTGGGGAGAGCACCCAATATGGCAAAGTGTGCACAAGAAGTAAAATGGCCAATAAGTAATCCAGGCCGGACTGAAAATATATAAATATATATATTGACAGAAATGTAGTCAACCAGGACTGATATGAGTACTAGTGATGGTGAAATTCGTTTATAAATGCGTAAATATATATAAAAGCGGTAACTACCACGGATTTGACATTCGGGCTTGACAAAATTGAAATGTTAGTACATTTGCAGTTAAATATATTCCAAAAAGGCCAAACCCGGACTGCGAAGACAACCCAGTCCGTCGGAGTTGCCAAAAATGTGTATACTAATGCATTGAAGTTGCTGGAGCTGACGGATCGTCAATCCGAGTTGTAGAAATGCAAAAAAAACTGCGTTTATGTACAGAAATGTACCAAATTTTGACAAAAATAGCCACGGAACTAAGTTCTGGGCATATTTAGAAGATGAAACTTCGTGTGTAGGTGTAAAACAGTGCAAAGTAGTAGTATTGACTTTCTGATCGTAAAAATACTTATAATGGATTGCGATACGGGCTTTTTGCCAAATCGTAAGCTTTAAACGTCCAAATCTACCGGTGGTTTTTTGATATGTGGTAGTATATGGGTTTGTCTACGTGTTGGAGTAAAAATATTTGGGTTTGGAAGAGATATAAAAGTCAAAAAATCAGACAGGCAGAGCTTCATTGCGTTTCTGAATTATGAAAATGAAGGGGGGTGCACATTTATTTATAGGCCAGGGAGCCTTAGCTCTACCTGCGGCTGCCGTAGGTAGAGGTGCGGCTCCCCAGGTGGGGCTTGCGGTGTCAGGTTCCGTTATCTCAAAGTACGTGCACTCCGAACAACGCGCAGTCAAAGTCGAAACTTTTTAACTTTTGATCGAAGCGTCCGTTTGAGGCGTGCGCTATCTTTTCAGAAAGCCCTCACCGAGAGTATTGCAATGAAATGGGATAAAATATTTTTTGAGTCCGAGAAGACGGGTTCATAACAAGGTCTTTGATTCCTTGCAGTTTATCCGTTGTGCTGTCTTGCGTCGTTTGAACTCGGGAGCGTCGTTATGGTTCATTCTGACTTTGATGGCATCAATTTGGTTTGAGTTTGACTGAATCAACTGAGAGTTGATAAAATAACCATATTGCCCCTCTCGAGGTGGTCCTTGGTGGACATGGCTTCTCAAGGTTATCTCTGTGGCTGAATTGCACTTCCCGAATTGAAGCTGGGGCTGCTTGTACTTCCCGGGTTGAGACCGGGGATGACTTGACACGTCCTAGGTTGATGTCAAGGTTGAACTGTACCTCCCGGGTTGATGTCGGGGCTGACTTGAAGACCCAATATTGAGATCGGGGATTGACTGACGATCCGATCGGAGATCAGAGCTGGATAGATTGTCCGATTGGAGATCGGAGCTGGATAGATGGTAGGATTGGAGATCGGAGCTGGATAGACAATCCGATTGGAGATCGGAGCTGGATAGACTGTTCGATTGGAGATCAGAGCTGGATTGATGGTCCGATTGGAGATTGGAGCTGGATTGATTGTTCGATTGGAGATCAGAGCTTGATTGACGATCCGATTGGATATCGAAGCTAGATTAACGGTCCGATTAGAGATCGAAGCTGGATTGACGGTCCGATTGGAGATCAAAGCTAGATTGATGGTCCAATTGGAGATCAGAGCTGGATTAACGGTCCGATTAGATATCGGAGCTAGATTAACAGTACAATTGGATATCAGAGCTGGATTAACGGTCCGATTATAGATTGGAGCTGGATTGACTGTCTGATTGGTGATCAGAGTTGGATTGACGGTCCGATTGGAGATCGGAGCTGGATTAATGGTCCGATTAGAGATCAGGAGCTGGATTGACGGTCCGATTGGAGATTGGAGCTGGATTGACGGTTCGATTGGAGATAGGAGCTGGATTGATGGTCCAATTAGAGATCATAGCTGGATTGACGATCCGATTGGAGATCAGAGCTGGATTGACGGTTCGATTGGAGATCGAAGCTGGGTATACAGTCCAATTGGAGATCAGAGCTGGATTGACGGTCCAATTGGAGATCGGAGCTTGATTGACTGTCTGATTGGAGATTAGAGCTGGATTGAAGGTTCGATTAGAGATCAAGACTGGATTGACAGTCCGATTGGAGATCAGAGCTGGATTGACTGTCTGATTGGAGATCGGAGCTTGATTGACTGTCCGATTGGAGATCGGAGCTGGATTGACGGTCCAATTAGAGATCGGAGCTGGATTGACGGTTCAATTGGAGATCAGAGCTGGATATACGGTCCAATTGGAGATCAGAGCTGGATTGACGGTCCGATTGGAGATCGGAGCTTGATTGACTGTCCGATTGGAGATCGGAGCTGGATTGACGGTTCGATTAGAGATCAAAGCTGGATTGACAGTCCGATTGGAGATCAGAGCTGGATTGACTGTCCGATTGGAGATCGAAGCTTGATTGACTGTCTGATTATAGATCGGAGCTGTATTGATGGTTCGATTAGAGATCGAAGCTGGATTGACAGTCCGATTGGAGATCAGAGCTGGATTAATGGTCTAATTGGAGATCGGAGCTGGGTTTACTGTCCGATTGGAAATCGAATCTTGATTGACTGTCCGATTGTAGTTTGGAGCTGGATTTACGATTTGATTGGAGATTAGAGCTGGATTGACTGTCCGATTGACTATCGGAGCTAGATTAACTGTCTGATTGACTATCGGAGCTGGATGGACGGTCTGATTGACTATCGGAGCTGGATGGACGGTCCGATTGACTATCGGAGCTGGATTGAGTACCGACAATGGTGATCGAATTTGACTGGAGTACCGATATTGGGGATCAGATTTAGGTTACCGATATTAGGGATCGGATTTAGGTTTAAGGACCGGCACTGGTGGCCGGTTTTGAGTTAAAGGACCGGTATTGGAAACCGAATTTGAATTGAAGGACCGGCATTGGTGGCCAATTTTGAGTTAAAGGACCGGCATTGGCGGCCGAATTTGAATTAAAGGATCGGCATTGGTGGCCGGATTTGAATTGATTGACGGTTTTTCCCTCCTACAGTGTTAGTATTGGGGAAAGGAAAATTTTGAGTGTCTACAGATGCCCCTCTTTATCATGTCCATAGCATTGTAATGGAATGGATATAAAAAGTGCCAGAGCTGCTTCGAAGGCTAGGGCGTCTTTGAGTGGAGTGGGGCTTCTGTTAGCTGCCTACGTTATCACTCTGCTAGGGATAACGTTGTCATGTACAGCCATTGATGTTGTTGGGAAGTTACCGTGAACTAATTTTGTCATTTCCTGCTAGGGATAACATAATTCATGATAACCTATTTGATTCTGATGGGGATGAGATTGTCGAAGATGAGATATCACAGATTGTCCACGTATGGATCTGCTGGGGATGACGTTCTCCGCGATAGCTTTGTAGATTCTGATTGAGGTTGATCTGATTGATACTACCTCAATGATCCCTTTGAGGATGTGTATAACAGATTTCATCATTTGTGATGGATTATTATAATTGCTTCTGTCACCGGATCCCTTTTGTTGCTCGGCTGGGGTTGAGCCGACAGTTGAAACATCATTGGGGTTGAGCCAATGGTTGGACTGTATTTCGATCTGTACCTGAACTTCGCTGGGGCTGAGCCAACGCCTGAAAACTCCATTGGTCAGTATCCAAACTTCGCTAGGACTGAGCCAACAGCTGAAACTACTTCGGTCAGTACCCGAACTTCGCTGGGGCTAAGCCAACGGCTGAAACTACTTCGGTCAGTACCCAAACTTTGCTGGGGCTGAGCCAACGGCTGAAACTGCTTTAGTCAGTACCCAAACATTGCTGGGGCTGAGCCAACGGCTGAAACTTATTCGGTCAGTACCTGAACTTCACTGGGGCTAAGCCAACGACTGAAATTGCTTCGGTCAGTACCCGAACTTTGCTAGGCTGAGCCAACAGCTGAAACTGCTTCGGCCAGTACCCGAACTTTGTTGGGGCTGAACCAACGGCTAAAACTTCTTAGGTCAGTACCCGAACTTTGCTGGGGCTGAGCCAAAGGCTAAAATTGCTTCGGTCAGTACCAGAACTTCGCTGGGGCTAAGCCAATAGCTGAAACTGCTTCGGTCAGTACCCGAACTTCGCTGGGGATGAGCCAACGGCTGAAACTACTTTGGTCAGTACCCGAACTTCGTTGGAGCTTAGCCAATGGCTGAAACTGCTTTGGTCAGTACCCGAACTTCACTGGGGCTACGCCAACGGCTGAAACTATTTCGGTTAGTACCCGAACTTCAAAAAATGATAATTTTTGGCAGTTTTGCTCAATTCTTGCGCAGTTTTTTTGCAGTTTGATTCGTTAATCCCCGAATATGGTTTCGGGATGAATACCAAGGGTATTCGTGGAATTTACCTTTCCGTCAAGATTACGCTGCTTAAACGCAGGATTTCTGGCCAAACCGCTCAATCGCGTAGCGATTTCTCTTCAAATTTGACTTGGCAGCCCGTTTAAACTCCATTTTGACTCAAATCGAACTGGGCCTGGGGGAAGTGGGACCCACCTGGGCAGCCGCAGGTGGAGGTGCGGCTACCTGGCTTATTTAATGTGCTACGGGATTTTCATTTTGCAAACTTCCCGTTTTGAGTTTCGAAAGGATTCTGATCTTCTTTTTCTGATCTACGGAGCTTGGATAGCTATTTTCTGAATCCGTCAGTTCCTACGCGTTCAGCGCAGCGCAGCGCAGGTAACGTTTTACATGCTTTTTTCATAGTTTTTAACCATTAAAATCATGCGAACCACCTAGGGTGCTTTCAAACGCAATGTATAAAAAATATATGCCTATATGACCTACAAAAAATTTTCTGACTACATATGTATGCATATCTTACTGTAATGCATGTTTAGATGTAAAAACATTTAGGTTCTGAGACAGTCAATTTTTGCACTATTTGATCAGTTTAATCATCCTTTTTGAGGCCTAATGAGCTTGGATTTTCAACTAAAAATGTCTATGGTAATTTGGCTACCATGTGAGGTTGATCTCTAATTTTTTTTATAAATATGAACTATTTTTGTTTTTGGGTAGGTGTGCTACTGAATGGCCACCTAGGCATGCCTGTGTGTATGTGGACAGTCCATTTTATAAAGGGGACTAGCGAAAATTTTCCAAAATCTTAGGCTTTAAAAAACATGCATTTTTGACTCTGTGGGGAAATTTTTTACTGACCCATGCAGGTTTTGAGTTGCTAGGTTTTTAAAACATGCAGTTTTGACTTTATTAGGTATTTTTGACTGACCCATGCATGTCTTAGGACCTAGAGATATATGATGGACCGATTAAAAATGATAAACCATAGGTTTTAGGCTTACCGCACCCTTTCTGAGGTGATTTAGAGACTTGTTGCCGTAGATGGATCGTGATAGACCCGACAATTCCAGTAGGGTCTCTTCGGGTGTTTGACATAGGAGGGCTTCTGATGTGCCACAGCCACGTCCGGCTCAGACGCCTCGTAGACTGGTAGAGGGCAGGATTTGTTCCACACAGGACGAGCAACCATTGGATATTAATGATGAGGAGGCTCCGTTTGTCATTCCTGCTCCCACTCATGCTCCACGTGGGGAGGTCCCAGGCATTGCTATGCCTACTTAGGAGCTACTGGTTGATTTCAGTCGCCATCCTTCTAGATATCTTCACGCCAACGAGGTGACTTGAAGTCTTTCTTTTCTCTGGATTCTTTTCTTCCTTTTTGCCATTCTTGGGGCACAGGTTTTTAACTTGGGTTGGTTTTTAATGCAGGTTCCTGGCTTTACGCATCCTCGAGGGAACTTGTTTAGCGTGCACTCCCTGTATCACACTTTGCATGAGGATTATAGGGAGATTGTAGATGGTTGGGGATTTCAGGCCTTTTTCTCGATCCTTCCCCGCCGTTGCCCCTAGGGGTATATGAGGGCTTTGTCTGAGCGTTGGTTTAACCAGACTCAGTCACTTCATTCGCTGGATGGCGAGTTGATGATAAGTCTTATGGACTGGAGATTTATCACCAGCATTGAGTTTGAGGGCGAGTCAGTGCCTGTCATAACTGACATTTTTCCCGCTATCGTTCGATCCCTTCTGGGAGTCCCGACGGCGGCATTCAAGGGTCGGGCAGTTCGATCTGGTCCCCTGAGTATAGATGCCCAGGATGGGACTTTGTAGTTGCCTCCGCCTGATGACTAGAGGGCTAGAGATCGCATTCTGAGGCAATTATTTTTGTCGATCATCAGGGGTTGTTTCGTGGTGGACAACTCGTCTACTGTATCCTTGGCTTTGATCAGCGCCACTCGATATGTAAAGCGCCTCGGTGACTATGATTGGGGCTCCTATACCTTTGCCTATTTTCTCCGGGACATGCGCATGCTTTCAGAGGGTACGACAGAGGCTTGGTTAGGATTTTACCCATTCTTGCTGGTGTGTACATTTTTATGTACCTTTTTGATTTCAGCATTTTTGTCAGTCTTGATCAGTGAGGACTTTTGATATTTGTATGATCAACTTTGGGCATTTGAAAGGCTTCCTTGCCTACGGCCCACTACTGCTTTAGGTCTGGTGACCTATCCTCGAGGACGGAGATGGCATCACTCCACTTTGATGGAGGTTCCTGTTGCTGAGGGATTCACTCATACCCGTCTTCAGTTGGAGCTTTTAACGGCGGGTTTGATCACCTGGGCGCCGTACACATCCGAGAACTTAATCGTCGAATTCAAGGGAGGTATCCCTACTGGTCGGGAGTTTGACTTATCGACCCGCAGGGTACCGTTGTTGACGAAGGGAGGCTGGGAGCTCTATCTTGGAGAGCGTGCTATTAGGAACATCACAGGGGAGATCCGTATTCCCATTATTCCTCCAGCTTGGCATCATTAGCCATTAACTGTGCCTTTGACAAACATCCCTTTGGAGGGTATTGATGGTTTCACCTTATCAGATGGTCCGTACAGCCAGGAGGCATTTGGCAGATGGTGGAGCTCTCGATCTATTAGAGCTTAGACCCATGGTACCCATTTTATGGCAGACATAGTGTCAGGATCCGTGATGATGAAGGATTGGATATATTGCCCCAGGGAGCCAACTCATGCAGACCAGATAGTAGATCTGACCAGGGAGTTGGATCAGGCTCATTTCTTTATCAGGCACCTTGGCTGAGATCCGTCAGAGGTATCTTCTTTTGACCCATCCAGCTCAGGAGCAGGTCCTTCTTCAGGTCCATTTAGCAGCAGTTATACAGGGGCAGATCCTCCTTTATACCGCCCAGGTATGCATGATCCTAGTAGCTTTGTGCAGACAAATGAGATGGAGCAGGTTGATCGATTTGACACTGATGTCTACGACTTCCTCTGATAGCTATTGGAGCTATACTTTTTTGGTCAGCCACTATTTTGGCTATTCAGCGTTTGTGCCATCATTTTGATAGACCGCTGAAGTAGTTGGGTGGTGGTGCCCCATTTTCCCTATATTTTTATTTTCACTTTGTATCAGGATACAGGGATGTTATATGCAGTACATATATTTTTGTAGATATTCCTACCATATCTTATCTTCTGCATCATGTTTATATCATTGTCATCATGCATGTATTATGTCATGTGTATGCATTCAGACAGCTGTGTTTTAACTTGACCTCAGGACGGTCTTGTGGTATGATGCTACAGATGACGTCGTCTGTAGTCAGCCGTATTGAGCATTTACCACCATCTGTGGTGGCAGCATTATTGAGGTCCTTGTATGATAGTTTGCCCTTTCCTTTTAAGGGGACTGTGGACCAGATGTTGGGGCATTCATTGGCCCATGCGGATTTTAGGGTTCCGATCGGATTTGTTGAGGGCCTTCTACCCTGCTGGATTACCGATAGGCAGGTGTTCCGCCTCGAACGGCGTGAGCTGACGCCGACTTTGGAGGAGTACCAGAGATTTACTGGCTTAGATTTAGAGTTGTCGTGCGCTCGAAAGGCGATTACTGATATGAGGAGGCCATTTATCAGGTTGTTCGGTCTCCGTCAGAGTGTAGTCATGGATGAGATCATTTCGGGGCATGTGATCTCTATGGACTTCTTGATTGAGCACTTTAGCGAGATTAACAACTATGGTCGCCATGTCGGAGATTTTATTTGTTCAGCAGAGGCATGGCATGCGGCCAGGATAGATATCCTGCTGATGTGTGTTGTGGCATATGTCTACATGCCATTGCGATTGGATCATCTAGATGTCGGATTGGTAGTAGTGGTTAGAGCCCTTAGACAGGGTAGCACCATCATCCCGATGATATTAGCTGAGACATTTAGATCCGCCACGTATTGTAGTACCCATCCAGAGGGATTTTTTAGGGGCAGCTCGGTCTTGCTGTATATATGGCTGATGTCTCATATATGACCTATTGGATCCTTCAGGCCTAGGGGTTTTTGCTTTACTCATGAGACATCCAGAGCTTTTTCCTTTCAGCCTGCGGAGACCATTGATGCAGAGTCTTGGTCGGCATTTCTGTCAGATATTGAGCATCCGTTTATGATCTTTCCATACTCAGGGCTAGCATCCCCCTATAGCTTTATCACTCATGCATCTGGCCTGGATTATTTGCCCCTAGCAGGTTCGAGAGGAGTGACTACCTATCATCCTTTGGCAGTCATGTGTCAGTTTGATCAGCTGTAGAGTTTGCACCATTTTGGGGGGTCTGCTGATCAGAGGATGTCGGCTTCTTCCATGCCATCTGCCGACTTGGTCAGAGTATATGAGTGTTGGACTCATTAGGAGAGGGCTGATTTCTCTAGTAGCCATCCGGGCTATTTTTCGGAGTATTCTGCGTGGTTGGAGGCAGAGACAAGAGTGGTGGCAGAGGCTTCTTCATCTCCTAGTGTGGACTCTGACTTGGTGGAGACCATGGAGGATCCAAATTCTCCTACCGAGGATGAGCTGTTCACGGGCTTGACCGCTACTCTGGTTAGCGATTCCCTGACCATTACTATGGGGATAGATCCGGCTTTATCAGACTCACTATTCAGGATGACCTTTGACCGAGACTCGTCTAGAGCACAGATGTTGGCTACCTTGTCTGGCAGAGATTTAGCTTTTGCTGAGAGGGATGGTCTCAGGGCTGCTTTGGATACAGGATTGATTGAGCGGGAGGAGCTTCGCTCTGCTCTGGATACTGCAGTTGTAGAGCGAGACGAGATCTGCTCGACTAGGGATGCAGCATATATTGAGATCGAGGAGACTTTGATTGCTCTAGACACAGCTTTTACGAAGAGAGATGAGGCTATAGCTTCTCGTGATTTCCACATTGCTGATAGTACTGCTCTTCGATCTTACACCTATGGTTTAGTTACCGAGATGAGTGCTTATATTGATGGCCACAGTACCACCTTTACAGATGACTGTGGATGTTCTGGGCCGTATGGAGGCTAAGTGGACTGCACTTACGGCTGATCCACCATCTTTGGAGAGAAATGCCATGCTGGCATTGATGACCCGCTTGTCCCTGGGTCCATAGACTAGCTTTATTTTTCCTGCACAGACTAGATCAGCCATTTTTGTCATGTACAGGGCATTATGTATATAAAGTAGTTTTATATATCAGAGAAATATATTTTTGATGCACTTCCCTGACTGGAGATGTATTGTCATTGCTAAGTGATTACCACTTCTTTCATGACTAGCAGTTGTTGATGTATCTTGAGCTTCTCCTTGATGGACTGACAGTTGAGATGTCAGGGAGTATCTATGATAGGCCTGTTGACCAGGATAGGATTGATAGAATTTAGCTTTTATTTGCCTTTGGTGTCCTGAAACTGGTCTTTTATATTTTTTTTTTCTTGAAGGTCAAACCGCGCCGTAGATGGCTGCCTACGTACTCCCGGGTTGAGGGAGATCAGGTCATTCGTAGTTCCTACTAGTTTTGTTGGAAAGGGTTTTAAAAGAGTTTATCTTGGATTTTGAGTCTGGTTTGAGAGGTTTTTGAGTTTTTATTTGGTTTGACCGCACTAGAAATGGCTGCCTACGTACTCCCGGGTTGAGGGAGATCAAGTCATTCGTAGTTCCGGCTTTCTAGTGAAAAACTGAACCTGATTTGATTTGTAGGACCTGGATGCGGGTATGCATGTGCTTCCCAACCCTTCTCCAGGTTGGAAACCCAAAGATACCATTTCTTGGCCTACGGTCATTACTTCAATGGAGACTTTAGGCTTAAGGGCTGGTGCCCCGATTGGTAGATATTGAGTATCGCTCACCTCGAGAGCTTGAAAACTTGCAGGTTCAATCCCCGCGTCCAGGATAATCACTGGCATGTCCCCATGTATATAAGTAAGGTATTCTGGTTGGATATTGACCATGATGAGGCTTGTCGTTAATGATGTACTTGAGTTGCTGATGGAGGGGGAATGGCACTGTCCCTGCCATGTGGATCCATGGTCATGCCCATTAGCAAATTGTATCCAGTGGCGATGTTGAGCACCTGGAAGGATGCGTAGAAGGTGTGTGGACCAATTTCTAGAGGAAGCTCGATTTCCCCCATAGCCTGGCGGCGAGATCTATCGAAAGCTCGGATGACCACATGATTGGCTTTGATCCAGTTTTGATTGATCTTCATTCTTTCCAACGTGTCGTATGGACAAATGTTGAGGGAAGATCCTCCATCAATAACCACTCCTTCGTTTACGTATCCGGAGGACATTATGGCTATATGTAGGGACTGTGATGGCCCCTTCCCTCTGCCGGGATATCATCGTCTGTGATGGAAATCACATTGTTGTTGAAGATGTGTTCTATCACGTGACAAAATTTCTCTGTGTCTACCGTGTGTGGCAGATGGGCTTCTTCTAGTACCTTCACTAGAATGTTACGATGGTCTTCTGATGATAAGACCAGGTCTAGGATAGACACTTGCTTGGGTGCCTCTTTCAAGCTTTGCACTATCTTGATTTCATTGTGTCCCATTTTGTTGAGGAACTCTCTGATCTTTTCTTCAGCCACCTTTTCTTTTGCTTTGGTAACTGGTTTAATCACCCACTGAGGCAGGTATAATGGATTATCCTTTGACAGGATGGAAAGGTTGTTTGAAGTAGAGCTTTTAATGTCCCAGTAGTTCCATGGGACCTTCTTCAGACTGATGATTGGATACTGAGGTCTGAATGGAAAGATTAGAGGCTGAGGTGCAGCCACCTTCACAGGATTTTGGACTTCCTAGACCCCTTTCCCTGTCAGTACCAAGGTGTGAGAATTGATTCCTTATCGCAGGATACGACAACCACTGTGTCCTGGTACCATGCATTGGGGATCCAAAGGCTATTTTTGTCTAAAATGTTGAGGATTTGATCTCCTCTGATTAGGTCACCTTTCTCAATCAGGTCTTGAATTAGATTACGAAGTGGCCAACATTCTTCTGTATCATGGCCGAGAGAGGTGGAATGGTACTGACATATTTGGTCAGGTTTGAATTTTCTGGATTGAGGGTTTAATGGGGGTAATAGATCTGCGACCATCCTCTCGCTTTTCATCATTTAGAGGATTTATTCCATTGATTGATTCAGACTGGTGAAGCTCATTTGAAATAAGAATTATCTACCTTCTTGGGTATACTTATTTTTGACCATTAGTTGCTTGTGCAATTGACAATGATCCCTATTGAGGATTGAATTGACTTCCGCCAGAGGAGAATGACTGCCAATGGATTGATAAATTTGCTTCAGCATCTTCCTAGTGAGTTGATGCTGGTAGACTACCAGTTCAACCAACTGCTCAATTTATTCCTTGAGAGACTTAATATCTTGCTCCATCAAGAATCGTTTCTCAAAAGTTTTTCAACTCTCTGGGCTGCTGGGATTGGATTGACTTGGTTCCCCAACGTAGCGGATGTAATTATATCCTTCTCCATTTGAGGTACTGATCAGGTTGACATTTTCCTCTTTGTACTGTGGGAGAGGATTGTCTTGGACACGGGGTTGGTCAGGCTTTGTTACCACAATTTCCCCGCTGTCAATCAAGTCTTGAATTTTGTGCTTGAGAGACCAACAGTCTTGGGTGTCATGGCCTGGAGATCCAGAATGATAAGCACATTTCTTGTTAGGGTCGAAGTTCCTTCCGTTAGTGTTGGTTGGTGGAAGAAGTTGAACAATCTTTTTATGAGCTGTCGGAAGTTTGAACACATTCTCGAGGGAATCCCCTAGTGGGGTCTTCGACGCCTAACTTCCATGTTTATCTAGAATTGAGGGTTTGCAGGCTGTCCTGAAGCTTAGAAAGGGGTATAGTTCCTCCTTTGAACGGGCATGTGGTTTGATTCGCCCCTTGAATTTTGTCCTTGTAAGACCAATGAGACTTTTTCGTCTTTCTTTTTATGTACCCTCCGGGGATTACTCCCATAATTTTTGGATTGGATATGTTCAATGACAGCTTCGAGGGCGGTTAGATCTTTTATCTTCCCGGATTTGAGCCCCATTTTTGCCATCTCGCCATGTTTGATCATTTTAGAGAATAGTTTTCCTATGCATGCTAGGACCCTCTTATAATAAGGCGCTTCTTGGATATCGATAAAGGTCATGACTATTTCAGATTTAGTCATGGCTGGGGTAACTTGTGCTGCGACTCGTCTCCATTGCTGGGCATATTCTCTGAATGATTCAGTGTTCTTTTTCTTGATTTTGGTTATTTGATATCTGTCGGGAGCCAGCTGTGATTGAAAACTGTACTGGCTGAGGAAGGCATGGGCCAGTTCTTCCCAACTATGAATTTTGGAGTTGTCCAAGCGGGCATACCAAGCTCTGGCTTCTCCAGTTAGACTCTTCTGGAATAGTTGCATTCGAAGATTCTCATCCTCAGCATAAGATCCGAGTTCTCCGATGAAGACTTTCAGGTGCGTGCAAGGATCCCCCATTCCGTCATATTTCTCAAAATCAGGGGCTTAAAATTATTCAGGATAACGAGCCCCGGGGAATATGCAAAGGTCATCATAATTGACACTGCCGAATGCTCCAATTCCTTTGATAGATCGAAGGGTTTCTTCCATCTGTTGCATTTTCTTGAGAATGTCACCAGCTTACTGCTCTTTGACGAGGGGGTTGATCTCAGGAGTCTTGTTGGTGGTATCCTGGTTTTGTGGTCTAGGAATCTGAGTTTTGGCTTTTTCTGCATCTTGACCACCAGCACCGCTACCAGATGCTCCTGGTTCTGGATGAGCTTGAGATTGTTTCTCTTTAAAGGCCTTACTTTATTCTCATAGAAAACCGGCTAGCTCGGCTATCTGATTTTTCAGTCCTTCGAATTCTTCCCTGGAGACAGGGGTAGATTATGGTGGAGCACTTGAAGCCATGTTCGCGGATGGACTGAGTGCTTTCTTGAATTTAGATCTGGTGACAGGACCAATTTTTACACCTACAACAAAATATAGGCGTGTCAATTTCCTGAGGTAGGTAAGGATTGGATGCATGATGTGTTTTTTAGTGTTTATCCTGCAAAACCGAGGTTAGTTATTTTGATGGCAGGATGACATGTATTTGACAGGGAAAGTAAATCTTTCATTTTTGATATTTACATTGTGCTCCTCAGTAATTGGAGACTTGACATGGAATTGAAAGAGGAAGGTATAAAGAAGCTTCCCTTCGGATTTGGTTAATCAGAGGCTGACCTATCTTAGGTTACTCTCGTGGCTTTTGTTTTGGCATGAAGGCTCCTAGATCATCGCAATCTACTAGAAGGGAAGTTAATCCGATCGTTCAACTAGAACGAATCTGAGTGGTGTATTTTCATTAGGCACCCCCAGAGACTTAATCGTCCCCAGAGTCATTACTTAACACCGACCGAGTTATCCTCCTTGTGAGAGGGACACACAACATACATTCTCATACATCGTGCCTTACCGTTTATGCATGCAATGACAGTTAGGGCGAAGCACTAATATTGGTGTGAAGCACTAAAGCAGGAAAGCATTCATTCACATTCATTCATTGTAAAGACGTAGCATTCACTCATCCATTGACTGTGGAGACGCAGGATTTCACGCATTTCATAGTTTTGAAAGGGAAATGTTTGAAAAGATTAGAAAGCGACCTAAGCCCTCTACTGTCCCTAGCAGAGTCGCCACCTGTCGAGATTGGGAAATTTAAGAATCCCACGGGTCGGTTCGTAACCCAGGTTTTCTCAAATCGATCTTCCTAAGTTCTCTCTACCCTTATTCTTTTTATTTAGGAAAAAGGTTTTGAATGGTTTGTTAGGAAAGAGGTCAACATGTATTTATGTCAACGATTTGAATGTTTTAACAGATTCGCCAGTTGGTAGATTTGAAAATGGTTGTACCAACTCAACCGAGTTTGATTTAAAAAGAGGCCCAATTGCTGGACACTGTCGAAACTTGATCTTTGAAATCGGAGTTTTGAGTTCGGGGGCTTGGTTAAGTGTGGGGAAGGTATTAGACACCCCACGACTCCCATGTAAACACGGTACCGCATCTTTTTAATATTTCCCTTAAAACTGTGAATGCGTGAGTAAATGTTGTTTGAAAATTTGGTCTATTTATTTGATTGATTTGAAAGTAATGCTTCGCTTCGTTGAACTTATATACGAATGGTTTGATTTGATTTTGAAAATCAGTCTTTGATTTGATTTGCAAAAGCATTTTGATTAGATTTGCAAAATCTTTGAAATTGAATTGATAGTGATGTTTTGAAAGCTGTTTATCAAACCCCTACGCTGACATAGGAATTGAAGCCTTTTGATACTTCCAAATTTTATCTTCAATAGCCTTAAGGCTGTATGCAAATGGTGATTTGTTGGGCTACGAAGCATCCTCGACCACAAAAATATACTAGTGTCAGTCTCCTCATGGGTATGAAAACCATCGGAGGGACGCTGACATGACAATTGATATTTTTCATTATATTGATACCTTAAATCCGGATAACCGTTTTAAGGTCTGTGTATGTACATTTTAAAAAAAAACTGGCAGGGTACATATGTAAACTGGAGTTTGTCCATCGTGGGAATCAGATCCCAGTCGATTTGATCGTGAATCCCACGATTCCAAGGCTCACATATGAGTAGCTAATAAACCTGCACTGTTCAAATTTGCACAAAAATGGACATATATGCATCATCACGTCGCAATGGAACCAAGGATTCATCAATAAATCCTGGCTGTGAATGGCCAAAGCGTCTCGTTCCCACTAGATAGCGATCTAAGGGACGCGAGTTTGCTTTCAAAGCTGAAACTATAAAAATAACTAGATTTAAAGAAATCTCAGCCCTTGTAGCTTCCAGGTTCTGTCGGGACCTGTTTGAGCCGTTGAAAGCTAGAATTGGCGAGATGTGGATAAATCTAGTCCGCCTGCAGATAGGTCAGTGCAGATTCATATACAAATGAATATTAAATGCAACAGTTGAATAAATTAATTAAAGCAATGTATATATATATATAATTATATATACAAAAGATGTAAAAGGGCGAAGGGTTTTCACTTGCAAGCCCGGACTGAAACTGAAATTGAAATATATATATATATATATATATATATATATGTATAAAAAAACTGTAAATAGCCACGAAATAATCCAGGCTGTAACAGAAAATATATAAATATATAGAAAAAATAGTAAAAAGGGCAATGGGTTTTCACGCCGGTACCCGTACTAGAATTGAAATTAATAGAAAAGTAGTCAACCAGTGACTGGGGAGAGCACCCAGTATGGCGAAGTGTGCAAAAGCAATAAAATGCCCACTAAGTAATCCAGGTCGAACTAAAAATATATAAATATATATATTGACAAAAATGTAGTCAACCAGGACTGATATGAGTACCAGTGATGGTGAAGTTCACTTATATATGCGTAAATATATATAAAAGCGGTAAACTACCACGGATTTGACATCCGGGCTTGACAGAATTGAAATGTTAGTACATTTGAAGTTAAATATATACAAAAAAGGTCAAACCTGGACTGGGAAGACAATCCAGTCCGGCGGAGTTGCCAAAAATGTGTGTGCTAGTGGATTGTAGTTACTGGAGCTAACGGATCGTCAATCCGAGTTGTAGAAATGCAAAACACTGCGTTTATGTAAAAAAATATACCAAATTTTGACGAAAACTGCCACAGAACTAAGTTCCTTGCATATTTAGAAGATGAAACTTCGTGTGCAGGTGTAAAACAGTGCAAAGTAGTAGTATTGACTTTCTGATCGTAAAAATACTTACAATGGACTGCAATACGGGCTTTTTGCCAAATTATAGGTTTTAAACGTCCAAATCTACCTGTGGTTTTTTGATATGTGGTAGTATATGGGTTTGTCTACGTGTTGGAGTAAAAATATTTGGGTTTTGAAGAGATGTAGAAGTCGGAAAATCAGACGGGCAGAGCTTTGCTGCGTTTCTGAATTATGAAAATGAAGGGGCGGTGCACATTTATTTATAGGCCAGGGAGCCTTAGCTCTACCTGCTGCTATCGCAAGTAGAGGTGCGGCTCCCCTAGGTGGGGCCCGCGGAGCCAGGTTTAGTCGTCTCGAAGTACGTGCATTTCGGACAACGCGCAGTCAAAGTCAAAACTTTCTAACTTTTGATCGGAGCGTCCGTTTGAGGCGTGCGATACCTTTTCAAAAAGTCCTCGCCGAGAGTGTCACAATGACATGGCATTTGCACTCGGGATCGTAGTTTGTCCGTTGAGCTGTCTTGCGTCGTTTGCACTCGGGATCGTCTTTATGGTTTATTCTGACTTCGATGGCATCAATTCGGCTTGAATTTGACCAAATCAACTGAGAGTTGATAAAATGCCCGTTTTTCCCCTCCCGGGGTGGTCCTTGGTGGATCTGGCTTCCTTGGGTTATCTCTAGGGCTGAATTACACTTCCTGGATTGACGCCGGGGCTGACTTGTACTTCCCGGATTGAGACCGGGGATGATTTGACACGTCCTAGGTTGATGTCAAGGTTGAACTATACCTCCCGGGTTGATGTCGTGGCTGACTTGAAGGCCCGATATTGAGATCAGGGTTTGACTGACAGTCCGATCGAAGATCGAAGCTGGATAGACGGTCCGATTAGAGATCGGAGCTGGATAGACGGTCCGATTAGAGATCAGAGCTGGATAGATGGTTCGATTCAAGATCGGAGCTGGATTGACTGTTAGATTAGAGATCAGAGCTGGATTGACTGTCCGATTGGAGATCGGAGCTGGATTGACGGTCCGATTAGAGATCAGAGCTGGAATGACGGTCCAATTGGATATCGGAGTTGGGTTGACGATTTGATTGGAGATCGGAGCTGGATTGACAGTCAAAATGGAGATCGGAGCTGGATTGACTATCCGATTGGAGATCAGAGCTGGATTGACGGTCCGATTAGAGATCGGAGCTGGATTAACTTTTCGATTGGAGATCGGAGATGGATTAACTGTTCGATTGGAGATCGGAGCTGGATTGACTGTTCGATTGGGGATCGAAGATGGATTGACGGTCCGATTGGAGATCGGAGCTGGATTGACGGTCTGATTAGAGATCGGACCTGGATTGTTGGTTCAATTGGAGATCGAAGCTAGATTGACGGTTCAATTGGAAATCGGAGCTGGATTGACAGTTCGATTGAAAATCAGAGCTGGATTGACTGTCCAATTAGAGATCTGAGCTGGATTGACGGTTCGATTGGAGATCTGAGCTGGATTGACGGTCCGATTAGAGATAGGAGCTGGATTGACTGTTCGATTGGAGATCCGAGCTGGATTGATGGTCTGATTAGAGATCGAAGCTGGATTGACAGTTCGATTGGAGATCGGAGCTGGATTAATGGTCCAATTAGAGATCGAAGCTGGATTGATGGTCCAATTAGAGATCGGAGCTGGATTGACCGTTCGATTGGAGATCGGAGCTGGATTGACTGTTCGATTAGAGATCGAAGCTGGATGGACGGTCTGATTGGAGATCAGAGCTGGATTGACTATTCGATTGAAGATCGGAGCTGGATTGACAGTTCGATTAGAGATCGAAGCTGGATTGATGGTTCGATTGGAGATCGAAGCTGGATTGACGGTCTGATTGGAGATCGGAGCTGTATTGACTGTTCGATTAGAGATCGGAGTTGGATTGATGGCCCGATTAGAGATCGGAGCTGGATTGATGGTCCGATTGGAGATCGGAGCTAGATTGATTGCCCGATTGGAGATCAGAGCAGGATTGACTGTCCGATTTGACATCGGAGCTGGATTAACGGTTCGATTGGAGATCGGAGCTGGATTAACTGTCTGATTGACTATCGGAGCTAGATTGACGATCTGATTGACTATCGGAGCTGGATGGACGATTCGATTGACTATCGAAGCTGGATTGAGTACCGACATTTGTGATCGGATTTGGCTGGAGTACCGATATTGGGGATCGAATTTAGGTTACCGATATTGGGGATCAGATTTAGGTTTAAGGACCGGCATTAGTGGCCGGTTTGGAGTTAAAGGACCGACATTGGCTGGCGAATTTGAATTGAAGGACTGGCATTGGTGGCCTGATTTGAATTGATTGACGGTTTTACCCTCCTACAGTGTTAGTATTGGGGCAAGGAAAATTTCGGGTGTCTACAATTTCACTTTAATTAATTAAATCTTATCATTCTAATTTAATTAATTAAAAGTTAGCATCAATTAATCACATAAAAATTTCCACATAATAATTATAATTACTAGCTAATTATAATTTCATGTAACAATTACCACATAACTTCATCTAATTTAATTATCCCAATTAAATTAGAACTATAACATAAAATTATTACATATTAATTAAATATTAAATATTAAATATTTATTTAATTAATATATTACACTTAATTAAATTACTCCATAACCCACATAATTTATTTATTTAACTCAATAAATAAATTAATTAAAATATTTATTTAATTTAATAAATATTAAAATTAATATATAAAAAATTTTTCACACCAAATCACGTATTTCACAATATATAACATATATACACATGCTCAAACTCGAAACATCTCATAATAAGAATTTTATTCATTAAATTCACATTTATTAATTCTTAAAAAATCCGGGTTGTCACATCCTTCCCTCCTTTTAAGGATTTCGTCCTCGAAATCAACGATACCTCTCTTACTCGATTTTCACAAAATCTCTTTCAAAATTTTATTGTTGAATAACTTCAACACATTACTTCATCAAAAGTTTTATATATATATCCTACTCCATTCATTTCTTTAACAAATTTTAGGTTTTATTACATAACCTTCAATTTATATATTGTTAACGCCTGATTTTGTACGCCTGACGAAATCACCCAAAAAGGCAGGCCAAAACAGCGCCAACGGTTGATTGTATCGTCGTGAGATCAAACCCACGAAATATACTCACATAAACATAAATAAAAGAAATATAAAGCATAAACACAAGATTTTACGTGGAAACCCAATTGGTAAAAAACCACGGAGAGAGAGAGAAATCCACTATAATAATATTGGGAGTACATATGGTGTATTTGTGTTGTATCTCTTGTTCTATGCTATGATCCCTCTGTGTTGTATGATGACCTTGTAATTCCTCTCGTAATGTGTGATCTGATAATGAATGTCTTCATCCCTTGCTTGTAGCCGTATTTATAGAAGTCTTGTCTGTCCAAATCCTACTAGGAATAAGAGTCCTAGACAGAATCCCTTTATAACTGCAATTGCTTCCTTCCCAAGTTAGATCTCCTTATCCCACCAAATAAGGAAACCCTAATCCTTCTCTAATAAGGACTCTCCCAATAAAATACATAATAAACATATATGGGCCAACATTAAATACGGCCCATTACATAGATAGGGCTACCCAATGGCCAAGCCCAAATATTCACGCCCTAACATTGCCCCCCAGTCTCTTATTTATAAGGAACTTATAATAAGAGAGTATACAAATAGATTGGGCTGCACCATGGCTAGACCCAAATAATCACAACCAAACACTGCCCCCCAGTCTTTCATTAAACGGAACATTTGATAGAAGAGTATATAAAATGCATAGCCCAGCTACACAAAACGTCCAGCCCACCGGCTAAGAATTTGGCGCTCTTTGACCGAGCCCAACCAGACCAAGAACTGAGACTCTCTGACCGAGCCCAGCAAATCCAAGAACTGAGACTCTCTGACCGAGCCAAGCCTTCGTCTTCGAGTTGATGTTTATGTTATATATACATGAATAAAGATATGAATGCATGAATGAATGCATGAACGAATGAATGCATGAATGAATGGAAGTGCACCCTTAAATAAATATTCACTTCGCTACGAGGAGACGAAGGAATCCAACCTTAAACCTCTGAAGTCCTTCTCTCCGAGAGCCGAAGGAACATCATGAAAAATATTCACATCGCTCCGAAGAGGCGAAGGAATCCCACCTTAGTCACTCCGATGTACCCTCTCTCCGAGAGCCGAAGATACGCCGGGAAAAGTTGCTTCTAAGAGAAGCCCACCATAGTCACTCCGATGTGCCTTCTCTCCGAGAGCCGAAGGCACACCAGGAAAAATATTGCTTACACATGAAGCCCTCCATAGCCCCACCGATGACCTTCTCTCCGAGAGCTGAAGGCACATCAGGAATGTTCCAAGACGCTCCGAAGAGGAGCTGGAACCCAACCTTTAGACACTCCGATGTACCCTCTCTCCGAGAGCCGAGGGTACACCAGGAAAAGTTTGCTTCAAAACGAAGCCCACCATAGCCCCACTGATGACCTTCTCTCCGAGAGCCGAAGGTACATCAGGAATAAACCTTCAGTTCGCTACAAAGAGACGAAGGAATTCCGCCGCGGATCCTCCAATAACCTTCTCTCCGAGAGCCGATGGTACACTGGGAAAAATAAAAACACCGCACAAAAGAGACGAAGGGTCTTCCACCATAGCACCAATGACCGATCCGTTGATCGGTTAAGCAGGTTTTGGTCCGCTGATTGGACAATCATAGAACAACTCCATGCTGCTAGCTTTCCAGAGACCTTTGACCGGCCCTGATCTTTCTTCAGAGGTTGATCCGTATATTCCACCACTAACCGATCCTAGAAATATTGCCGAAGCCTCTGAGTGGCCACTACTAAAGCGTACATCAATATTTCCCAAGTTCGGGCTCCTTGTTTCCACATCCTTTAGGGACTTGGTGCTGCTTACCCCCAATCTCCTGCACCAGAACTGGTTTTGTCACGAGAGCTGCTCCGAAGCCTGCTCTCAGTTTGCCTTGTATTCGCTGTGTGATGCACTGTGTACTCCATTCTCAAAGTCATCGGATTGTCTTCCTATCAACAACAGTCCCACTAAATTGTTCAATCAAACCCACTGTACTGATTTTGAAAATATTTCTCCGTAGACTGTGAGTTATCTTTTCCACTGCTTTCTCCGTCAAGTCCATTGAATACCCCCCATAACAAATTTCTGAATCTGAAGCCTCCTCTATCTGTTGTTGCGGAGGAAATTGCATATACAAGAAAGAGCCATTGTTACGTTGGGATTTAAGCTGAAGTCAGTCAATATGCCTGCTATACTTATAATGCCGAAGTGATCCAAAGTTGCCTATCTCCTTTTAATGACTTTATATTAGTAACCATAAATTCCATCAGTGTTGTGTCACTTCCTGTCCATGCCATGTATCCCTCCTTCCACGTGCAGATTCCCCTTGTCCCGTAACATCACCATCCAAAACTTGGTGGGGCATATTTATTCTTTCTTTTCGAACAACAACGTAAAATAGCTTAACCAAAGAAGCTTGAGGGAAACGCCAAAGTGGCCTTACCACGTAAAAGTAGTTCGAAGAGGAATCGCCGAAGGGTTTGCCGAAGTCATGCCGAAATCTTGCCGAAGTAGTTTGAGTATGCCGAAGGATAAGTCATGTCGAAATCCAGTCGAAGTGAAAACATGATGAAGCCGATATGATCCATTCTGAAACAAAACTGCTATCGTCCGAAACGGACCCTGTTGCCCGAAGTGCCACGAGCAGACATCTTGAACTGTCAAATCTGCTATAGTATTTTGATGGCGACCATGCTGAAGTGTCAACCGACTAATCTGAAGCCCCGATCAATTTCCATTATGTAGCTTGTAATAGTTGGTGTCGAAACCAAAATGTTGAATAAATGTCGAAGTCATCAACTTCGGTGAAGCCCCGAGCATTTTTCTAGAAGTCCCGATTCCACCAAGGGCTATCCTGACGATTTTCCCTCGGCTTCTGCACTGACGGTTGGGCCTCCTGATGAGACCTCTTCCCACGGGGGCTGACTTGTCTTCGATCTCTGCGAACGATCTGCACTGACGATTGGGCCTCCTGATGAGACTTATTCCCACGAGGGCTGACTTGTCTTTGATCTCTGCGAACGATCTGCTTCTATCACGAGAGTGGCTCCGAAGCCTACTCTCGGTTCTCCTCGTATCTTCAACATGTCTTGTAACTATAGTAATTGGAAACCACCAAATCTTTGTTCATGATTCTAATTCCAAATTTTGCAATACCCCAGTTGGACCCCGTACCGTTTGAGAAGCCAAGACGATCACCGTTGCACATTATCCCAACTATGAGATATACTGATGCCCAAGAAAATATCAAAAGTTCTAACCACCATGTATTCAGACAATATCAAAAGTCTCTACGTGATCGATTACTGCATAAGCCAAACTTGGTTGAGGTGTAGTTCCTGCTTTGTAATAGGCTGAAGTGCCGAAGTGTTCCGAAGTGGTCTCGATCAATCTTCCGATCCTGTTGCATCTGTGCTGGTGCTCCAAAAATTTCCCGGGATATCGTCCCTCTTTTCTGTTTGCCCGATTTGCTGGAGGATCTTTATTGCACAATCATGGGCTGGTAATAATTCCTCTGTTGCCAAACTTTAGTTTTGCAGAGCCAATGTAGTCTGTAATGGGCACCTGTTAACAGCCGAATGACACCATGCTTTCCCGAACGCCAAATTATGCTTCAATTCCCGTAAAACCCCGAACTCATCTCATTTGCCAATATTCCATTCAAATTAAATACAGACAACATCCATTGAAGCCCTTCTAACTGGGATGCTCTTAGTTCTCAACCCTGCAAGTAAATCACCAGTCTTAACACCTTGTCCAGGTTCCATATCAACTACATCTGTATTCTCGTCTTTAATGCCGGACTGCCACTTTTGCTGCAAAGTCTGCTACCTTTTTTTCCAGTTATTTGAGATGCCTGTGTATCCAACCTCCTTTACTTGGCGCTGCTCCATAAGAATCCTTTCCGAATCTGCTTATTTGACCCACTGGAAGCTTCTTCTTGAGATTGAATAGCTGCGCCTATTCGTGGTCCCTGGATTTGTCTTTGCTGCTCCTTCACTTGTGGTCTCAATCTCTGTGATCTTCGTTCCACGTTCTGCCCTTGCTGCGAATCCTTTAATGCTTCTTTGAATTTCCCCATTGCAAGGTGAGCCGCCCCTCACCTGTAGTATCCTAGTAAGCTGATATAAAATTGGCCACCACCGTACGATGATGTTGGAGAGATTGCAGCTCCAATTGCTATTTGTATTAGGGTCTCTCTCCTCACTGCAGGAGCTATACACATCCATCCTTCACCACCTCTTATGCAGAAACCTAGTCAGATCTGCATGTATACTGTTCTCACCCTGGAACACAAAACAAAAATTACTCATATAAAGTTGAGGCGGTGCAACAAGTAGTAGAAGTATGTGGATGACCGCAAAAGCTTTTCTTTATTCTAGCTTCTTGGGTATATTGCGTAAATAAAGGCAAGGAGCATGGTTATACCGACCATTCCTTTAGTGCACTTTTCTTTTCAAAAAGTGAAGACAGTATTCACACCAATAATTTCTAAAACCACAGACCCCTTCATTCATTATCATATAAAAATAATATACATGCATTATTCCCACAAATAATACATATACAAATTCACAACCAACACACATATATCATTGAAAGGCAAAACCAAATAATTCCTTATAATCATAATATAAGAATTCACCACAAACATAACCATGCTATATTAGGTGATATGCCAATAACTACACAGTAAGCTACCGAATGTTATAATATATTAATATGACGAGGCATGATATATGGTTTCTCCATATATATGTTGTCAGGATAATTTAGTGGGAACGATCCATGAACCCACTAGTTCCAGGAGGGGTGTAGTTTTGTACGAATTCATATTCAAAATATGCATAATATTACGATGATACTACAAAAATATCATGAACGATCGGATCAATAATATTTCACGCATACGTTGAATATGTATTATTCAATCAATAAAAAAGAGCAACTTAGCTTTATTTATTGGCTCTCCTTCTTGACGAATCGGTGATTTTAATATGACATTAAAATATATCTCTTTCCCACAGACGGCGCCAATGTTAACGCCTGATTTTGTACGCCTGACGAAATCACCCAAAAAGGCAGGCCAAAACAGCGCCAACGGTTGATTGTATCGTCGTGAGATCAAACCCACGAAATATACTCACATAAACATAAATAAAATAAATATAAAGCATAAACACAAGATTTTACGTGGAAACCCAATTGGGAAAAAACCACGGAGAGAGAGAGAAATCCACTATAATAATATTGGGAGTACATATGGTGTATTTGTGTTATATCTCTTGTTCTATGCTATGATCCCTCTGTGTTGTATGATGACCTTGTAATTCCTCTCGTAATGTGTGATCTGATAATGAATGTCTTCATCCCTTGCTTGTAGCCGTATTTATAGAAGTCTTGTCTGTCCAAATCCTACTAGGAATAAGAGTCCTAGACAGAATCCCTTTATAACTGCAATTGCTTCCTTCCCAAGTTAGATCTCCTTATCCCACCAAATATGGAAACCCTAATCCTTCTCTAATAAGGACTCTCCCAATAAAATACATAATAAACATATATGGGCCAACATTAAATACGGCCCATTACATAGATAGGGCTACCCCATGGCCAAGCCCAAATATTCACGCCCTAACATTGCCCCCCAGTCTCTTATTTATAAGGAACTTATAATAAGAGAGTATACAAATAGATTGGGCTGCACCATGGCTAGACCCAAATAATCACAACCAAACATATATCAAATATTATATATTCTTTAACCCGTTCATTTTCTTTCTAAGGATCATTACCATATACTTTACTCGTAGAATTTATATACTTCATAATTCACTATCTAGTAAGTATTCGGGTTATCACATAAACAAATAATAAGTCTTAAACAACATAAACATAAGTCTTAAACAAATATTATCAATTAAACAATAAGTCTTCATCACTTGTTAACTTTTTCCTTGCCTTTGCTAGTGGAAGGCTATTCAGATCTTTCATTCTTAACTGCAATGTTATTATTACGCAAGAGTGAGCAAGATTGTCCACAAGTATACAAATATAACAATATAATAATATGTGAGTGAATCAAAGACTTTTGAATAAAGAAAACTCGATTTTTGAATCAAGAATGAATAACAAGAATCAAAAGAACATCTGTCCGAGGTTGTCAAGTGTTTTTACTTAAACCTTTAACAGTTGTTAGACTATGGACCTTACTTCTGGTACTTAGGGGGCTCATCGCTTAGTACCATACTGTGCACAATATCTTAACTCTAAAGAATCATCAATCCCCTATAATAGGGTTGTTCATCTCAGTTTGACATCAGAGTCCACACCAAAGGAAGTTTGGTTTGGATAAGCTCAATAATAGTTCTAGAATTTAGAATGTTCATCAACTATGGACTAGTCGAATCGATAAGGGTTCGCTAGTCTTACAAGGTTAAACAATAATTGATATTCAATTTGAATAATAAATCTCAAGAGTATACAATTGAATAAATATTGTATAACTGAAGTAATACTTCAAAAGAATTATAATATCTCATATGAAATCATGACCTTAAATAATTAAGAACAAGAACTTGATTGATATAGAATCATAAGTATAGAACTTTCTCAATGAATAACTTTGAAGTTAGAAAGCTTGCTCAATTTAAAGATTATGAATAAGAAAACTTGCATAATCATAAACGAGTTAGGGTAAGGAAACATGCCTCGTGCGCAAGCTACAAATATAGTTACAATTCAATTACTCAACATCCTACACATTACATTATTCATACGATGTCGATTAGTTTCATAACTTCTATGTTCAACTATAGAACTTTTTATTTAAGTTCAACTTATAACTTGGTTCCTAGTGTTAACTTATTAACTAATCACATAACATGAGTATGAATTCACAATATGCGTATCACATAGGTATAATCCTTTAAACAATCATAATCAAGTTTTATAATCACAATAATCAAGTTCGCAATTAGTTTGTTAACTTAAACCTTCACATTATATTATACATGTCAACAACTTAGTTTATTAACATGAACTTCAAATCATACAATATATGTTAATAACATGTTATAGCATAGCATTACATGTTCATCAAGTCCTCAAGTATGTTATAGCATAGTATTACACTTGGCACGACATTTCGACGTTCATTCGTCGCACGCCCGATTCGTCCCTCTTGCGTAGGCTTAACATGCTCATACAACTTGTCTAAAACATCATTGATTAATGTTAAAAATTATTATATTTCATAATATTCATGTTTTATAACTTAGAACAACATCATTTAGCGTCGAGAGCACTACACTTGCGTACGTGCATGTTCGACGCCCTCCGATTGCCTTCGAATACGCATCAGTCACAAAGATGGCAATTTTAACCCTGCTAACGACTTCAAATCTAAAAGCTTAAAGAATGAAAATTTTAGGTCTACTCGTTATCTTTCCGAATCATCTTGAATCGCCTTAATCGGAGTTTGTATGAAGAAGTTATTCTTATTTTACTACAGGAGGTCAAAACATTCTCGTCTTACACTATTTACCCTTTGGGGGGGTAAAATCTACATTAGTCCAGCTGGGGCGGGTGTGCCCTTGTAGTTCAGCGATAGTTCGCAATTTTAACAGTTCTTAGCCCAATTAAATGCAAATTAAACTAACACAGTGATTTTCAAGAAGTACCATCTTTGTAGAAACATCACACAATGATACTAACATGTTTTTAACACTTAATATCACATAATTACTCAAATCAAATCATAAAATTTCACTATTCTTGGTATTTTTGAACGTTTTGAAGAAAAGCATGAAAATCATCGTCACGGATTCGTTATAACTCCGAATCTGTTTGTTCAAAGTTTGTTTTGTTCGTTTAAACATGTATAATCATAATCTACCGTTAATCTTAAGTTAAACAACCAATTTAAAGCATACAATTTGTTCATAAGGCCATATATACAACTTTCATACTCTGTAACTTCACAAAACCCAATTAAAACTTAATTACATGGTGTTGATCACTATAACCCATATATGCATGATATAAAACATGTTATTAACATATAATAACATGTATATGATCATATTTTAAGTTAATTATAAAATTATTCTTCATAGAGAACTTTAAAGCACGTTAATGGAAAACTCTGAAAAACTAAATTGAAAACTAAAGAAAAGAGATTACCCTTGCTAGTGTTTAGATAATTCAAAAATGATGGAGTTCTTCTCTACTTCTTCTTTAATTCACACTTTCTCTCAATTTTCTCTCTAATCTCTCTGAAATTACTCTGATATGAATATACGATATATTATAAGATATAAGGTCTGATATGAATAATATACATATACGTATATATAAACTGACGTTGTAGTGATCAGTTACTCCCATCATGGGTTAACTGCCCAACTACTACTAAGGCCTTGTTTGGCTAATTTATTTATTCCTCCTTTTCACTTAATTTAATTCAACTCTTATTATATAGTTTAATGTCACACCTTTATTAATCAAATAATCTTATTTAAATCAATTAAATAAAATAGAATAATTCCATATTAAATCACATAGTCGCATAAATAAAATTCTCGTTTATTAATTATGTTAAATCATTAAATTTCTAATTAATTATTAAATTAATTAGAATAATATTTTGCTTATTAAACAATTTATTTAATCAAATAAGCTCAATTAAATTCATACTTTGAACTCAAAAATTACTACGCATTAATTTAATCAATGTAACACATATAATTAAATTAATCTACCACAATTCCATCAAATAATTATTTAACTCAATAATTAAATCATCGAAAAATATTTATTTAATTTAATAAATATTAAAAATAAATTACAAATTCTCGTTCGTCACATCTTTCCCACTGTAAAAGGATTCTGCCCCCAGAATCACGATTCTATTAAATTTTTCCCGTTACATTCTTCCCCCTTTACAAAGATTCTGTCCCCAGAATCGCTTACACGTAAATTAAGCAAATAAATGTGGATAATTCTTCATCATATGCTCTTCGAGTTTTCACGTAGCTTCTTCGGCGTTGTGGTTCCTCCAAATTACCTTAATAGAAGGTATTACTTTATTTCTGAGAACTTGCTCTTTCCTGTCAACAATCTGAACAGGAACTTCTTTGTAAGATAAGTCTTTTTTAAATTGTAGGGGTTCATATTCTATCACATGTTTGTAATCGGGTTTGTATGGTCGTAACACTGACACATGGAAGATGTTGTGGACATGCTCTAGTGCCACAGGAAATGTAACACCCCCAAATCCGGGTACTTCGTTTCCACATGATTTAGTGTTCACTTTCTAATATAACATATATCTACCCAATGAATAATGCAAAATAAACTACAACTTAAATTAAAATAACTAAATCTCCCTTAAAACAAGGGTTACAACCTTCTCAAAATCAATCCCAGGGTTACTCTAACCTTGACATGAATATAATAAAGTACGAAAATAAAACATAACATTCAATTATTACAATCATTCTCAATTAAATAAAAAAAATACAAGTCTTCACTTGCTTTGCTTTCCCTTGCCCTTACTTGTAGACGGAGCATCAACGTTATCAACCTTAACTGAAATTGTTATTTAATGCAAGAGTGAGCAAACCACAGCTCACTGGAGTTTAACAATAATATAGACATGAAAGAATATCTTTAAGAAAATCTGAACAACTTAGCTTGCTTCAATAATAAAGAATTGAATAATAATTCTCTATCAATATTAAAATTTGGATATAGAATTTATCTGAGGGTCATAAGACCTTTGAACTCTTGTCCTAGGTTATAAATATTTCTATTTAAACCTTTAACAGTCAATAAGACTATGGACCTTAACTCGTACTTAGGGGGATCAGCCCTTCGTACCATGTATTGTGCACAACCATCTTAACGCTATGCGTAGTAACCTCCCCTAGTAAATAGGGTTGTTCAACTCAGTAATTTGATTCAAGTCCGCACCAAAGAAAGTTTGGTTTGGATAAGCTTACAAGGGTAATTTAGAATTCACGTTCATCAACTAAGGATTAGTTGAATCGACTTCCAATAATTCAAAATAAAATAATTATGAATTAACATATACTTTAGAAGTAAAACTAAAGCATTTAAAATAATAATTGGATCTTACTTGAACAATAAGTTAAGACCATTTCAATTAAATAAACAATTGTCCAATACTGAAATGGAAAGGACATTCTCAACAATGAATATATGAATTCAAGAGATCATATAAAATCAATACAGGATTAGGGTTTAGAAAACTTGCGTAAAATTAATGAGTTTAGGGTTTAGAAGACTTGCGTAAAATTAACGAGTTTAGGGTTTAGAAGACTTGCCTCAAGCGCAAGCTACTTAACACAATTCACGTACTTTAATACTTCCTACACATATATATATACAATCACAATAACCTAAATTAGTTAACACGTAACTAATTCACATAAGTGGTTAACCCTCATGGTTAACTCACATTCTGATTAAATAGTAATAATAATCAACCATCACATAGTTAATTACATCACCTACATATTCACATAATTAAATTAATTATGTATTTAACTCAATTATAATTAAACAATTATAATTCAAACACTTAATCAAATTATAATTACTTAAATTATCATTACCTTTTAAATTATAAACAATTTATAATTTAAAATTAATTAAACCACATTCATGCATTTATAATTACACAATTTATAATTAATCATGTATTTATCAATTATAATCAATAATTAATTAAACTATGACAATCATTATAATTACACAAGTTATAATTAATTATGTAATTATCAATTAAAAATTCACAATTAAACATGCATTTATTAAATTATAATTACATAAATTATAATTTAAATTAAAATAATTAAACTTCTATACCTTATAATTTCACAAAATTTATAATTTAAATTACACACTTACTCTTAATTATAATTAATAAAATTATAATTAAGTAACTTATTAAACAATTATAGTTTTAAATACCATATTAGGTTTTCAAAATTTCTTTTATTTTCCAAATTATGAAATTACCAACTTCGTGTTAACACATGTTATAGAAGCTAGATATATGCTCATTATCTTAGCAATAATGTAACTTAGGCATGAAAATAATCTGTACAATTGTTTAAAACACACTGCCACTGCACCGAACCCGGCGCAGCTGCGCAGCCAGTTGCCTTAAACCTGGCACAGCTGCGCAGGTAAAGGCTCTGGTAAAAGTAAGCGGCGCAGCTGCGCTGCTCCTGGCCTTGCTGCCGGCGCAGCTGCGCAGCAGCTCAGCCAGACGCAGACAGCCACGGCTCCCTACTTTACCGGACAACCCATACAAGCCTAAAATACAGTAACATAGACACTGTAAATTATATATACGCTGTAATACATATATCTAACATGCACTCAAAACATAAACTCATTTAAACAACGAGAATCAATAGTTTTAAAAATCCAATTTGGCCATTTTCATGAAAACTCATATTTTTCCATAAAATAATCTACTGTAATAGAATTTCTCAAGTAATTCAACTTATAACACATGAAATCTCTTCATAATTGAATATAACATCATAACCAATTCTAATTAGACATACTAACACATACAAATTCCTAAATTTTCCATTCTAAAACCAATCAATATACATAAAACAATATGAACAAAACTTTTTCCATGAAACTTGTTTTAACAGTAATTTAATTCCTAAAAATCCTCTTATGTCATACAATTACCACAATCAACACATGGATACAATGCATACATATAAAATTCATGATTTCATAACTTCCATGAAAACTCAACTTTTGATAGAGAATAAAATACATGAAACATATGAATTGAGTTCTATAATTGTAAGAGTAAAATTATAGATTATAACCTTTTTGCTAATCGTTAATGAAGAAGATGATGATGCTTAAGCTCTTCCTTTTCTTCTTCTTCTCTCTTCTCTAACTCTTCCTATGTTTTTTCTTTTCTCTCTTACACTGATATTCTTTCTAACGTAGTTTAGACTAACGTATAATATAATACGTAGTAATAGATATAGGCTTAATTATATAATATAACTGACAAATATATTAAGTATAATGTCAGTTACAAATTTCAAAAAGCCACAATGCCTTGTTTGGCAAAACAAGGTTATTTTTAAAAACAGATTATTAATGCTAAGGCCATGTTTGGTAAACAGTTTATTTAAATAGCTTTTTGATAGTTAGGGCCCCGTTTGGTAGAAATAGGTTTAAAACAATTATAAGGGCCTTGTTTGGTTAAAGTAAATTTAAAAATCCTTTTCTTTATTTTAATAAATTATTTAACACATACTTTAATGTCATATTTTAATTAATTAAATATCAATAATAATTTAATCAATTAAAATCTAACATCAATAAATCACATAAAATTATCACCTAATTATAATTACTCGCTAATTATAATCCATGTAGCACTTCATCACATATCTCATCTAATTTAATTATCTCAATTAAATTAGAACTATAATATAAAATTAATATACATTAATTAAATTAAATATTGCACACTCATTTAATTAATATATACACTTAATTAAATCACTCTATCAATCACATAATTTATTTATTTAACTCAATAAATAAATCACATAAAATATTTATTTAATTCAATAAATATTTAAAATTAAATATAAAATCACAATCGTTACAATCTTCCCTCCTTAAAAGGATTCTGTCCCCAGAGTCACAAAAAAAAAAAAAAAAAAAAAAATCACGTCTATTACATTCTTCCCCCCTTAAAAGGATTCTGTCCCCAGAATCAGTATATAAGGGGTTACACAAAACTAATCAAATAAATGCGGATAAGATTTCATCATAACATCTTCGAGTTCCCACGTAGCTTCTTCAGCACTGTGGTTTCTCCAAATTACCTTAACAGAAGGTATCACTTTATTCCTAAGTACTTGTTCCTTTCTATCAACTATTTGAAAAGGCACTTCTTCATACGTTAAGTCTTTATCAAATAGCAAAGGTTCATATTCTATTACATGTTTGTAATCGTGCTTGTAAGGTCTTAATACAGAAATATGAAAGACATTATGTATATTCTCGAGCTCCGGAGGTAATGCAATCTCGTAAGCAACCTCGCCCACCTTTCGTAATACCTCAAAAGGTCCAATGAATCGGGGACTCAGCTTCCCCTTCTTACCGAATCGAATTTTCCCCTTCCAGGGAGATACTTTCAGGAAAACGAAACTTCCTGGCAAAAATTCTCGGTTCTGTCGATTAAGATCGGCATACTTCTTTTGTCTGTTTTGACCAGCAACTAATCTCGTTCTGATCAGCTTCACAATTTCAGCGGTTTGTTGTACCAATTCTGGTCCCAACAATTGACGTTCATCGACTTCATCCCAGCACAAAGGTGTTCTGCATTTTCTGCCGTATAATGCTTCGTAAGGAGGCATGCCAATACTCGCATGATAACTATTGTTGTAGGCGAACTCCACCAATGGTAGATGATCCTCCCAGCTTCCTTTGAAGTCCATCACACAAGCTCTTAGCATATCCTCAAGTGTCTGAATCATTCTTTCGCTTTGTCCATCAGTCTGAGGATGATACGCTGTACTCATTCGCAATTGCGTTCCCATACATTCTTGCAATCGCTTCCAGAAATTAGACGTAAAACGCGGATCTCTGTCGGACACAATCGACACCGGAACACCATATCGAGAAATAATTTCCTTCACGTATAGCTTCGCTAGCTTATCCAGGTTGTACTTAATCCTGATTGGCAGAAAGTGCGCTGACTTCGTCAGTCGATCCACTATAACCCAGATCGCATCAAATCCTTTCTGAGTCATTGGAAGACCTACCACGAAATCCATCGTGATATGCTCCCACTTCCACTCTGGAATTTCTAACGGTTGCAGCAGTCCACTTGGTCTCTGCTGTTCTGCTTTGACTTTCTGGCACGTTAAGCACTTCGCAACGCATTCCGCAACGTCCCTCTTCATATTCGGCCACCAGAAATGATGCCTGATATCCTGGTACATCTTCGTACTCCCAGGGTGAATAGAATATCTAGAACTATGAGCTTCGCTTAGAATTTCCTCTTTGACCTCTGGTACTGGCGGTACCCATATTCTACCTTCAAACCGCAACAGTCCTTCGTTACCGATCTTGAATTTGAACTCTTCGCCTTCGGTTATCCTCTTCCGAATCTTTTCACATTCTTCATCATTGAATTGTGCTTCTTTCACCTTATCTACTAGAGTAGAACTATTGGTTACTTGAAATAACAACTCATCCGATTCCTTCGGAAACTTCACTTCCAATTCTAATCTAGCCATTTGTTCTATCAACCGATCCTGATCAGTTAATACGTTCAGCTTCTCCCAACCTTTCCTGCTTAAAGCGTCAGCGACAACGTTAGCTTTACCCGGATGGTAAAGTATCTCGCAATCGTAGTCTTTAATCAGCTCCAACCATCTTCTTTGGCGCATGTTCAAATCCTTCTGGGTAAATATATACTTCAGACTCTTGTGATCTGTGTATATTTCACACTTCTCTCCATATAAGTAGTGCCTCCAAATCTTTAGGGCAAACACTACTGCCGCCAATTCTAGATCATGGGTCGGATACCCCTTCCCGTAATCCTTCAGCTGACGTGACGCATAGGCAATGACTTTGCCGCTCTGCATCAATACACAGCCTAATCCTTTATGTGAGGCATCGCTATATACTACGAAATTTCCGAAACTATCTGGTAAAGACAATACAGGCGCAGTACTCAGCCTCTTCTTCAGCTCTTGAAAACTCTCCTCACACTTCTCCTTCCAAACAAACTTAACTGTTTTACGAGTTAGATTCGTCAACGGAGTTGCGATTCTAGAAAAGTCTTGGATAAATCTCCGGTAATAACCTGCCAATCCCAAGAAACTCCTCACTTCGGACGGCGTCTTCAGCTGTTCCCAATTTATAACAGCTTCAACCTTCGATGGATCTACCAAAATACCATCCTTGTCGATCACGTGGCCAAGAAATTGCACACGTTCCAACCAAAATTTGTATTTCGAGAATTTAGCGTAAAGCCTCTCTCGTCTCAGGGCTTCTAAGGTTAGTCGTAAGTGTTCAGCATGCTCCTCCTCGATCTTGGAATAAACCAGGATGTCATCTATGAACACTACCACGAACTTGTCTAGAAATGGCTTGAACACCCTATTCATTAGGTCCATAAATGCAGCTGGGGCATTCGTGAGACCAAATGACATCACCAAGAACTCATAATGACCATACTGAGTTCTAAAAGCCGTTTTCGGTATATCTTCCTTTCTCACCTTCAATTGATGATACCCTCTTCGCAAATTGATTTTCGAGAACTATTTCGCACCCTTCAGTTGATCAAACAAGTCATCGATCCTAGGTAAAGGATACCTATTCTTGATCGTAACTTTATTCAACTCTCTATAATCAATGCAAAGACGCATCGACCCATCCTTCTTCTTCACGAATACGACAGGCGATCCCCACGGCGAAATGCTTGGTTGAATATACTTCTTGTCCAGTAATTCTTGCAGTTGAATCATCAGTTCTTTCATCTCGACTGGAGCCATTCGGTACGGAACCTTCGAAATCGGAGCAGTTCCCGGCGCTAGATCGATCACGAACTCTGTCTCCCTATCTGGCGGAAGTCCTGGTAAATAGCTCGAAAAAACGTCCACAAATTCCTTAACTACCGATATCTCCTCCACCTTTGGGCTTTCCTTATGCGAATCTACTATGTAGGCTAGATATCCTACACAGCCTTGCATCAGAAGTTTCTTGGCTTCCATAATCGTCATAAAACTCGCTTGCCTAGGCGATTTGCTACCATAGAACACCAACTTCGACGGAGTCGTAAGGTTCACCGACTTCTTTTGACAGTCGATTACCGCCCCATGGTTGAACAACCAATCCATACCCAGTATAACGTCGAATTCCCCAAGTTTAATGGGAATCAAATCTACTCTAAGTTCCTGACCCTTAATGTCCAATCTACAGTTCTTATAAACGCTCCTAACAGGAATAACCTCCCTATTCGCAATCTCTATGATCAAAGGGTAACCTAATTCCTCTACAGGTAAGTATAAGGTTTTAGCAAAATCATCAGATATGAATGAACAAGTAGCACCCGAATCAAATAATACATATGCATTTATACTATTGACCGGAATAATACCTGACACCACGTCTTTTGATTTCACAGCATCCTGCACTGTCATGTTGAATGTCCGTGCAGTGGGTCGAACAGCTTGCAATGGTGCAGCAATAGTAACGGTACTGTCACTTCCATTCCCTCCGCTCCCTGTTGACCCTGCCGTCAGCTTCTTCGGGCAGTTGCGAGCCATGTGATCTTTGGATCCACATGTAAAGCAAGCTCCCTTCTTCGATTTTGGGCAATTTGGCGCGATGTGGCCTTCCTGACCACAGTTGAAGCACACCCGCTTCCCCTTCAACAAGTATGGCCTTCTCCAGCACCGCTGCAAATGTGTTCAGCTGGAACATGGAAACCTTGCTGTAGAGCCAGGGCTTTAGTCCCCGCTCAAACCTTCTTGCTTTCCTAGCGTCAGTGCTGACCTGGTATGTAGCGAATCTGGTCAACTCGTTAAACTTAGCAGCATACTCGGACACCGTCATCCCTCCTTGCTTAAGTTCTAGGAACTGGACCTCTATCTGGTCCTGCGAACTCACTGGAAAGTACATCTCGTAGAACATTTCCTTGAAACGTTCCCACGTGATGACTCCCTCTCCCTCTCGAGTCTTGTTAGCCTGCCACCAAAAACTTGCATCCGACTTCAACATGAAAGCCGCGAACATTGTCTTTTGGTCTTCTCCTACTCTAGCCACGTCAAATACCTTCTCCATTTCCATAACCCATGTCTGAGCTTCGATAGGGTTAGTCGATCTTTTGAACTCAGGCGGTCCTACTGCCTTGAATTCCTTGAAAGTAGTACCCTGCATCTGCGATTGATTCGCAAGAGCTCCGGTCAACAGGTTCACCAACTGCTGAACCGAATTGGGATTCGTCCCATCGTTATGGTTGTTGTTCGTCAAACCCTCGGGATTTTGACGCGTTACTCTTCTTCTAGGAGGCATTTTCTGTTAAGAAAATATTATTATTGGACCCTTTATTCAATTATTAAGTATCCAAGTTCATACTTAAACGTTTAAATAATTCAATTCACATAGAACACCAAGCACGTCCATAAACTTCTTTTATTCATCAGTCGTAGTTTTAAAAACATCAAACAGATAGCATTTCTGCCATTTACATCATCCTTCCTGAACTGAAAAGTTGCAGGATTACATTATTAACTCATCGCATTCTTATCTCAAATTATGGGATTTTCGTTACTTATTACAAAACATGCAATACATAACAAACTCTACCACTACTGTTACTACTACCACTACTACCACTGTCGTGGCATATTAATGCGTCTCACAGCCTCTCTGCGTTCCTCTCATATTACCTGAAATGCCGTTCTTCGGTCCACCACATACCACGATAAACCTTGGAACTGAGCTGGGTAGTAGAAAATACGATCCTGAGCTCTCTCTATCGCCGTATGAAAAGCATATTCCATTTCCCTCAGCTTGGCCCTCTTGGCTTCAGCTTCACCTTCAGCTCGATCGGCTCGTTGATTAGCCCTCAAGCTTGACTCTTCAGCTCTGGCACGCTTCCTCGACTCCTCCTGGATGTCTTGCTTCAGCTTTGCCAATTCAAAATGAGCAGCATCTCTCTCGACCTCCATATGTATCAGGTTCCACTGTGCATCTCCTAGTTCACTTGCCATTTCCTCGATCGTCTCGTCTCGCTGCTGGATAGTCTCCTCGAGATCTCCTACTCGTCCATGAAGCTCCACGTTGCTATCGTAGACTGCCTCGTACATCTCAGCACTAGTAGAGTGAGGTGGGAATTCCTCCTCGGGATCCTCTTCCTCCTCTTCCTCCTCTTCAGACTCGTCCTCGTCCTCATCCTCTGGAATAGGTGTCAGCTCACGCTCCCGACCAGCTACGGTGATCACTGGAGATGGCTCTCTCCTAACCAGCTGCTCCCAGACAATATGTATGTCACGGGGCTCTTCCTCTCTAGGCACCTGAGGTACATCCTCTCTAGCCTGACTAGGTTCTCCAACGTTCGACATCCTGACAAAAGAATTTTAAAGTTTATTATTATGTGATAACGAATCGTCACTCTTCGAATACTATAATGTAAACACATAGGCACATAAGGTAGTTTATTATCTTTTACCTATCACATCTATCTTTTCGATCTTACCATAAGGCTACTACCTAAGGTTTTTCCCCACCTAAGGTTTCATAACCTACGGCTTTGATACCAACCTGTGACACCCCCAAATTCGGGTACTTCGTTTCCACATGATTTGGTGTTCACTTTCTAATATAACATATATCTACCCAATGAATAATGCAAAATAAACTACAACTTAAATTAAAATAACTAAATCTCCCTTAAAACAAGGGTTACAACCTTCTCAAAATCAATCCCAGGGTTACTCTAACCTTGACATGAATATAATAAAGTGCGAAATAAAACATAACATTCAATTATTACAATCATTCTCAATTAAATAAAAAAAACAAGTCTTCACTTGCTTTGCTTTCCCTTGCCCTTACTTGTAGACGGAGCATCAGTGTTATCAACCTTAACTGAAATTGTTATTTAATGCAAGAGTGAGCAAACCACAGCTCACTGGAGTTTAACAATAATATAGACATGAAAGAATATCTTTAAGAAAATATGAACAACTTAGCTTGCTTCAATAATAAAGAATTGAATAATAATTCTCTATCAATATTAAAATTTGGATATAGAATTTATCTGAGGGTCATAAGACCTTTGAACTCTTGTCCTAGGTTATAAATATTTCTATTTAAACCTTTAATAGTCAATAAGACTATGGACCTTAACTTGTACTTAGGGGGATCAGCCCTTCGTACCATGTATTGTGCACAACCATCTTAACGCTATGCGTAGTAACCTCCCCTAGTAAATAGGGTTGTTCAACTCAGTAATTTGATTCAAGTCCGCACCAAAGAAAGTTTGGTTTGGATAAGCTTACAAGGGTAATTTAGAATTCACGTTCATCAACTAAGGATTAGTTGAATCGACTTCCAATAATTCAAAATAAAATAATTATGAATTAACATATACTTTAGAAGTAAAACTAAAGCATTTAAAATAATAATTGGATCTTACTTGAACAATAAGTTAAGACCATTTCAATTAAATAAACAATTGTCCAATACTGAAATGGAAAGGACATTCTCAACAATGAATATATGAATTCAAGAGATCATATAAAATCAATACAAGATTAGGGTTTAGAAAACTTGCATAAAATTAACGAGTTTAGGGTTTAGAAGACTTGCGTAAAATTAACGAGTTTAGGGTTTAGAAGACTTGCCTCAAGCGCAAGTTACTTAACACAATTCACGTACTTTAATACTTCGTACACATATATATACAATCACAATAACCTAAATTAGTTAACACGTAACTAATTCAAATAAGTGGTTAACCCTCATGGTTAACTCACATTCTGATTAAATAGTAATAATAATCAACCATCACATAGTTAATTACATCACCTACATATTCACATAATTAAATTAATTATGTATTTAACTCAATTATAATTAAACAATTATAATTCAAACACTTAATCAAATTATAATTACTTAAATTATCATTACCTTTTAAATTATAAACAATTTATAATTTAAAATCAATTAAACCACATTCATGCATTTATAATTACACAATTTATAATTAATCATGTATTTATCAATTATAATCAATAATTAATTAAACTATAACATGCATTATAATTACACAAGTTATAATTAATTATGTAATTATCAATTAAAATTCACAATTAAACATGCATTTATTAAATTATAATTACATAAATTATAATTTAAATTAAAATAATTAAACTTCTATACCTTATAATTTCACAAAATTTATAATTTAAATTACACACTTACTCTTAATTATAATTAATAAAATTATAATTAAGTAACTTATTAAACAATTATAGTTTTAAATACCATATTAGGTTTTCAAAATTTCTTTTATTTTCCAAATTATGAAATTACCAGCTTCGTGTTAACACATGTTATAGAAGCTAGACATATGCTCATTATCTTAGCAATAATGTAACTTAGGCATGAAAATAATCTGCACAATTGTTTAAAACACACTGCCACTGCACCGAACCCGGCGCAGCTGCGCAGCCAGTTGCCTTAAACCTGGCGCAGCTGCGCAGGTAAAGGCTCTGGTAAAAGCAAGCGGCGCAGCTGCGCTGCTCCTGGCCTTGCTGCCGGCGCAGCTGCGCAGCAGCTCGACCAGACGCAGACAGCCACGGCTCCCTGCTTTACCGAACAACCCATACAAGCCTAAAATACAGTAACATAGACACTGTAAATTATATATACGCTGTAATACATATATCTAACATGCACTCAAAACATAAACTCATTTAAACAACGAGAATCAATAGTTTTAAAAATCCAATTTGGCCATTTTCATGAAAACTCATATTTTTCCATAAAATAATCTACTGTAATAGAATTTCTCAAGTAATTCAACTTATAACACATGAAATCTTTTCATAATTGAATATAACATCATAACCAATTCTAATTAGACATACTAACACATACAAATTCCTAAATTTTCCATTCTAAAACCAATCAATATACATAAAACAATATGAACAAAACTTTTTCCATGAAACTTGTTTTAACAGTAATTTAATTCCTAAAAATCCTCTTATGTCATACAATTACCACAATCAACACATGGATACAATGCATACATATAAAATTCATGATTTTATAACTTCCATGAAAACTCAACTTTTGATAGAGAATAAAATACATGAAACATATGAATTGAGTTCTATAATTGTAAGAGTAAAATTATAGATTATAACCTTTTTGCTAATCGTTAATGAAGAAGATGATGATGCTTAAGCTCTTCCTTTTCTTCTTCTTCTCTCTTCTCTAACTCTTCCTATGTTCTTTCTTTTCTCTCTTACACTGATATTCTTTCTAACGTAGTTTAGACTAACGTATAATATAATACGTAGTAATAGATATAGGCTTAATTATATAATATAACTGACAAATATATTAAGTATAATGTCAGTTACAAATTTCAAAAAGCCACAATGCCTTGTTTGGCAAAACAAGGTTATTTTTAAAAACAGATTATTAATGCTAAGGCCATGTTTGGTAAACAGTTTATTTAAATAGCTTTTTGATAGTTAGGGCCCCGTTTGGTAGAAATAGGTTTAAAACAATTATAAGGGCCTTGTTTGGTTAAAGTAAATTTAAAAATCCTTTTCTTTATTTTAATAAATTATTTAACACATACTTTAATGTCATATTTTAATTAATTAAATATCAATAATAATTTAATCAATTAAAATATAACATCAATAAATCACATAAAATTGTCACCTAATTATAATTACTCGCTAATTATAATCCATGTAGCACTTCATCACATATCTCATCTAATTTAATTATCTCAATTAAATTAGAACTATAATATAAAATTAATATACATTAATTAAATTAAATTAAATATTGTACACTCATTTAATTAATATATACACTTAATTAAATCACTCCATCAATCACATAATTTATTTATTTAACTCAATAAATAAATCACATAAAATATTTATTTAATTCAATAAATATTTAAAATTAAATATAAAATCACAATCGTTACAAGATGGTATAAGGCGTCGGCTACTTCATTCGCTTTACCCGGATGGTATAAGATCTCACAATCATAGTCCTTAATTAACTCCAACCATCTTCTCTGGTGCATATTTAAGTACTTCTGTGTAAAAATATACTTTAGACTCTTATAGTCTGTATATATTTCACACTTCTCTCCATAGAGATAGTGTCTCCAGATCTTCAAAACAAATACCACCGCAGCCAATTCTAAGTCATGGGTCAGATATCCCTTCTCGTAGTCCTTCAATTGTCATGACGCACACGCAATGACCCTGCCATTTTGTATAAACGCACAACCTAGTCCTTTATGCGACGCATCACTATAAACCACAAAATTTCCTGTGTCATCCAGAAGAGATAACACAGGTGTTGTACTCCACCTCTTTTTAAGCTCTTAAAAGCTTTACTCATACTTCTTCGTCCAAACGAATTTCACACCTTTCCTATTCAAATTCGTCAGCGGAGTTGTGATCTTAGAAAAGTCCTGAATGAATCTTCTATAATAGCATGCCAATCCAAGAAAACTTCTCACTTTCGACAGTATTTTCGGCTGATCGCAGTTCATCACAGCTTCAACTTTTGAGGGATCTACCGAGATTCCATCCTTATCAATTACATGTCCAAGAAATTGAACCCTTTCAATCCAGAATTAGCATTTTGAAAATTTGGCGTACAACTTCTCTCTTCTTAACGCCTCCAGCATCACCTTCAAATGCTCTACAAGTTCCTCCTTGGTCTTCGACTATACCAGAATATCATCGATAAACACCACTATAAATTTATCCAAAAATGGCTTGAACACTCCGTTCATTAGGCCTATAAATGCTGCAGGAGCATTTGTTAGACCAAACGACATTACTAAAAATTTGTAGTGACCATACCAAGTTCTAAACGCTGTCTTCAGAACATCCTCTGGTCTCACCTTCAACTGATGATAACCACTTCTCAAGTCTATCTTCGAGAAGTACCTCGCTCCCTTCAACTGATCAAACAGGTCGTCAATCCTTGGCAATGGATACTTATTCTTTATCGTGACCTTGTTCAATTCTCTATAATCAATGCAGAGCCACATCGTCCCATCCTTCTTCTTTATGAATAACACCGGCGCTCTCCACGGCGATACGCTCGGCTGAATGTACTTCTTGTCCAGTAGCTCTTGTAGCTGAACCATCAATTCTTTAATTTCTACAGGAGCCATACGGTACGATGCCTTCAAAATTGGAGTCATTCCTGACGCTAAATCCATCACGAACTCTACTTCCCTATCTGGTGGAAGTCCTGGCAAATCATCAGGAAACACGTCGACGAAGTCCCTCACGACTGGTATTTCCTCTAACTTCGGGTTCTCTTTGCGACTATCGACTATGTAGGCTAAATATCCTACACAACCTTGTCTTAATAACTTCCTGGCCTGCATTATCATCAGAAAACTCGCTTGTCTAGGCGACTTGCTGCCATAAAATATAACCTTTGACGGAGTTATAAGATTAATACACTTCTTCTAGCAATCAATTACAGTCCCATAATTGAATAACCAATCCATTCCCAGAATAACATCGAATTCCCCAAGTCTAATCGGGCTAAGATCTACGTTCGTCACATTACCCTTAATATCCACCCCACAGTTCTTGTGTACGTACTTAACATGGATCACTTCTCTATTCGCAATCTCTATGTTCATAGGGTATTCTAACTCGTCCTTAGACAATTCTAAGTCCTTAGAAAAATCATCGGATATGAATGAGCAAGTAGCACCTGAATTAAATAATACATATGTATTAACTTTATTGATCGGAATGATACCTGACACCACATCGCGAGACTGCATAGCATCCTGCACTATCATGTTGAATGTCCTAGCGGTTGGTCGATTAGTTACGATTGGTCTCGTGATAGTTAGAGTATTGCCACCATTGTTTCCCTTGTTTCCTCCCGTTCCTGCCCCTCCAGATCCCTTCTTGGGACAGTCCCTTGCCAGATGGTCCTTCGACCCACATGTGAAGCAGGCGCCCTTCTTAGGGTTAGGGCAATTAAGTGCTATGTGGCCTTCCTGACCACAATTGTAGCACACCTGATTTCCTTTCATACAGACCCCTAAGTGAGCTTTCCCGCAGGTCAGATATGCTTCAACCCTTTTCTTCTTGTTTCTCTGTTGATTCCTGGTCGATGTGTTGTCGTTCCACATTCTTGTCTGACTATTACTTACTCCCATGTTGCTGCCACTAGCCTTGTTATTTCCTTCACTATTATTTTTCTTCTTCTTCTGATCCTGGTTGTACTTGGTCACCGCATCGCTTCCACCTTCAGCGAGGATGGCCTTTTCTAGTACCCCAGCAAAACTGTTCAATTGAAACATTGACACTTTGCTATACAACCAGGGTTTCAGTCCCTGCTCAAATCACCTAGCCTTTCTCTCGTCAGTATGCACTTGATATGTGGCAAACCTAACCAACTCATTAAACTTTGCAGCATAATCTGGTACGAACATGTTGCCTTTCTTGAGCTCCATAAATTGCACTTCCATATGATTTTGTGAGCTAGCCGGAAAAAACATCTCAAAGAACATCTCCTTAAACCTCTCCCAGGTTATGATGCCCTCTTCTTCTCTAACCTTATTTGCCTGCCACCAATAGTTGGCTTCTGAGTTTAGCATGAACGTAGCATAAGCGGTCTTCTGGTCCTCACCGGCCCTAGCAACGTCAAAAACTTTCTCCATTTCCATGACCCAAGTCTGCGCCTCAATTAATTCCCTTAAATTCTGGCGGTCCCACTGCCTTGAAGTCTTTAAATGACTTAATTGATGGAGCTTACTTCTGGTTATTCATTGTTCCTATCAACAAGTTCACCAACTACTGAACGGGGTTCGCGTTAGCATTGGCGTCATTGTTATTATTCGTTGACCCTTCTTGGGCTGGTCGACGGTTAGGGCGTCTTCTCGACGGCATATTTCTATTAAGATATACACTTATTAGATCTTTATTAAATCTTAAATATCTAAGACTTAGCTTAAACATTTAAACATAATCACTTAATCACATAACATCTCAAATAAACTCTGATATTTTATTTAATCAAAAGGTTTAAACATAATAAGATAGCATCATTGCTATTTACATCAACTATCTCGAGATAAAGAATCTTCAGGATTTAAATCATCAAAATATTTCTTTGTTTATAATCACATCGGAATTTACATTAATAAACATCAAATAAGTTTTCACATAATCAAACTGCTCCTATAACGGCCTACTAAGGCGTCGAACAGCTTTACTGCGCTCTTCCTCCATAATGCGGAGCATCGTCCTGCGATCTAACATATACCAAGGAAGACCCTCAAACTGGACTGCATAGTACATAACTCAATCCTGGGCCTTGTCAATTTCATTCTGAAACATATAATCCGTCTCCTCAATCCTTGCTTTCTTTGCACGATCATTATCCTCTGCAAGATCTGCACGTCGTGAATCCTTCACCCAAGCATCGTCTGCTATGGAAAGCCTTGATGATTTCTCTTTCAAATCTTCCTTCAGCTTCATTATATTTAGCACACTTTGAGTCTCTAACAGTATTCAATATAGTATACTGAGTGGTTTCCCATAAACAACCAACAAACTAGTTTCCCATCTCGTCTACACTGTCTTTTATAGTGAGTTAGAGCGGTTGCTAGTTCGTATTAACCACCGCTCTCTGACGGAATCGTTTAGCCCAGATACTATATTGCTACCATTACAGACTACGACTGTACTAAATTATAAACTTAACTTATACAAAACATTAATTCTCATGACAAAAAATTGGCTCATACTCCTGAATAGTATCCCGTAACTCTATGTTACGGTCATACAGTTCATCGTACATCTCAGCACTGATAGAGTTCGGTGGGAACTCTTCAGGGTCTTCATCCTCCTCTTCAATTGCCTTAGCCTGAATCTCAACCTCCTCAGAGTCCTCCTCTGAGTCAAACACCGGCTCATGCTCCTTACCAACAACTGTGATCAAAGGAGATGGCTCTCTACAAATAAACTACTCCCAGACTGTGTGAATGTCTCGGGGCTCCTCCTCGATAGCCACTCGGGGTACAACCTCCCTAGGCTGACTAGATCCTCCAACATTTGACATCTTGATAAATCAAATTTTAAGTTTTAGTTATTACGTGATGCTAATCGGTACTCGAGCAAGTACATATGTATAAACGCATAACGCATAAAGTAATTTATTATCTTTCTTAGAACTAGATAAGAGTCATCATTACTATGTTCTCGAAGGCTACTACCCTAAGGTTTTCCCCCACCTAAGGTTCATAACCTACAGCTCTGATACCAATTTGTGACACCCCCAAATCCGGGTACTTCAATTTCCACGAGATTTGGTGTTCATTGTACAAATATCATCTATCTATCTACCCATAATAAATGCAAATCATGCAACAGATAGAAATAAATCCATCATCTCCCCTTATGGGGTTACAACATCTAAATAATAATACATAATCAATTCCAGGTCATACTTAACCTTAAATCTCTATGGCGGAAACGTAAACAAATAATAAGTCTTAAACAACATAAACATAAGTCTTAAACAAATATTATCAATTAAACAACAAGTCTTCATCACTTGTTGACTTTTCCTTTGCCTTTGCTAGTGGAAGGCTCGTCAGATCTTTCGTTCTTAACTGCAATGTTATTATTACGCAAGAGTGAACAAGATTGCCCGCAAGTATACAAATATAATAATATAATAATATGCGAGTGAATCAAAGACTTCTGAATAAAGAAAACTCGGCTTTTGAATCAAGAATGAATAACAAGAATCAAAAGAACATCTGAGGGTCATAAGACCTTGAACCATGTCCAAGGTTGTCAAGTGTTTTTACTTAAACCTTTAACAGTCATTAGACTATGGACCTTACTTCTCGTACTTAGGGGGATCAGCCCTTAGTACCATACTGTGCACAATATCTTAACTCTAAAGCATCATCAATCCCCTATAATAGGGTTGTTCATCTCAGTTTGACATCAAAGTCAACACCAAAGGAAGTTTGGTTTGGATAAGCTCAGTAATAGTTCTAGAATTTAGAACGTTCATCAACTATGGACTAGTCTAATCGATAAGGATTCGCTAGTCTTACAAGGTTCAACAATAATTGATATTCAATTTGAATAATAAATCTCAAGAGTATACAATTAAATAAATATTGTATAACTGAAGTAATACTTTAAAAGAATTATAATATCTCATATGAAATCATGAACTTGAATAATTAAGAACAAGAACTTAATTGATATAGAATCATAAGTATAGAACTTGCTCAACGAATAACTTTGAAGTTAGAAAGCTTGCTCAATTTAAAGAGCATGAATAAGAAAACTTGCATAATCGTAAACGAGTTAAGGCAAGGAAACTTGCCTCTTGCGCAAGCTACAAAATATAGTTACAATTCAATTCCTCAACGTCATACGCATTACATTATGCATACGATGTCGATTAGTTTCATAACTTCTATGTTCAACTGTAGAACTTTTCAATTAAGTTCAACTTACAACTTGGTTCCTAGTGTTAACTTATTAACTAATCACATAACATGAGTATGAATTCACAATATGCGTATCACATAGGTATAATCCTTTAAACAATCATAATCAAGTTTTACAATCACAATATTCAAGTTTGTAATTAGTTTGTTAACATAAACCTTCACATTATCTTATACATGTCAACAACTTAGTTTATTAACATGAACTTCATATCATACAATATATGTTAATAACATTTTATAGCATAGCATTACATGTTCATCAAGTCCTCAAGTATGTTATAGCATAGTATTACACTTGGCACGGCGTTTCGACGTTCATTCGTCGCACGCCCGATTCGTCCCTCTTGCGTAGGCTTAACATGCTCATACGACTTGTCTAAAACATCATTTATTAATGTTAAACATCATTATATTTCATAATATTTATGTTTTATAACTTAGAACAACATCATTAGCGTCGAGAGCACTACACTTGCGTACGTGCATGTTCGACGCCCTCCGATTGTCTCTAAATACACATCAGTCACAAAGATGGAAATTTTAACCCTTGCTAACGACTTCAAATCGAAAAGCTTAAAGAATGAAAATTTAGGTCTACTCGTTATCTTTCCGAATCATCCTGAATCGCCTTAATCGGAGTTTGTATGAAGAAGTTATTCTTATTTTACTGCAGGAGGTCAAAATAGTATCGTCTTACACTATTTACCCTTTGGGGTGGGTAAAATATACATGTGTCCCGCTGGGGCGGGTGTGCCCTTGAAGTTCAGCGATAGTTCGCGATTTTGACAGTTCTTAGCCCAATTAAATGCAAATTAAACTAACACAGTGATTTTCAAGAAGTACCATCTTTGTAGAAACATCACACAATGATACTAACATGTTTTTAACACTTAATATCACATAATTACTTAAATCCAATCACAAAACTTCACTGTTCTTGGTATTTTTGAACGTTTTAAAGAAAAACATAAAAATCATCGTTACGGATTAGTTATAACTCCGAATCCGCTCGTTCAAAGTTTGTTTTGTTCGTTCAAACATGTATAATCATAATCTACTGTTAATCTTAAGTTAAAGAACCAATTTAAAGCATATAATTTGTTTATAAGGCCATATATACAACTTTTATACTCTGTAACTTCACAAAACCTAATTAAAACTTAATTACATGGTGTTGATCACTATAATCCATATATGCATGATATAAAATATGTTATTAACATATAATAACACGTATATGATCATATCTTAAGTTAATTATAAAATCGTTCTTCACAAAGAACTTTAAAGCACGTTAATGGAAAACTCTAAAAAACTAAATTAAAAACTAAAGAGAAGAGATTACCCGTGCTAGTGTTTAGATAATTCAAAGATGATGAAGTTCTTCTCTACTTCTTCTTCAATTCACACTTTCTCTCAATTTTCTCTCTAATCTCTTTGAAATTACTCTGATCTGAATATACGATATATTATAAGATATAAGGTCTGATATGAATAATATACATATACGTATATATAAACTGACGTTGTAGTGGTTAGTTACTCCCATCATGAGTTAACTGCCCAACTACTACTAAGGCTTTGTTTGGCTAATTTGTTTATTTCTCCTTTCCACTTAATTTAATTAAACTCTTATTATATAGTTTAATGTCACACCTTTATTAATCAAATAATCTTATTTAAATCAATTAAATAAAATAGAATAATTTCACATTAAATCACATAGTCACATAAATAAAATTCTCATTTATTAATTATGTCAAATCATTAAATCTCTAATTAATTATTAAATTAATTAGAATAACATTATGCTTATTAAATAATTCTTTTAATCAAATAAGCTCAATTAAATTCATACTTTGAACTCAAAAATTACTACACATTAATTTAATCAATGTAAAAAATATAATTAAACTAATCTACCATAATTTCATCAAATAATTATTTAACTCAATAATTAAATCATCAAAAAATATTTATTTAATTCAATAAATATTAAAAATAAATTACAAAATTCTCGTTCGTCACACCTGTCTACGCAGACTACCGCATGCCTGGTGAATAACCCTTCGTATTTATTCTTTATTAAAGTTATGGGAATAATCTATCTACGCGGACTACCGCATGACGGGTGAAAATTCATTTGCAGTTTCGTATATTATTTCATTTCAGATTCATAAATCTAAATTTATTATGGTTAATATTGCTTCTATAATTCCTGAAATGATTAAAAAAATTTAAGGTCTTCGCTTCATCTAATATTATCACTGGAATATTGGTCTGAACATTCTTATTGAAATTTTAATCTTTTTATATCGGGGTACTATTCATTCGCATACTATTCACGGGATACTATTCACGATAAAATTGGTTTCTTTTTCTGTCCAAATTATTTTTGATATATGAATATCATTCTTGAATTTTGCTCTACAATTGATTATCATGTTGACAATTTGAATATTCTTGAATTTGGATAAATTAAATTACAAATCTCTAATATTTATCCTTGATCTCACTTGATTCGTTCTTTATAACATTTTCATTATCCTCAGTCTTAAATTGTGGTGAAAGTTATCTTTGGCCCATAGTGCAAAGATGAACTGTTGATTGATGAATATCTTTGGCTCGTAGTGCAAAGATGAGCAGTTGATTGATGAATATCTTTGGTACGTAGTGCAAAGATGGACAGGTGTTTGGCATGATCATGACCACTGGTGATACAAACGAATATCTTTGGCCCGTAGTGTATAGATAATTCATTGATTTGAAATATTTATTGATTGGTATTATATGGATAAAATATTGATGATGGACTTTTAAATCATAGAAGATAGTAGACATCATTCTCTACTTGACTCTTCTAATGTATTGTTATTTCTACTGCAATTGTTGATCTAAAACTTGTTGTCTATTGTATTCTATCAGATTTTTTCCTGTTGAGGACTAAGAATAATTTGTTCTACATTATCTTAGTCATAATATTCTTTACTGGGCTAGTTGAGCTCACCATTTTCTTTTATTGTTCCCTTCAGGAAATGAGTATATAGCTGGGACTAGTCGGGGAACGGAGTGATGGTCCGAGATAATGCTATAGTAGTCCTCACTATTTTGTAAAATAGTGTGATAATAATTGTAACGAGGACTTAATTTGACCGTTGATATTTTCGTATTATATACGACATAATATTTGTATTGAAGATCACAATCTGTGTGATCTTATTTTTACACGATAGCTTAATGTAATAAGATTTGTATTTCGATTCTGTACCATGTATTTGGTGACTCAGAATGGGTTGTGGATTGGACCTATTTTGGGGGCGTCACATGTTGCTATTTATTATAATGTCAAATCCATCCATATCTAATACGAAAATAGAAATAATGTTTCTAATGATATTCGGAACAAAATAACAATTATTTAAATAAATGGACTTCCTTGTAGGCTGTGCTAAATAATAAGTGCCTACAGCTAATGCAGCAACCTTTGCTCTATTTCCCACTCGTAGGACAACCTCATCCTTGTTCAGCTTTCTACTTCTGACCAGTCCCTGCACAGTATTACATATGTGAGAACCACATCCGGTATCCAATACCCAAGTAGAATTTTGACTTTCAAAAAAATTAATTTCAATCATTAACAAACCTTGATTGGAAGTCGAAACTTCTCCAAGCTTCTTCTCTGCTAGAAACTTCTTGCAGTTCCTCTTACAATAACCCGACTCGTTGCAATGGAAGCACATTCCTTCGCTAGCTGGATCAGGTTTCTTTTCATCCTTCACTTTCGCCTTGTCTTTAGCCTTCTTAGATTTCTTCTTTTCAGAAGATACCTTGGGCCTCTTCCTTTTCTTGAAAGAATCATCCACCATTAAGACATGGTTCTTCTTTGATGGAAAATGACCTTCTACAGTTTTCAACATGTTAAGTAATTCAGGGAAACTAACATCTAACTTATTCATGTGAAAATTCATAACAAACTGCGAGAAGGTCTCAGGGAGTGACTGCAAGACTAAGTCTTGACTCAACTCCCCATCCATGACGAACCCAAGCTGTCCAAGGCGTTCAATCAGATTGATCACCCTTAGGACATGAGTCTCAACGGCAGTGCCCTCAGTCATCCAAGATCGGAAGAGCTCCTTAGATATCTGATATCTAACAGTCCTACTTTGTGCACCATACAACTCCTTGAGGTGAAGCAACATAGTAAGAGCATCAACGTTTTCACGCTGACGCTGAAGCTCGTTATTCATGGATGTGAGCATGATGCATTGAGCCACAGATGCATCATCTTGCCACTTTATAATAGTGACAATCTCTTCCTCACAGGTTGTTTCTGGAACAGTTCTAGGGACATGTAAATTTAGGATATAAGAAATCTTTTCAGCAGTGAGAACTATACTCAGATGCCTTAACTAGTCCGTGTAATTCGGTCCGGTCAATTTGTTAGCATCAAGTATGCTACACAGTAAAATTAGTGATTTCGATATTTTTAAATTTCTGTATGTGAAAAGACAACATTTTAGCAAATATTAATTTAATTAATTCTATATACCAAAATAAATTAGGTTTTATTATAAATTGGTATCTCCCACTATTTTTTTCAAACTATATTACCCTCACTTATATAGTTCGGCAATATCTAATTAAAGATTTGCTAGTGAGAATAAGAATCCTATTTCAAATGTATATAGCCTTGTGGATAGCACAACAAATTATATATAAATAAATAGGTAGACAACTCTTTGTCAATTACATCAACATGTAACTCCTTTTTATTTTGCCTCGTAGATCATAATACTCAAGTGTGTGCACATCCGAACTAAAATGATTTAAGTTAAGTCCAACCTAGCATTTCTATATATTCAAAAAAAAAAATTATTCTTGTGGATAGCACAACAAAATAATATTGTTTAATTTTTTTATAAGCATCAAATGTGATTAAATTACTATCTTAAATTCTTAATACTTGCCTTGTGGATAGCACAAAAAACTCATATTAAATATTTAATACTTTATTAATTTTATCATGCTACAAGGCGACGTTCGATATTATAAATATCTTTGAACGCTTTAGACTTAATATAATTTCTTTGAGGGGGTTGTTAGTATTTGTCTCATCTTGTTTAGCGTGCATGCACATATATATATATATAAAATACGCGTCATTTTATTAAAACATGCGAAACATGTTTGCATAAAATATAATATATATATATATATATATATATATATATATAATAGTAGCATGCACATATAGAATACTATATTATACTCGGATTGATTATGGACTTTTATTCTAGTTTGGTTCACTAGAGCCACCAAGTGAACCAAAAGGTCAAACCTAGGAGTGCAAGAATTAAATTTAAACGTAACTATTACATTTAAATATAGGCTCCATTACAAACAGGTCTTCACACGCTCCTTGCTCTTTAGTCTCTAATTTCTTCAAGATAATTTTAACTATTTCTATTGCATAAACTATTTAATTTAAACAGAAACTTTAATCAACAGTCAAGGAGAAGTACATAGGAGGGAGATAGAATTTTACATTATAAAAAAATTAGAGAATACGAAGTACGCAGACCCCATTTAATAAAACTCATACATTTATGCATCCAACTAAAATAAATTCAATCACATTGGTCAATAGTCCATAATCAATCCCATTTATTATCATACATATCACCATATGCATCAATAAATAAACATTCATCTCATGAATTAAAACTTTCCATATATATATGAGTATCATTTAATGAGCAATTTTAAGTTGCATGAAATCCAATTTAAAGATTAAAATAAACTCTTTATTTTAATTATAAAATTATTAAGAATATTATCTATATATATATATATATAATATAACCGTATATATATAGTAACCATGTATATATATATATATAATTGTTACGTATATATATATATATATATAATACTCGTGACATTCACTTTAGAAATACACTCAGCGAAACATATGAAATCCATCAGATCACGTTTTTTGAATCACTTATATCTCCTGGGTCACGTTCTATATATCCCCTTTTTGAATAACACGAATCCCATTTCACGAATTTATTTTTATTTTCATAAATTTTTTTTATAAAATTAATTATACCCAATAAATTATTCTAAATACATACCCATACAAATATGAAATTAAAAACAATTAATAATTTCATAAAGGTTTGGCTCTGATACCACTGTTAGGTTTGTAAGAAATTATGGCGCAATCAAATTGCAAAAATTAGCGAAAGCATTGTAAAATCAGAGTTTAAAATTTTCTACAAACCAATTACCCGGATCATCCTTTATGAAAATTATTAATTTAAAACGATAAATAAGAAGTTATGGAATCATACCCTTGTAGAATTAAGTTTTCACATGTACGAGTTCAACTCCTTGTTCTTCGCGATCTCCTTGAATTTTTTGGGATTGATTCCTACCTTTGATCAACGTTAGCCACCCAAGTGTTTGGCTTCTAGAGGTAATTCAAGAAGGAAAAGAAATTGTTCAAGGAGTGTGGTTGGCTAAACCTTAGTTTTCTATCCTCTATAGAAAAGGAGTACTCTCCAATAATTGGAATTGCATCAACTGATATCTAACATAAGACTCCTCTTATATAAATATTGGTCAACCCTTCTAATCCTATTAGAAATAGGTTTTCATTTAATTAATTAAACTCTTTTAATTAATTAGGCTTCCCAATCATATTAGGATTAATTAAATAAACTCCTTTAATTAATTTACCTCCAAATTTTATTAGAAATATATGAGAGTACTAATATTAAATTAATTTCTAAACTCCTTTAAAAATTAAAATAATAATAATTGTAATAATATTAATAAGACTCCTCTTATTAATTTATATTTAATATTTCTAAAATATTAAATAATAAACATTAAGCTATTTAATTTATTTTATCACCATAGATTAAATTAATTACACATAATGTATTATTATGATTATGCCATTACCTTCTTAAATAATTACTCTCTTTTTTATGGTGTGATTCTTTAGGTTCTCCATATTAAACCGGTTGTGAATAAATCAATTAGAACAATTATAATCTTTTTTAAATAAATAAATTAAACTAATAATCTATTTAAATAAATAATAATTATTCTACAATAGGGATAAGCCTCCATAGCAATCAATGACTTTTCAGATAACATAGATTTCAACATTAATCATAAAAGAACATGTGAGTAAATAGTTACCGTACAATTCAATCCTTCCACCATATAATGCCCCAATTAAATATAAGACATAGAATTACTGTCAAGTCTTATTTTATTTAATCATATGTATTTCGATTAGAAAATGCACAACTCCAAATAATGCAAATTAGAACTCCTTTCTAATTTCATTTTGCCTTGGCCAAGGACTACTGGGTTGTCATTTTACGAATCACATAGGACATATCTCTTCTTTTACTAGAAGTGGTAGATTCTTTATTGATCATTCATTATCTCCATATGAAACTTATTACACCCAAGCATACATTTTGATATACCCTACGGGTCTTAAGAAATAAGTCAAAGTATAATTCATTACATACAAGATGCTATGATGATCTCAAGTCCAAGGATCACTTGTACTACTATCACATTAGGAATTCCTATTGACAGTCAAGTAAAACTCTATTAGGTATTCTATAGTGAGTCACGTTCAGTAAACTTATTCTCCAATAAGTACCTACATACTCGCTTTAGTGTCTCCACACAAATGATCATGAGATCAATCATCCTCATCCAATGAGCAAGAAATATATGTACTAATTTATCTAGATTTACTAGTCCCCTTTTTAGTAATGCAACGATTGGGAACTATTTTAGTTTTAAGCTTTCTAAGAATTTAGATTTCATTAGCATGATCAACATCATGATTCTAAAAGCATTGCTTAAAACTATGGGCTATTTACATATTATAAAACAACATCATGCAGATAATTAAATGCATTTACTAAATGAATACTTTTATTAATAAATGAATAAGATCGTTTACAAAGTATATGTTTTATCATCATACATGATTGGCTTGTATACACACTACTTTCAAATATGCAACATGTATCAGTTGTGTGTGAGTTATGTGCAGGGGAGCATCCAACGGAACATTTTGCAATTAATCCGGCAGCAATACAGTTTATGGGTAGTTATAATCGGCCACCAAAGACATATCAGAACACATACAATCCGGGAGCAAGGAACCATCTCAACTTTTCATGGAGCAACAATCAGAATCAGAATCAAAATTAGCAGTCAGCTCCACGACCATCATACCCCCCCTCATGGATTTCAAAATTAGCACCAACAGTCAACTTCGCAACATGAGAAGAAGACAGATTTGATGGAGCTACTTATGAAATATATTACAAGTAATGAGGCGGCAATGAAAACTCAGGCGGCTGCAATTAAAAATCTGAAAACTCAAATCGAACAGATTGCAAGTGCTTTAAACAATATACCTCAAGGAACCATGCCAAGCGACACCAAAAAGAATCCTAGGGGAGGTCAAGAGCAATGCCAAGCTGTCACACTTCAGAGTGGAAAACAGTTAGTTGAGCAAAATGCAGAAAATCCGACTACGGAGAAGGATGTTGAGGAAAATATGGAGGAAACAGTTAAGGGGGAGAAGGTAGGAGAAGAACCAGTGGTGAAGGAGCAGGTAGTTGTTGCACCAACAGTTTACCCACCACCACCCTTTTAACAACGGATCCGAAAACAGAAATTAGAAAAGCAGTTTACTAAGTTTTGGAAGTGTTCAAAAAGTTACATATCAACATTCTGTTTGCGAAAGCATTAGAGCAGATGCCTAGGTACGCCAAATTCATAAAGGATATCTTATCTAAGAAAAAGAAGCTAGAGGATTTTGAGACCGTAGCGTTAATCGAGGATTGTAGTGTTATATTGCAAAAGAAGCTTCCACCCAAATTGAAAGATCCGAGCAGTTTCACCATTCCTTGCACGATAGGTAACTTGTCCTTCAACAAATGTTTGTGTGCCTTAGGTGCAAGCATCAATCTCATGCCGTTATTAGTATACACTCAGTTGGGTCTACCAACACCTAGACCAACGAACATTTCTTTATAGCTTGCGGACAGATCGGTGACATATCCATTGGGAATTGTTGAAGACATTCTAGTAAAAGTTGACAAATTTATATTCCCAACTGATTTCATCATCTTGGATTATGAAGAGGATAAGAATATTCCTATAATACTTGGGCGACCGTTTTTGGCAACTATTAAAACTCTCATCGATGTTCAAAAAGGTGAGTTAACCATGAGGGTTCAAGACCAAGAGGTAACCTTCAATGTGTTCAAAGCCATAAACTTCCCCAAGGAGGATGAGATCAAAATATCTATGAAGTACAATAATTGTGAAGTACTCATGAACAATCATACATTTAGTGATCTTTTTAAATCAACTTTACACCTGTATATAATATAAGAGACAAAAGGCAATAAACATTTAAAATAAAAAGTAATTATCTTATAAAAAAATAGTAGATTCACTAATTCAACAAAATACCCAACTAGGAAATTAACAGTTGCTTAAATAATCTAAGTACCACAAAACCAAATTATATAATCCAAAAAGCTAAAATTCTGACATCCATACCCTAAAAAAATGCTTAATTAAAACCTTCAACCTTGTGGTTATTGACCTTCCAGAAAAATCTCAGATGTTATTGACCTTCCAGAAAAATCTCTATCTGCAAATTCATCAAAACATATAGACATATATCAATGAAATAGTTATGAAATTAAAAAAGAAAAGCATATAAAGATAAAAATGTTTAAATAATAAATTGTGAATTTTCAAGAACTATAGCTATAACATTACTAGAATTTTTCAGAACTATAGCTATAATATATTTTGACTGGTGGTTTAATGCCATGAGGCGCTTAAGTTAACTTAGTTTAGGTTGTACGAATCTATATTAGATTTCGGCTCCATCCAATTATGTGTTTTTAGCCTAATTAGTTCATTATGGCATTTTATGGAACATAACGAGTGCGCCTAACTTGTGGACTGTTTTCTAAGGCTTGGGGCTACATATTCAAATCATTTTCGCCAACCTTATTACTCCGCACAACCACACTAATATCCATGGCTCTAATTTCAGTCCACAAGAAACAATCATAGTTAATATCATACATGAACATATATTTACAAAATAACTAACAAGCTAGTTTACTAACTTTCATTTCTCCATGTTCTTTTGCAATATACTAGCCATGTAAACATACATTTCCATAGTCAAATCATATATCTCAAGCTACATCACAGTTAATATAATTACCTTTACCAATTTCCATAATTAATTTTACCCAAACACAGTTACCTTAATCCAATATGCTAACTGATTTTATAACACTAACATAAACTAACTGTGTTTTTGAAAAACCCCAACTTATAATCTTATACTCACAAAATTATTTATCTCCATTATCAACTATCATAGCATATATATAATTGATTGCCAATTATCCATCACATCCATAAACTCAGTTCATAACTATTAACATTATCTCCACTAAATTAATTCAATCATAAAAAAAAACATAACAAAATTACATATACCTCTTGTACTTGATTATAATCTTTATAATCCCTCCTTAGTTTCAATTTCCTTATGTAACCGAGAAAATTTGGAATTCAATTTGGGAAGGGATAGAAAGGTTTCGACAGGTAAGAGGATAGGGGAGCCGGAACTGGGGGAGAAGAAAGAGGAATGTGCACGGTTTAAACCATGTTTAAACCATGTTTGGCTATTTTAAAAAAAAAAACTAGAGCTTCATTTGATTTTAATTTAATTCCTTTCCTAATCTTTAAGTTTTATTTTATTTATTTCTAAAAATTTTCCCAATTAGCTTTCATGGTTAAAGTTTTTTTTAGAGATAAACTAATCACATACGCATAAAATCAAGACTTTGACAATTATTCTAGAATACTAACACAATTTCAGTCCATGTCTTATGTCTGTTGTTTCAACTCATATACTAGTTTTTTTTATTAAGAGTAGCTGTATCAGGCACTTTGTATCTGTTTGTATAATAATTATATACTGTATTAGATTTAATCATGTTTACTGATATCATGCATCTTAGGTAGGCCTTACCCTATTTTAGAAGAAGAGTATAGGGTGATAAGATTGAGAAAGAAGTTTATTGAAGCATATGACTAATAGGAAACTAAATGAGAACTGCTTTTACTAATATAAACTTTAAACAATCCCCAATAAAATCAATGGACTTCACTAAAAATTTATAACCACTACTAATTAGATCTCAATCTGATATGAATAGAAAAATGGTATTTGGTTTTATTAACCAACATTTTTCTCCAAATAGAGTATAATAAAGTATTCAGACTTAAGGAAATAGACTTTATTGTAAAAAAATAAGTACTTTTAACCTCAGGACTGGTTTCAATCAACACTGTTAACTCGGTTTTTTTTCCACTTGAACTTAAATTGATTCAAGTCCATATAACTACTTTTAAGCTTGTTTTGATTAACCCAATCCACTTGGTTTACATCATAATACATATATAAATGTCATTTAATTTCAAATATTGAGTAATAGTTAGTTTTAAAGCACTTGAACCTCTTTGAGACAATTTATCAAACACCACAAGTGCACAACTTAAATCCCAGAATATCATAGATGTTTATTCATGATTCTAGCAAAAAAAAAATTTATCCAAGACCTTCCTTATCACTCCAAATTTCATACATTCTCATTACTCAACCAATTTCACAACCAAGCATAGCATTTATATCAACATGCGCATATATATTTACTCAATTTCTCATGAACATACTAAAAGTACATAAGTTACCTCTTAATTTGGTGTTATAGTCCCACCCTTGCTTCATCCTTGAATTAAACCCTTTCTTGGACAATATTTCGCTCTAATTTTTCTTGTATGTTTGGAAATTGAAGAAGTTGAGAATGGATTTTGAGATGGTGGTGGAGCCGAACTTATTTTGGAACGGATGGGAGTTAACAAAAATTTTCTTCTTCTTTCTTTTGTAACGGATGAGGCAGGGGTTGGAAATGGGATACTGAGAATGACTTAGAATTATCAGCCCTTCTTATTTTTCAGAGATTAGCTTGGTGTCCTAACCATAGTCTATTATGCCTACAGCTCATGCTTAGAAAACATGACTCAACCATATTTTTAATTCTCTGCTCCCACCTTATATACATTATAACCATATATATTATTTCCATTTTCCATATATATCTATATATATATATATATATATATTACATTATACGTTAATCTCACATAACTTAATTCATCTAAGATGCCTTATATATTGCCTACATATAGTACTCTGCATACCAACATATATATTCATTATACATATTACATTTTATATGTATTGTAATTATAACTACCAATACATATAATACATAATTTGATAATTTATAATAATATATACATTTATAGTTGTATTTAACTATTAAATCTTACTTTCCAAGAAATGTATATATTTCATACTTATATATACATTTTAAATATATCACATAAATCACATAAATATATGTATAACACATATATTTATACATTCCAACATGACACTTCTTATAATAAGAATTTTACATATTAAATTCTTATTCTTATAATTTCCAAGAAATTCGGGTTGTCACACATAACATCATGTATAACTATATCTATTAGACAATCATACAAACCACCTGTCGACGTCAAAAAAAAATTCGCGGGTCGGGTCACAATCCGGATCTTTCTCTCTTCCTATGTTTTCTCTACCCTTACTCTTTTTATTTGCAAAAGAGGTTTTGAAGGGCTTTTTAGGAAAAGGTCAACATGTATCGTGTCGAAGATTTGAACGTTTTACATAGTCGCCAGTTGGTAGTTTTGAAATGGTTGTACCAACTCAATCGAGTTTTGAAAAGAGCCTCAATTGCTGGACACTATCAAAACTTGATCTTTTGAAATTGAAGTTTTGAGTTCGGGGGCTTGGTTAAGTGTGGGGAAGGTGTTAGGCACCCCACAATTCTCGTGTAAACACGGTACCGCATCTTTTCAATATTTTCCTTTTAAATCTGCAATGTGTGCTTGAATGCTGGAAGAAATTGGGCCTATGTTTGATTGAAAGCATGTCTTATGCATCGTTGAACATAAATACGAAGGGTTTGATTTGATTTGCAAAAAGCCTTTGATTTGATTTGGAAAAGTGTTTGATTTGTTTTGTAAAAGCTTCTCTTTTCGATAAGATTATTGAAATGATGTTTTGAAAAGAAGTTTTCAAACCCTTACGCTAACATAGGAATTGAAGCATATCGATACTTCAGTTTTCTCTTTTCAGCCTTAAGGCTCAATTTGAATTGTGATTATCGGGCTGCGAAGCATCCTCGACCACAACATATATACAAATGTCAGTCTCTTCATGGGCATGATAGCCATCGGAGGGACTCTGACACGACAAACCATATTTTTTCACTATATTGAGACCTTAAATCCGGATAACTATTTTAAGGTCTTTTTGCATGTACATTTTTATAGAAAAACTGGTAGGATACATCTGTAAATTTGAGTTTGTCCATTATGGGAATCAGATTCTGATCGATGTGATCATGAATCCCACGATTCCTAGGCTCACGTATGAGTAGCCAATAAGCTTGCAAAGCTCAAATTTATACAGAAATATATCCAAATATCGCAGAACCAAGGATTCATCAGTAAATCCTGGCTCACACCTGGCTGAAGCATCTCGTTCCCACTAGATAGCGATCTGAGGGCCGCGAGGTTGCTTTTATAACTGAAACTAGAAAAATGCTAGATTTACATAAATCAAAGCCATTTTAGCTTCCCATTTCTGTTTATACTTATTTTCAACCATTTGAAAGCTAGAGTTGGCGAGATTTAAATAAATCTAGTTCGCGCGCAGATATGTCAGTGCCAATTCATATCAAATGAATATTTAAAGCAATAATTGAATAAAACTGAGTAAAGCAGAATATATATATATATATATATATATATAATTATATATACGAAAGACGTAAAGGGCGATGAGTTTTCACACCGGTGCCCGGATTGGAATTAAAATATATTTATATATATATATTTATTTATTTATAAAAGATATATAAAAGCCACGGAATGATCCAGGCTGGACAGAATTGAAATATATATAGAAAAATAGTAAAAAGGGCGATGGGTTTTCACGGCGGTGCCCGGACTGAAATTGAAATATATATAGAAAAGTAGTCAACCAAGACTGGGAAGATAACCGAGTGTGGTGAATGTTGCTTATATATGCATATATATATATATATATATATATATATATTTATATATATAAAAAAGCAGTAAAAAGGCCACAGAATGATCTAGGCCGAACTGGAACATAAATATATATATATATATATATATATATATATATATATATAGATAGAAAAATAGTCAACCAAGACTGAGAAGATAACCCAGTGTGGTGAATGTTGCTGAAATATGCATAAATATATATAAAAGCAGTAAAAAGGCACATAATGATCCAGGCTGAATAGAAATATAAATATATATATAGAGACAGAAAAGTAGTCAACCAAGACTGGGAAGATAACCCAGTGTGATGAATGTTTCTTATATATGCATAAATATATATAAAAGCAGTAAACTACTGCGGATTTTTGACATCCGAGCTTGACCGAATTGAAAAGTTAGTATATATATAGTTAAATATATACAAAAAAAGCCAAACCCGGACTAGGAAGATAACCCAGTCCGGCGAAGTTGCTAGTAACGAAGATGCAAGTATATAAAAGCTGTTGGAAGCGACGGATCGTCAATCCGAGCTGTAGAAATGCCAGAAAATGCGTTTATGTACAAAAATATACCAAAAGTTGATAAAAACGGCCACAGAACTGAGTTCTGAGCATATTTAGAAAATGAAAGTTGATATGCAAGTGTATAAAAGTGCAAAGAAGTAGTATTGACTTGCTGATCGTAAAAATACTCACAATGGACTGCTACACATGCTTTTTTCAAATTGTAGGCTTTAAACGTCCGAATCTACATGTTATTTTCTAATATGTGGTAGTATATGGGTATATCTACGTGTTAGATTGAAAAAATTTGGGTTTGGAAGATAAGAAAATAGACAGAAAACCAAACGGGCAGGGGTTCGGAGCGTTTCTATATTCTTGAAATGAGAGGGGGGTGCACCTCTATATATAGGCCAGGAAGCCTCCACTCTACCTGCTGCTGTCGCAGGTAGAGGTGCGGCTCCACGTGGCATGGGCCCCGCGGCGAGTTCCATTGTCTCAAAGTACATGCACTCCGAGCAACACGAGGTCTGATTTGAAACTTTCTAACTTTTGATCGGAGTGTCCGTTTGAGGCATGCGATACCTTTCCGAAAAGCCCTTGCCGAGAGTGTCACAATGACATGGGATAAAATATTTTTCGGGTCCAAAAAGACGGGTTCATAACCAGGTCTTCGATTCCCCGCAGTTTATCCGTTGAGCTGTCTTGCGATGTTTGCACTCGGGATCATCATTATGGTTTATTCTGACCTTAGTGGCATCAATTCAGCTTAATTTTGACTGAATCGGATTAGATTTCTTAAAATGACCATTTTCCCCTCCCGGGGTTGCTTTTAGTGTCGACATGGCCTTTGGTTGACTTCCTAGAGTTATTTCCAAGACTTGGATCCCATTCGAACCTGTCTGTCCTCAGTGTTGTCCCTGAGGTTTACTTGGTCATTCCAAGTTTTCCTTTGGAGATGTTTTAATGCTTCATGATTGTTTCTAAAGTTGACCTGACTTCCCGGGGATGACTGTACCTCCCGGGTTGAGACCGGGGCTGATCTGTACCTCACGGGTTGAGACGGGGGCTGGCCTGTACTTCCCGGGTTGAGATCGGGGATGACCTGTACCTCTTGGGTTGAGACCGAGGGTGACCTGTACCTCCTGGGTTGAGACCGGGGCTGATCTATTCCTCCCGGATTGAGACCGGGGTTGACTTGTACTTCCCAGGTTGAGACTGGAGTTGATCTGTACTTCTCGGGTTGAGATCGGGGTTGACCTGCACTTCCCGGGTTGAGACCGGGGCTGACTTGTACTTTCTGGGTTGAGACCGGGGCTGACCTGTACTTCCCGGGTTGAGACCGGGGCTGATCGATGACCCGGTATTGAGACCGGGGTTGAGTTGATGGCCCAATATTAAGACCGGGGTTGAGTTGATGGCCCGGTATTGAGACTGGGGTTAAACGGATGACCCGGTATTGAGACCGGGGTTGATTTGACTACCTGGTATTGAGACCGGGGTTGAACTGATGACTTGGTATTGAGACCGGGGTTGATTTGATTACCTGGTATTGAGACCGGGGTTGAACTGATGACCAGATATTGAGACCAGGGTTGATTTGACTGCTCAGTATTGAGATCGGGGTTGATTTGACTGTCCGGTATTGAGACCGGGGTTGATTTGATTGCCTGGTATTAAGACCGGGGTTGATTTGTATTTCCCGGGTTGAGACCGGGGCTGACATGTACTTCTCGGGTTAAGACCGGGGTTGATTTGATGGTACTTTTGCCCTCATACAGTGTTAGTAACAGGGAAAGAACTGTCACCGATTTGTACCCGATGCTTCGAAAGTGGCAATTTTCGGCAGTTTTGCGCAGTTTTTTAGTATTCTTCATCATTGATCCCCGGACATTGCTTCGGAATGAATACCAAGAGTTTTCAGAGTGTTCCCCATTCTTTTAGGATTACGCTGCTTAAACGTAGAATTTCAGGACAAACCGCTCAATCGTGTAGCGATTTTTCCTCAGATTTGACTTGGCAGCTCATATAAACTCCGTTTCAACTTGAACCGAATCGAGCCCGTGGAAGTGGGACCCACCCTGGGGAGCCACAGGTAGAGGTGCGGCTGCCGCAGGTGGGCCCGCTTCTACCTGTGGCTTTATATTGGGCAGCGAGAGTTCATAATTTTCAAGTTTCATTTCGAGTTTCAAACGGAGTTCGATTTTCTTTTTCAGATCTATGGAGTTTGGGCAGCCTTTTTCTGATTCTGTCAGTTTCTACGCGTTCAGCGCATCGCAGGTAACGTTTTACGTCCTTTTTTCCTAAGCTTTGACTGTAAAAGCATGTAAACCACGTAGGGGGCTTTTAGACACAATGTATAATAAATGTATTCTTATATGACATGCTAAAAATTTTCTGACTTCATATGTTTGCATATCTTACTGTAATGCACGTTTGGATGTAAGAAAATTCAGATTTAAGATAGTCATATTTTGCTTTTTTTGATCAGTTTACTCATCCTTTTTGAGGCCTAGTGAGCCTGGATTTTCAACTAAAAATGTCTATGGTAATTTGGCTACCATGTGAAGTTTACTTTTGATTTTATTTCATAAATATAAACTGTTCCTATTTTTGCGAAGGTGTGCTACTGAATGGCCACCTAGACATGCCTGTATGCATACGGACAGTCCATTTTACAAAGGAGACTCTGGCGAAATTTTTTAAAAGCCCGAGCATTTAATAAATATGCAGTTTTGACTCTACTCGGGATTTTTGACAAACCCATGCATGTTTCAGGATTTATCTTTTCAAAAACATGCAGTTTTGACTTTACTGGATATTTTTGACTGACCCATGCATGTTTTGAGACTTAGCAATGGATAGAGTACTTATTTAACATAATAAGCCATAGGTTTTAGGCTTACCACACCCTTTTTGAGGTGATTTGGAGACTGTCCAGGTGATGGACCAGGATAGACTCGGCAGTGCTAGCAGGGTAGTTTTAGCGTTAGACGGAGGTGAGCTTCTAACGTTCCTCAGCCACGTCCCGCTCAACCGCCTCACAGATTAGCAAAGTCAGTAATTCATCCAACCCAGGATGAGCAGCCGATGGATTTTGATGATGTACAGGCTCTCTTTGCTGCTCCTGCCCCTGTTCAGGCCCCACGTGCGGAGGTTCCTGGCATTGTTGTGCTGATCCAGGATTTACTGGGGGACTTTGAGTCGTCATCCTTTGAGATTTCTCCATGCCAATGAGGTGACTTGAAGTTTTCTTCTCTCTGGATTCTTTTTTTTTTCTTTGCCATTCTCGGGGTATAGGTTTTTGACATGGGTTGGTTTTTGATGTAGGTTCCCAGCTTTATGCAGCGTCGAGGGAACTAGTTCAACGTGCACTCCCTGTACCATACTTTGCACCAGGACTACAAGGATATCATTGATGGCTGGGGGTTTCAGGCCTTCTTTTCTATTCTTCCTCACCGTAGCCCCTGAGGGTATATGAGGGCTTTGTCTGAGCTCTAGTTCCACCAGACTCATTCCCTTCATTTGTTAGACTATGAAGTGATGATAACCCCTATGGACTGGAGGTTATCACCGGCATCGAGTTCGAGGGTGAGCTAGTGCCTGTCGTGGCTGACATCACACCTACTGCCGTTCGGTCCCTGCTAGGTATTCCTGCGATGGCGATCAAGGGTCAAATGGTCTGATCAGGTCCCTAGAGTATAGATGCCCAAAGTGGGGCTTTACTTGAGCCTCTGCCTGATGATCAGAGGGTTAGGGATCGCATCTTGAGGCAATTGTTTTTGGTGATCATCAGGGGTTATTTTGCGGCGGACAACTCATTGACTGTGTCCTTCACCCTGGTCAGTGCTACCCGACATGTAGAGCGCCTCAGTACCTTTGATTGGGGTTCCTACACCTTAGCCTATTTTCTCCGGGGCATACGCATGCTTTCGGAGGGTTTGACGGAGGCTTGGTTAGTGTTCTACCCGTTTCTGTTGGTGAGTACATCTTTCGTATACCTTTTTAATTTCTGCATTTATATTTTTCAGTCTTGGTCACTGAGGACTTTTGATATTTATGTGGCCAGTTCTGGGCATATGAGAGGCTTCCTTGCCTACGGCCCACCAATGTTTTAGGTCTGGAGACCTATCCTCGAGGACGACGTTGGCATCACTCCACTTTGACGGAGGTCCCTGTTACTGAGGGCTTTACCCTTTCCCGCCTGTAGTTGGAGCTTTTAACTACCGGAGCGATCACATGGATCCCATATACCTTCGAGTTTTTAGCTGTTGAATTTGAGGGAGGCTTCCCCACAGGTCGGGAGTTTGCATTATCCACCCGTAGAGTCCCATTTTTGACAAAGGGAGGTTGGGAGCTCTACTTAGGAGAGCGGGCTATCAGGAGCATTACGGAGCAGATCCGTATTCCAATTATTCCTCTTGTTTAGCATCATTGGCCATTGATCTTGCCACTGATAGATATCCCTATGGAGGGCGTAGACGGCTTTGCTTTATCAGAGGGCCCTTACAGCCAGGAGGCATTCAGCAGTTGGTGGAGTCCTCACACGATTAGAGCTTAGACTCGTGCTACCCAGTTTATGGCATATATGGTGCCTGGGTTTGTGATGATGACAGACTAGATAGCTTGCCTCAGGGAGCCGACTCATTTGGACCAGATCACAGGCTTGACCCAGCAGTTGGAGAGAGCTCATTTATTCATCAGGTATCTTGGTAAAGATCCGTAAGAGGCATCTTTTTTTGACCCTTCCAGCTCAAAAGCTGGCCCTCTTCAAGTCAATTCCCCAGCAATATTGCAGGGGCAAATCCTCCCTTGTATCGCCCAGATATGCCTGATGACCACGACTTTGTGTTCACAGAGGAGATGGAGCAGGTTAACCACCTGAGCGTAGATGTTTTGGATCATTTTGGATAGCTATTGTAGCTATATCTTTTGGTCGGCCACTGTTTTAGCTTTCGGGCGGCTGTGCCCCATTTTGATAGACCACTATTAGTAGTTGGGTGGTGGTGCCCCATATTCCTGTACTTTTTATTTTATATTGTATTATCAGACAAGGATGATGCTTGTAGTAGATACTTTATTATAGATATGCATGATATTTCCTATCTATCGCATCATATTTATCATTATCATTATGCATATATTATGCCATGTGTATGTATTTAGATAGATGAGTTCAGATTTGATCCCTGGATGGTCTTGTGATACGGTGATACAGATGTCGTCCTCTAACTTTAGCCGTATCGAGCAATTACCACCGTCTGAGGTGGCATCGTTATTAAGATCGTGGTGCGAGAGCCTGACTTTCCCAGCTAGAGGGACCGTGGATTAGATGCTGGGGTATTCGTTGGCCCTTGTAGACTTTCAGGTGCCATATAAGTTCATAGATGGCATTTTATCCTGCTGGATTCCCGATAGACAAGTCTTTCGCTTCGGGCATCATGAGCAAACTACGACCCTTGAGGAGTAACAGCGGTTTACTGGCTTAGCTTTAGAGGCACCATGCTCCCTCACAACGATCAGTGATATGGATGTCAGGTCTCTGCCAGAGCATAGTGATGGATGAGATCATCTCTGGACGTGTGATCTCCATTGACTTTTTGATTGATCGCTTCGGTGAGCTCGACAATTACGATCTACATGCCAGGGATTTTATTGTATCGGCAGAGGCGTGGCATTTGGCCAGAATAGACATTTTGTTGATGTGTATCGTATCCTACGTCTATATGCCGCTACGCTTGGACCATTTAGATGTGGGATTGATGGTTGTAGTTAGGGCCTTTAGGCAGGGTAGCACCATCATACCGATGATATTGGCTGAGACACTGAGGTCAGCTACTCACTGCATTACCCACCCGGAGGGGTTCTTCAGAGGCAGTTCGATCTTGTTGTATATATGGCTTATGTCCCATATTCGACTGATTGGATTTTTCAGGCATCAGGTGTATTATTTCTCCCATGATATAGCCACATCTTACTCCTTCTAGCCCACAGAGTGCTCAGATGCGACGTCATGGTCAACATTTATGACTGATATCGTGCATCCATTCTCAATTTTTTCATGCGCAGGTATAGTCTCCCCATATAGCTTCATCACCCACGCATCTGCATGGACTATTTGCCCCTAGCGGGATTGAGGGGAATGATTACTTACCATCCTCTGGCTATTATAGGCCAGTTTGATCAGTTTAAGATCCTGCATCAGTTTGATGGGGGTTTCGATTAGAGGATGTCAGCTTCGTCTATGTCATCTACTGATTTGATCAGAGTGTATGAGTGTTGGACTCATAGGGAAAGGATTGATTTCTCCAGTAGCCACCTGGATCGTTCTCTAGAGTACTCAGCGTGGTTGGATGCCGATATAGCATCAGCTGCATTCATCCAGTCAGCTCCTATAGTGGATTCAGATGAGGAGGAGCCTATGGAGGATCTTGAGTCTCCTATTGAGGATGAGCTCTTTATGGGTTTGACAGCAGCACTAGTTAGTGATCCGCCGATCATTCCTGCAGGGATAGATCCAGCTTTGGCAGACTCACTAGCTAGGATGACCTTTGAGAGGGATCAGGCTAGACCGCTTATGTTGACCACCTTGTCTGGCAGAGATATAGCTTTGGCATTGAGAGATGCGGCTCGAGCCGCTCAGGATGTAGGATTGATTGAGCGAGAGGAGATCTGATCAGCCAGAGACACAGCTTTTGTTGAGATCGAGGAGACTTTGATTGCTAGGGATGCGGCTTTTATGGAGAGGGACGAGGCCATAGCTTCCCGGGATTTCTATATTGCCGACAGTACTTCTCTCCGATCTTATACTCATGGTCTAGTTACCGAGATGAGTGCATATATTGATGACCACAGTGCCACACTACAGATGAATGTGGATATTTTGAGCCGTATGGAGGCTAAGGGTATTGTACTTACTGCTGCTCCTCCATCTTTAGAGAGAGATTCCATGTTGGCATTACTGGCCCGCTTATTCTTGGGTCCATAGACTCGCTTTATTTTTCCTACACATACTAGATCAGCCATTTTTGTCATGTACATGACACTATGTATATATCAAACAGTGTTATATATCAGACAAATATATTTTGATTCACTTCCCTGTTTAGATATGTATTGTCATTGCTGAGTGATTACCACTTCTTTCATAACTTGTTGTTGTTGATGTATCTTTAGCTTCTCCTTAATAGACTGACAGTTGAGATGTCAGAGAGTATCTCAGATGGGCCTGTTGACCAGGAAGATTGGATAGAATTTAGGTTTTATGAGGTTTCGGTGTCTTGGGACGGGTTTTTATTGGTTTTTGTTTTTTCTTGAAGGTCAAACCGCACCATGAATGGTTGCCTATGTACTCCCGGGTGTAGGGAGATCAGGTCATTTGTAGTTCAATTTTTGTGCGAGAGAGGTTTGAAAAGTATTAGTCTTATATTTTGTGCTTGGTTTGTTGAGTTTTTTCATTGGTTTGACTGCACTAGAAATGGCTGCCTATGTACTCCTGGGTGTGGGGAGATCAGGTCATTCATAGTTCTGGCTTCTAGTGAAAATCGAACCTGATTTGATTTATAGGACCCGAATGCGGGTATGCATGTGCTTCAGACATAGTACCTTTTTATGGTGTCTAAGTTGATGAGTAGGGGAAATTCGGTCCTGTCCATTTCTTGCAGTCTGATAGCTCCTCCCGTTAACACCTCCTTGACAATGAAAGGGCCTTCCCAATTAGGGGTGAACTTTCCTTTAGCTTCATCTTGATTGGCCAAAACTTTCTTTAGCACCAAGTCATTTTCTTTGAATTATCGTATTCAAACTTTCTTATTGTAGGATTGATCAATCCTTTGCTGATACAACTGCCAGTGGAAAATGGCTATAGCCCTCTTTTCATCTATCAGGGACAGTTGGTGATACCGGTTTTGCAACCATTGATCTTTGTCCATCAAAGCGTCGATTAACACTCGCAAGGACTCCATTTTTACTTCTATGGGAAGGACTGCTTCCATGCCATAGACTAATGAATAAGGGGTAGCCCTAGTAGAGGTATGCATTGACGTCATGTATGCTAACAGGGTTAGAGGTAGCAAGTCAGGCCATTCTTTGAGATTGGCGGACATTTTCTACATAATTTTCTTGATGTTCTTGTTGGCCGCTTCGACAACACCATTCATCTTGGACCGACAGATGACGAAATTGAGATGCTTGATGTGGAACTTACTACACAGTTCTTTCATCATTTGATTGTTCAGGTTCTTGGCGTTGTCTGATACGATCACCTCCGGTTGTCCATATCGACAAACAACATTGTTTCTGATGAAACCAATGATGACCGCTTTGGTGGCTTTGGGAAAAGAGGCCGCTTCAACCCATTTGGTGAAGTAATCGATTATGGTGAAGAAGAATCGATGACCATTGCTGGCTTTTTGTTCTACTGGACCGATCACGTCCATTCCCCACATGGAGAAAGGCAATGGTGAACTCATGTTGTGTAGCTCATTTGGAGGAGCATGTATGGCATTTCCATGTACTTGGCATTGAAAGCATCTCCTAATGTGATCATCACAGTCAGCTTTGAGCGAGATCCAATAATGTCTTGTTCTTAATATTTTCTTGGCCAGTAGATGACCACTCATGTGTGGACCACAGACTCCACCGTGGACTTCATCCATCAACCTCTGGGCTTGTTCTTTATCAAGGCATCTTAACAAGCCTAATCTATTATCCCTTTTGTATAATGCATCTACGCTCAGAAAGAACTTCATAGCCATTTTGTGAATCCGTTTTTGCTCGGATTGGCTTTCCCCAGCGGGTGTAAATCCATCTCAAAGATATTCATTGATGTCTTGATACCAAGGATGATTGACAGGAGGTATTTCATCTAATACTTCTCTAATATAATTCCCGTATGTCGGGGCTTTCTGAATTGTGAATTTGATGCAGGGAATCCCATTCCTATCGGATATTCGGATCAATAAAGCCAACGTCGCCAATGCATCAGTGAAGTCATTCCTTGCCCGAGGAATATGAATGAAGGTTATGTCTTCAAACTCTAGGAATATTTTGACGACCTGCCGATGATAGGGCATCAAATGCAGTTCTTTGGTGTGATATGCCCCAGTGGTTTGTCTGATGACCAACTTAGAGTCTCCAAAGACCAGTAAATGTTTAATACCCATGGATTGGGCTAGTTTCAATCCCATTATGCAGCCTTCATACTCGGCTATATTGTTGGTGTTGCCAAATTGAAGTTTTGTAGCCACAGGATATTATTCTCCTGTACCAGAGATAAGGACTGCCCTAGCTCCGGCTCCTTCCATGTTTAGTGCTCCGTCGAAATATATTTTCCATGGTTGGACTGTATTCTCTTGTTGGAGTTGTTGAATTATCATGATCTCATCATCCGGGAAATAGGTCTGCAGAGGCTTGAACCCCTTCTGCAGGTGCTTCGGCTAATTGATCTGTAATGACTTGACCTTTGATGGACTTTTGAGTCACGTAGACAATGTCGAACTGTTGTAGGATCAACTGCCATTTGGACAGTCGATAATTCAACATTGGCTTGTTGAATACGTACTTCAGGGGATCCATGCAAGATATGAGGTAGGTCGTGTGCCCATACAAATGGTGTTGTAACCTCATGGCGGCCCATGCTAACGCACATCATGTCTTCTCGATCAGGGTGTACTTCTGTTCACCACTACTGAATCTTTTGCTGATGTAGTAGATGGCTCTCTCCTTGCTACTATCATCCTTCTGTCCTAGCAGCCCATTGCATTGACATTGATGGACAGGTACATGAACACGGGAACTCCGTCCCTTGGGGGGTACCGAGACTGGTGCTTCGATCAGCAGCTTTTTTATAGCAAGGAAGGCTTTTTGACAATCCTCATTCCATTTTACAGAGGAATTCTTCCTTAGTAGCTTGAAAATGAGTTCACAGGTTGCTGTGAGTTGGGAAATGAATCGGCTTATGAAGTTAATTGTCCCCAAAAACCCATGTATCTCCTTCTATGTTGGAGGTACTGGCATCTCAGTGATGGCTTTGATCTTAGAAGGATCTAGCTCGATGCCTCGATTACTCACCAAGAATCCTAACAGCTTGCCTGATTTGACACCAAAAGCACATTTGGCGGGATTTAGCTTGAGGTTGTACTTACGCAACCTAGTGAACAGCTTCTTGAGATGGTCTAGGTGATCATCCTCCCTTCTAGATTTAATGATGATGTCATCCACATAAACCTCTATCTCCTTGTGCATCATGTCATAAAATAGGGCCATCATGGCTCGCTGTTATGTGGCTCCGACATTAATGAGGCCGAAGGATAGTCACCTATAGCAGAAGATTCCCCAGGGAGTGATGAAAGTTGTTTTCTCCCTGTTCTCTTCAGCAACCATGATCTGATGGTAACCAGCAAAGCAATCTACGAAGGAATACATGCCATACTTCGTCGTATTGTAGATCAGGATGTGGATAAAAGGTATGGGGAAATTGTTCTTGAGGCAGGCTTTGGTCAAATCCCGGTAATCCACGCATACTCGTACTTTCCCTCCAGGCTTAGGCACGGGGACTATATTTGACGGCCACTCTGGGTATGTTGATACCATGATAATTCCATCTTTGAATTGTTTAACGACTTCTTCTTTGACTTTTAAACTCCATTCAGGTTTCAATCGCCTAAGCTTCTGCTTGATTGGCTTGAATCCATCTTTGATAGGTATTCGGTGGATGACAATATCAGTAGATAGGCCAATCATGTCTTCATGTGACTATGCAAACACATCCTGGAACTGTGTTAAGAGTTCGATCAGGTCGACTTTTTGATCTGGTGTAAGGTCTAAGCCTATCTAGATTTCTTTGATATTTTTGGAGGTTCCTATATTGATAGTGGTGGTTTGGTCAAGGTTGGGTTTGGGTTTGTCTTTGACCCATTCTTTGATCTCCTCGGCCACCTCATAGTCATCTTCCTCCTCTTGATCAATATCCATCAAGTTAAAGTTCAGTTCTACATCAAAGTTGTAGTCACTGTGACAGGTTGGCATCTCATCAGCAAAGACAAACACATCCAATGCTTGAGTCCTGAAAACAAAGTGCTATCATTTTAATATATACAACTGCTTAAATATACAGAGCATAAAGCATGACAAAAGTTACTACTATAGCTGTGCAATCAAAAGTAAGTAGTAAATGAAAGCATATTTAAAGGGCAGACGGACTCTCTGCCCCTTTACCCATTTTGACTGAGGCAAGGAAAACTGTTCCTGTTATCCATGGTTAGATCCTCACGAACAGGGAGGATCAAGGATTTGTGATCATCTGCCTCATCTTAGATGATGACTAAGACATCCTTCAAAATAGGGCCGAGGGTTTTCTTTGAACTGCCCCCTTTTTCCTTCTTGATGCGAGGAATTTAAATTTGATCCTCGTCATCGATGTCTGGGATCTCATCATTCATACCCTCGTAGTTTATGATAACCCGCATGTTAGCAAATGGGTCTCGTCCTTTGTACAAGATCTTTTCTTTTCCCTTTTTGCTATCCACCTCGGATCTGGGAGTTGTTCTCTCACTTGCTGGTATAATGGGAGGAAATAACATAGTTGATGCCACAACTTGGATTTTGCTCATGGGTTTCACCCATCCGACACCCGTAAGGTTTGGTAGCAAAATTATGGAAGCATAAGCCTTAGGATGCTTGTGTGGGTTCTTGTGATTTGACCCAAATGAATAACCCAATCCAGCTCTCCCAGTCTGACTTGGGATTTGAACTGGACTCTTGATACCTTGCCGATTCTTTCCTAACTCATTTCCAGGTTGGAAACCAAAAGATACCATCTCTTGGCCTACTGTCATCACTTCAGGGGAGATTTTAGGCTTCAAGGCTAGTGCTCCGATAGGTAGATACTGAGTATCACTCACCTCCAGTGCTTGATAACTTGCAGGTTCAATCCCTGCATCCAGGCTAATCACCGGCATGTCTCCCTGTATGCAGACAGGGTATTCTGGTTCAGCGTTGACCGTGATGAGGTTGCCGTTGATAATGTATTTGAGTTGTTGATGAAGGGTGGATGGCATTACTCCTGCCATGTGGATCCACCACCTGCCCAACAGCAAGTTGTATCCAGTGGCGATATTGAGCACCTGAAAGGACACATAGAAAGTGTGTGGGCCAATCTCTAATGAAAGCTCGATTTCTCCCATAGCTTGTCGATGAGATCCATCGAAAGCCTGATTACCACATGACTGGTTTTGATCCAGTTTGGGTTGATCTTCATTCTCTCCAAGGTGTCGTAGGGACAGATATTAAGGGATGATCCTCCATCTATGAGCACACCTCCGATCACATACCCGGAAGATATCACAGCTATATGTAGGGACTGACGATGGCCCGTTCCTTGTGCAGGGATATTATCGTCAGTTAAAATATCACATTGCTGTTGAAAATATGTTCTACCATATGACGGAATTTCTCGGCATCCACGGTATATGGCAGATGGGCTTCTTCCAGTACTTTCACCAGAATGTTGCGATGATCTACCGATTATAAGACCAAATCTAGGATGGACATTTGCTTGGGTGCATCTTTCAAGATTTGCACGATTTTGATTTCATTATGTCCCATTTTCTTGAGGAACTCTTTGATTTTCTCATCGATCACCTTTTCTTTGGCTTTGATGACGGCTTTGATCACCCGCTGAGGCAGGTATAATGGATTATTCTTTAGTACTATGGCAATGTTGTTTGAGGTAGAACCTTCATCATTCCCATAGTTCTATGGGCCCCTCTTCAGACTAATAACTAGATACTGAGGTCTGAAGGGCAAGATTAGAGGCTCTGGTGCGGCCACCTTCACAGGATTTTATATTTCTTAGACCCCTTTCCCTGGCAGTACCATGGGTGTGAGGGATGGCTCCTTGTCATAGGAAATAATAGCCACTGTATCTTGATTCGACGCAATGGGAATAAAGAGAGTGTCTTCATCTGGGAGGCCATAATCTCGATTCCCTCTTATCAATTCAATGCTTTCAATCATATTCTGAATCAAGTTACGAAGTACCCAGCAATCTTCAGTATCATGGTCGGGTGCATTAGAGTGGTACTGACAAGTTTAGTCAGGCTTGAATTTTTTGGATCACGGGTTTAACGGAGGTTATAAATCTGCAACCATTCCCTCGTTGATTAACATCTGGAGGATTTCCTCCATTGGCTGGTTCAAGTTGTTGAAGTTCGTTTGAAATAAGAATTTCCTACCATCTTGGAAATTCTCATCGTTAGCCATCTTGTCGGTCTAAGATTCATGCTCATGAGACCAGTAATGATCCTTCATGGGTATGGGACTGATCTCCGGTGTAGGAGGATTTGCATCAGACTGATTGGTCTGGTTTATCAGCTGTCGGGTAATTTGATGTTGGTATACAACCAATTCTGCTAACTGTTCAATTTGTTCTTTGATATACCTTATCTCCTGCTCTATTAGGAATCTCCTTTCTAAGAATTCCCAACTGTCGCTGGCTATTGTTGCTGGATTGAGTTGATTCTATGACATATTGGAGGTATTTGGATACCCCTCCATTTTCTGTACTGATCATGTTGACACTATCCTCTTTGTGCTGAGGGATGGGATTGTCTTGTATGTGTGGTTGTTCTGGTTTGGTTACCATAATCTCTCCATTGTCAATCAAGTCTTAGATTTTGTGCTTGAGAGACCAACAGTCTTGGGTATCATAGCCCGGGGATCCGGAATGGTAAGCACACTTGTTACTTGGGTCGAAATTCTGTCCACCAGTGTTGGTTGGTGGAAGGAGTTGGACAATCTTCTTCTGTGCTGTCAACAGCTTTAGTACATTATCGAGTGAATCCCCTATAGGGGTGAAAGTTCTTCCATGCTTGACCTCCATATTTTTCTGAAATGGACGGTTTGAAGGCTGTGCTGAAGCTTGGAATGGGGTATTACTCCTCCTTTGAATGGGCATACTGTTTGACTCGCCTCTTTGATTCTGTCCTTGTAACACTTAGGACACTTCTTCATCTTTCTTTTTGTGTACCCTCCGGTGATTACTCCCGTAATTTTTGGACTGGATATGCTCGGCAACAGCTTCGAGGGCGGTTAGATCCTGTATCTTCCCGGACTTGAGCCCCATTTATGCCATTTCACCGTGCCTGATCATCTCAGAGAATGGTTTTCCTATGCCTGCTAGGACCCTCACATAATATGGAGCTTCTTAGATGTTGATGAAGGTCATGACTATCTCAGATTCAGTCATAGCTGGGGTGACTTGTGCTGCAACCCGCCTCCAGCATTGGGCATATTCTCTAAATGATTCAGTGTTTTGTTTCTTAATTTTGGTTATTTGGTATCTGTCTAGAGCCAGCTGAGATTGGAAGTTATATTGATTGAGGAAAACATGTGCCAGTTCTTCCCAACTATGAATCTTAGAATTGTCCAGACGGGCATACCAGGCTCTTGCCTCTCTGGTTAAACTTTTCTAGAATAACTGCATTCGAAGTTTCTCGTCCTTTATATAGGATCTGAGTTCTCCAATGAATACCTTCAGGTGAGTCCTAATCCATCGTATTTCTCAAAATTAGGAGTTTTAAATTTTTTGGGATAACGAGCCCTAGGGAAAATACAGAGGTCTGGATAATTGACACTGCCAAAGGCCCCAGTCCCTTTGATAGACCGGATGGTTTCTTCCATCTGTTGTACTTTCTTCAGAATGTCACCAGCTTCTTGTTCTTTGTTGAGGATGGTGATTTCAGGGGTTTTGTTGGTTGAGTCCTGGTTTTGTGGTCCAGAAATCTAAGTGTCTGCCTTTTCGGTCTCTTGGATGCCACCACTTCCATCAGGTGTTCTTGGTTCTGTGTGAGCTTGGGCTTGCTTCTCTTTAAGAGCCTTACTTTGTTCTCTCAGGAAACTGGCCAATTCGGCTATCTGATTCTTCAGTCCTTCAAACTCTTCCCTAGAGACATGGGTGGATTCTGGCTAAGCACTTGAAGTCATGTCTGTGGATGGACTTAGTGCTTTCTTAGACTTAGATGTAGTGACAGCACCAATTTTTCACCTACAACAAAACGTAGGTGTGTCAATTTTCTGAGGTAGGTAAGGATACGATACATGCCATGATGTATTTTTTGTGATTTTATAATCTTATCCTGCAAAACAGAGGTTAGTTATTTTGATGACAGGATGACAAGGAATGTAAATTTTTATTATGATATTTACATTATGCTCCTTTACATTTGGAATTGAAAACTTGACATTGAATTTAAAAGAGAAAGACATGAAGAAGCTTCCCATTGAATTTGGTTAATTAGAGGCTGACCTATCTTAGGCTACTTTCGCGACTTTTTGGCATAAAAGTCCCCAGATCATCGCAATATACTAGAGGGAAAATTAATCCGATCTTTCAACTAGAGCGAATCTGGGTGGTGCTTTTTCATGATCCCCCAGAGACTTAGCCGTCCCCAAAGTCATTACTTATCACCGATGGGTTTTTCCTCCCGAAGGAGGAATCACACAACATACATATACATCGTGTCTCACCGTATGCATATGATGACATTGGTGCGAAGCACTAATATGGGTGCGAAGCACTAAAAAAGCAGAAAAGCATTCATTCAATGTAAATACGCAGCATTCACACATACGAAGATATGAATGGGAAATGTTTGAAAAGATTTGAACGCGGCCTAAGCCCTCTACTGTCCCCAGCATAGTCGCCACCTGTTGACGTCTGGAAAAAATCCGCAGGTCCGGTCACAACCCGGATCTTTCTCTCTTCCTAAGTTATCTCTACCCTTACTATTTTTATTTACGAAAAAGGTTTTGAAATGGTTTTTAAGAAAATGCCAACATGTATCGTGTCGATGATTTGAACGTTTTACAGAGTCGCCAGTTGGTAGATTTGAAATGGTTGTACCAACTCAGCCAAGTTTTGAAAAGAGGCCCAATCGCTGGACACTGTCGAAACTTGATCTTTTAAAATCGAAGTTTTGAGTTCTGGGGCATGGTTAAGTGTGGGGAAGGTGTTAGGCACCCCGCAACTCCAGTATAAACACGGTACCACATCTTTTCAATATTTCCCTTTTAAATCTGCAATGTGTGTATGAATACTAGAAGAAATTGAGCCTATATTTGATTGAAAGCATGTGTTATGCATCGTTGAACCTATATACGAAGGGTTTGATTTGATTTGCAAAAATTCTTTGATTTGATTTGCAAAAGTGTTTGATTTGTTTTGCAAAAGCTTCTCTTTTCGATAAGATTATTGAAATGATGTTTTGAAAAGAAGTTTTCAAACCCTTACGCAAACATAGGAATTGAAGCATATCGATACTTCAGTTTTATCTTTTCAATCTTAAGGCTCAATTTGAATGATGATTGTCGGGCTGTGAAGCATCCTCGACCACAACATATATACAAATATCGGTCTCCTCATGTGCATGATAGCCATCGGAGGGACTCTAAAACGACAAACTATATTTTTTCACTATGTTGAGACCTTAAATCCGGATAACCGTTTTAAGGTCTTGTTGTATGTACATTTTTATAGAAAAACTAGCAGGGTACATCTGTAAAGTGGAGTTTGTCCATCGTAGGAATCCGATTCTGATCGGTGTGATCATGAATCCCACGATTCCTAGGCTCACATATGAGTAGCCAATAAGCCTGTACAGCTCAAATTTATATAGAAATATATCCAAATATCGCCAGAACCAAGGATTCATCAATAAATCCTGGCCCGCACCTGGCTGAAGCATCTCGTTCCCACTAGATGGCGATCTAAGGGCCACGAGATTGCTTTTATAACTGAAACTAGAAAAATGCTAGATTTACATAAATCTCAGCCATTCTAGCTTCCCAGTTCTGTCTGTACCTATTTTGAACCGTTTGAAAGCTAGAGTTGGCGAGATTTAAATAAATCTAGTTCGCCCGCAGATATGTCAGAGCCAATTCATATCAAATGAATATGTAAAGAAACAATTGAATAAAACTGAGTAAAGCAGGATATATATATATAATTATATATACGAAAGCTGTAAAAGGCCAGTTTTCACACTGGTGCCTGGACTGGAATTGAAATATATATATATATATATATATATATATATATATATATTTATAAAAGATGTATAAAAGCCACGGAATGATCTAAGCTGGATAGAATTGAAATATATATAGAAAAATAGTAAAAAGGGCAATGGATTTTCACGGCGGTGCCCGGGCTAAAATTAAAATATATACAGAAAAATAGTCAACCAAGACTGGGAAGATAACTAGTGTGGTGAATGTTGCTTATATATGTATATATATATATATATATATATATAAGCACTAAAAAGGCCACAGAATGAATTAGGCCGAACTGAAATGTATATATATATATAGACAAAAAAGTAGTCAACCAAGACTGAGAAGATAACTCAGTGTGGTGAATGTTGCTTATATATGCATAAATATATATAAAAGCAGTAAAAATATATATATAAAAATAGTAAAAAGGCACAAAATGATCCAGGCTGAACTAAAATATAAATATATATAGAGAGACATAAAAGTAGTCAACCAAGACTGGAAAGATAACCAAGTGTGGTGAATGTTGCTTATATATGAATAAATATATATAAAAGTACTAAACTACAGCGGATTTGACATCCGCGCTTGACAGAATTGAAAAGTTAGTATATATATACAGTTAAATATATACAAAAAAGCCAAAACCAGACTGGGAAGATAACCCAGTCTGATGAAGTTGCTAGTAACGAAGATGCAAGTATATAAAAGCTTCTGGAAGCAACGGATCGTCAATCTGAGTTGTAGAAATGCCAGAAAATGCGTTTATGTACAAAAATATAACATAAGTTGACAAAAACGACCACAAAACTGAGTTCCGGGCATATTTAGAAAACAAAACTTGATATGCACGTGTATAAATGTGCAAAGAAGTAGTATTGACTTGCTGATCGTAAAAATACTCACAATGGACTGCTACAAGGGCTTTTTACCAAATCGTAGGATTTAAACGTCCGAATCTACCTGTTATTTTCTGATATGTTATATTATGTGGGTATATCTACGTGTTAGAGTGAAAAAATTTGGGCTTGGAAGACAAAAAAATAGACAGAAAACCAAACGGGCAGGGTTCGGAGTGTTTCTGAATTCTTGAAATGAGAGGGGGGTGCACCTCTATATATAAGCCAGGGAGCCTCCACTCTACCTGCAGCTGCCGCAGGTAGAGGTGCGGATCACACATTTAGCACCAACCTTAATACACAAAAACACAAAATCTAAATGCCATTGAGAAATAAATAAACTTATGGACTTAGTTGACAATCCCACAATAAACTAACAATTATGTTAGATATCCTCCATTTCCCATTTCTTAAATCTTAACATTGGTTAACATGGTACTCAATTACAAGTGTAACATGCCTTTTTGAAAGTCCCCCTTAAATTACAACAATTCCATAGTTCAAAAACCAGTTTTGTCATGAAGAAGTTAAGATGCCAACACCTATCTGAAAGAGAGGCACAGGTACACCTGCTTCAAACTTCATAAAAGGAACTAAGTCACCCATGTAGAGAATAAATCTTTAAACCGAGTAAATCTCATAAAAGGGTGTCTTTGAATAGATATAAGAACCCGAAAGCCGAAACACACAAAAACATTGCCCCTCCAAAAAGGAGGAAAAATACACGAGATGACAAATATGCATATATAGGACCATTTACACTCTGAATTCAATTGAAAATATCAGTGTATAACTCGAACTTTTTCTTCTTTAACTTTAGATTCCAATAACTTTTGTTGCCTCTACCTCGAGTAAAGAAAACAAACATCATAATACATAACAGCATACAAAAGGAAATTAATGACAACAAATAAATTCTTTTCTAAAGATACACGATCACTACAGATTTTTGAAGAAGATTAACCAATAAACCATCACATATGGGATTGAATTAAAAAATGGTCGTAGTAAAGAAGAAACAAACCTTCTCTTAGTGTCCCATTTTCTCAAACTTGCATATTTTTTAAATATTTTCAATTGCTTTGCACAAAACTTTTGGGGAACCAAAAATGATTTAGAAACACTGAGGAATTGATTTTATTTGTGATATTTAGAGAGAAAAAGAAGGGATTGAACGATTATTAGAACTAGGGTTTGTTGATAAATTGGGCCGAGGGAGGAAAGAGAGGGGAAGCGGCTGATGGGAGGTGATAACGGAAAAGGATAGGTGCGACAGAGGAGAGGAAGTGGAGGTGAAGCGATGAAGGGAGAGGTAATTGATCGTAACTGAGGAAAGAGGAGCAGTTGTATTAGCAACAACCAACAAAAGCTCCAAAGCGTCCTACCAAAAAAAGTAGTTGATTGTGATGAAAAAAGGCCCTTTTTGCAAGAGAGACTTTTTCTTATAATTTGATAAATATTTTTTTAGAATAATAAAATTGATGACAACAAAAAATTATGTTAATCCTAACATACTAGCAATTTTAAAAGGAATTTTTTAACATGTGCCCTTAGGGCACATGTTAAGCACACAGTTCAAGAGAATATTCCCTTGAACTGTGTGCACATTCTCTTGAATTTGGTGCAAATACAAAAATTAAGAGAATATGCACACAGTTCAAGAGAATATTCTCTTGAACTGTGTGCTTAACTTGTGCCCTTAGGGCACATGTTAAGAGGACCCATTTTAAAATATATTAAATTCTTATTAGCCATTAGTTAAAGAGAATTGTTGTTTCCACAAGGCAATTTTGATATTTTCACAAATTTTTACTCACATAGATGTTGGTCCCATTTACTATTCATGTGAGAGGAGACTTGTGAAAATATCAAATTTTGTTGTGAAAATATTAATTTCCTAGTTAAATATTAGTAACAATAAAATATGTTGTTAAATTCTCAATGGCCTTAGGTTAGGTTTAGCCTAGCACTTAAATTAATGAATATTTTTTAGAATTTGTTAAGGAAATATCCTTCGTTGTTGATTATCTGAGATTTACTTCAAGCAAAGTAATGAATAATTTTTCTCTCACAAAGTAATTCTCACTAATTACATATTGCGAATAAAATTTCCTTCATTAATTAAAATTTCCTTTGCAATTTTTCAACAAAAAATAGGCACCGACTATTATTTTATTATCTTAAATTTGCGAAAGAAAAAAATTAGTTTGTGAAGGAAATTTTTTTTGCTAATTATTTTTTATCACACAATCTTTTTCCTTCACTAATCCCTCACAAAAAAGGCTTATTTTAGAATGAGAAAATTTATTCACAAATTTTCCTTCGCAAGAGACCCAATTTCTTGTAGTGTTTATTTCCTAAGACTACTCATAAAGCAACTGAAATTAAATATAGTATAATAGCAGCAACCAAAAGCAATGGAATGTTCAAATGAGAAAAAGAGCAAATAACCTTAATTGACTACACAAAGAGTGAGTTAACTTGTACAAGGCGTGAGCAATTTGGGCCCAAATGTAAATCCACGGGTCCATAAAAGCAAAATATCACAATCATGGATGCTGCTGATATGAAATATCAGGAAAATCCACGCAAATGAACAATATTAGGACGGACGAAGTCATCAATTGATATATGAGAAAATACAAATGGAGATTGAAATTAGTTAGAACCAGCTAATTTTAATCTATGTATAACAAATCACAATTGAGATATTGATACCTAGCCGAATGATTTGGTGTTCTTCAGGCTCGATTAGCTTAGAGAAAGGGAAGTTTGGGCCATTTCTCCTCCTTCAGGAATGACAAATAAGAAAATACGAAAACTGAGATGTTAGACATGATATTTTAACAATTAAGATAAACAACCTCATAAGAGGAGGGATTAGGGGCTTATCGAGGTTCATAACACCGTACCTGATGTATTCGGCGAGGGGGCGCTTGAGAAGAGGGATTATGGGCTTATCAAGATTTCTTTTTCTTCTTCTCGGAGCGCGAGAGCTCGAGTTATGGCGGCTTATTGAACTGAGCTCAGAAAAAAGATGGGGTTTTTAAGGTTTTAATGGAGAAGGGGAAATGAGGTGGGTTTTGAGGGAGAACGGAGGAAGGTGGGTTTTTTGTGCGCCCCTATGTGTTTTTTATATACACAATAGAAAATGTTATAACCTTAAATCAAAAATTATCAAACTACAACATTTTGTCAAAAAGCGTCATGTAAAAAAAAATACAACAATGTTTTTTATAAAAACGTTGTTGTTTAAGTGTCATCTTTTTAGTGTTTTGTAGTAGTGAATGGAGGCTACTAATGATGAAAGGAAGACCGGTGACGTCGCTTGGATACAAGTTTGTTTAGGAAATTTTTTGCCTCTATATAAAAATGTAACGCCATTGCATACTTTGTCACTAAATATAAGAATTTATGACGAACCAGTGTTGTCACTTATCCACTCATCTTATTAGTTACGAACTAGTATCTCATCCTATAAAATTGGTATTTGTGACAATAAAAATCATTTTAAACTATTAATTTTTCGTCTTTACAAAATTTGCCTCCAAAATTTCTTAAATTTTTTTTGCCTTCATATAATAATGTGACGATATTACGTACTTTGTCACTAAATATAAACATTTATGACGAACCAGTGTTGTCACTTATTTACTCATCTTATTAGTGACGAACTAGTATCTCGTCATATAAAATTGGTATTTGTGACGATAAAAATTGTCATAAACTATTAATTTTTCGTCTTTACAAAATTTGCCTCCAAAGATTCTTAAAAAAAATTTGCCTTCAAATAAAAATGTGACGATATTACGTACTTTGTCACTAAATATAAGCATTTATGACGAATCATTGTTGTCACTTAACCACTCATCTAATTAGTGAGGAACGAGTCTCTCGTCATATAAAATTAGTATTTGTGACAATAACAATTGTCATAACTTATTAATTTTTCGTCTTTATAAAATTTGCCTCCAAAATTTCTTAAAAAGAATTTGCCTCCAAATAAAATTGTGACGATATTACGTACTTTGTCACTAAATATAAGAATTTATGACGAACCATTTTTGTCACTTATCCACTCATCTTATTAATGACGAACGAGTCTCTCGTCATATAAAGTTGGTATTTGACACAATAAAAATTGTCATAAATTATTATTTTTTCGTCTTTAGAAAATTTCCCTCCAAAATTTTTAAGAAAATTTTTTCCTCCAAATAAAATTGTGATGATTTGTATTTGGCGTCACTAAATGTGAATATTAGTGACGAAATCATATTGTCACTAAATTTTACAAATAATTAATGACAAACTATTATCTTGTCATCGAAAGAAAAATTGTGTGACAATAAATATTATCATAAATTATTAAAAACATGTCACTAAAAGGTTTCCCCCAAAATGTTGTTACAAAATTCTACCTCCAAAATAAATTGTGACAAAATTTTGTTAACCGTCATCAAATGTGTAAATTAGTGACGATATAAATGATTAATAGTAAATAAATTAAAGGTCGCCACAAAAGCAAAAGTTTTAGTGACGATTATGAATTTTATAATTATTATCTAAAATATTATGACAAAATGTTGTGCGTGGCAAAAACATTTGTCATAAAATGTGTGATTTCTTGTAGTGTTGGGACGAGGATATTTATGTTACATCAATGTAAATTATTCTATTATTCCGTTGTATGAATGTTGCATAAGTTAGAACGTGAGCACCAGATTTGAGGTAAATGTATTTAAATTTGGGGATGTCACAGATACAGCTCCACAGCCATATTCGCTATCTAGCGAGTCAGAAAAGCAATATGATATAAATGACTTGGCTTCCATATGCGAGACAGCCAGTTCGTCATCATGACTGAGTCAGGAACTATATCGCCCATGAAGTGTGTAGCCCGAGTCTGTGCACTTATGGTACAGGGCCTCCACCATGCATATAAAGCATCTAAAGTGTTGGGACCATCAGATAATTGGCGGCCATCCTCGCCTTTTACATGGATTTCTGCAATCTGTGCATCTATAGGCTAAAATCTTCTAGATGGTGTAAGGAATGGAATGTGGATCTCCCCAGCCACACACCATAAGGCTCTCTTTGTTGGCTTGTTTGGGTGTTAATAAAAATAATCACACACACACACACAAGTGCACGTGGTCCACAAGTAATATAGAGTAAGAAAAGCATCGTTCCCACGGAGAATAATGAATGCCTCTAATCTAACATGCAACAATTTTATAACTATTTTGGTCTACTTAAACAGATGAGCAAATTGTGATTTATCTAAAAGTGTTGATCATATAAAGACAACTAACTAACAAGTAATTAAATCATATAAGAGAGATATGGGATTATAATTTCAATTAATGCGCCACTCAAATTGATACACCTCCTGTTAAGTTCAATTGATTAATTTGGATTGTTAATCAAGAACGTGAAAGCAAAACATAGCCATTTCTCAATGTACCATATCCATATCACATAAAATCCATAAACGATAGAATGAATGTGAACACCCAAATTAAATAACCCACTATATCTCTATGTAACTTAACATTAATAAGGGTTTAAGCACAAGTTCTCGAATGACTACAAGTGGTACTTCGGTATATGTCTATCCGAAGCATAAATTATGGAATCTAACACCATGTAGAATCATAAACACAAGCTAATATGGTCAAATCTGAACTCATGATTCATTTCTTAATATCATATGAGTTATCCCGATAATTGGTGATCAAGTAATTAGGCAATCAAAATAAACCACATTAGACAATCCATATATAATCAATTTAAATCTCAATAAGGAAGCATAGAAATATGAATTAAGCACTAAGATCCATTAAAATTCCACAATACAAATTAGTTCATAGTTGAATCAATATCTATCATCCAAAATTATTCATACATTGAAAGCCAAAGATGAAAATAAAGATGAGAGATGCAAATCTGATGTCTCCTCTTCAAATTTGAACCTTCAATGTTGTGCCAATACTTCAATGCTCCTAAATCTAGCCCAAATCTAAGCTAATATAGCAAAATCCAAGAGAAACCAAGAGAGATAGCTAAAAATATAGAAGAAGAGGCTACCCCCTCTTTGTGTTTTTCTCTAAACCTAAAATAGTAATAAAAATGTTCAATCAATAATATCTCAACCTCCAAATACACCCTTAAAGAGAAAACATTCAATTGGGCCTTTTAATGAAAAGTTAGCATTTTGGTCAAACTGGTAAGGCGCCGCCGCGCTGCCCCTATAGAGTAAATTGGGCGCGGGCGCGCTCCTTTTTGGTGTCAACTCTGCACGGCGCGGGTGCGTTGCCTTCAAGATATACCAGGGCTCGGCCGCGCTGCCTTGGTTTTCTGCAAAATGCTAACTTATTGCTTCTGGTTCTTTGATGCTGCTGCTGCTGCTCCTATCTCCTAAACTCCATATCAAGCCAATCTCATGCCTTTATCACCTACACTCTATCACAAGCCATTTGCACCTACTCGAGCCGACTTCATATCCATTCCATCCACGATGCCACCAAGCTAGTTGCCCATTATGCAATCTACAGAACAAAGATATAATGCATGAAAAGCTACTAAAATATATGAGATTAATCCTCAGTTGTGGTAAGTTGATATCCAATAAGTAGGTATAAAACCTACTTATCAAATACCCCCAAACTTAAACTGATGCTTACCCTTAAGCAACTAAAAACAAATGCAAACTATATGAAATGCAAACTACTCTAAAAATGCTAATGAGTTCCAATTTCAGTCACCTTTGAATTCCAATATGAGATGCCTCAAAGAAATCACAAGGATATATGAATAATGCATCCAACCAAAAACAAGGCCATAGAACATACATTCTGAAAATCTAAACCTGTTGACAATGATGTAGTGTGTGTGTGCTAAATACCACTAAGCTTGATATAGGCAAAAATTACACATAATATGCTTCTAAAAGGGAAAATAAGGTTTCAAATCAAGCAAAACTACAAACATATGAAGCTCCAACCAAGACTACACATCAATTAAATCTAAGGGTCAACAAATGGTTTATTATGCTTTTATTCACTCACGAGGGCAATATTCTCACATTCCCGTGATAAAACCAGACTGTGCAATGCATATCCCTCTTAGGCTTTTCAATGATACCCGTGTAGCGAGCTTTCGACCAACGACTCCTAAGCCAGAAGGCTTTAGGGCGCTGGGTGTAAAGACAACCCCTAGGGCGTACTTGCTCGAATATCAAAGGCCACAAGACTAGACTTAGGCAAAGTGTTTATTCCATATAAAATTATTTTTTCTTTTTTTTTCTAATTTTTTTTTATATATATAGCATTCATACCCAACGTTTTCCCCCAAACTTGAATTTGTGCATCATCATGGTCATCACTCACTATCTACTAAAACTCTATCATTAAAACAAACTTTTCCCCCAAAAGACAATTATGTGACAATCTAAACCAACAAGCAAAAATAAAAATATTGTGCTATCCGGTTACATCAAAAGCAACAGGCAAAGATTAACATCATGTAATGAAAATATGACCAAGCCTAAGCAATCAACAATGCTCAATAATAAATGTAATTTCAATTTCATCACAGGACAAATGGCACTCAAACCAACCAAAAAATGGAATCATATGTAATGCAAAATGCAAACTAAATGAACTAACGAGAACATGCAAAATGCAAACTACGAGATATGAGAATTAAACTAAACATACAACTAATATAACATGCAACTACTAACTAAATGCAACTAAACACCCAATACCCCCAAACTTAAAATAATCAATGTCCTCATTGGAAGTAAAGGGTAAGGAAACTCCCCTAAGTAGCATCATCATAGCCACCCGACTGTGGCTCGGGTGGTGAATCTGGTGGTGGATATGACATCGCCGAATCGTAGACAGGAAACTCTACTAGCATGCCTTGTTGAGCGAAGGCCTACGCCAGTGCGCCAGATAACCTATCGACGTATGCCTGAAAGTTGACGTGCATAGCATCCATCCTCGACTGTAAACGCCGCATTTGGAGATCATGACTAGCCATATAGTCCGGAGGTGGCCCCGCCACCTGTGATGTCTGCGATGGACCTTCTTCTTGTTCTTTTGCATCTGGCATAATAAAATCACGCCCTCGAGGGTGACACTTGCCACCTTCCCAAATTGAGTATTTCTTCAGCATGTTCATTGGCAATTGCAGAGTCTCATCGGCCCAGTCAACACCCGCCTTAATGCACAATTGAGTCACCAAGGATGCATGCAAAATCCCGGCCGTAGTACCTCCTCTCATGTACCGCAGCATGGGCTTATGGATCAAATGCCACACATTAATAAATTTTTCAGTGATGATACCGTAAAAAATAATGGCCCTGTCTATAGTGATATCGTGCTGGTGGCGGGTGGGCATCAGATTGGCGCATATGAAGTTGTTCCAGGCCTTGGTATATCTATTCAGAGTTATATGTGGGAAGTGCATCTTTCTATTAGTGCCTGGCTTAATAGCCCATACGGTACCCAACTTGCAAATGTCCTTCACCAATTTATCTAAATCTGTCTCAAACCGCTTGGATACTGCCCAATTTATGGCACCAACAGGAGGAGGAAACAAGTGGAAAATGTCATTGATAGCCTGAGTGGAATAGCTCACTTGCTTTCCACGCACGAAAGAATTCCTATTTTGTGTCTCCCTCGCGTTGGCGTAGAATTCCTGCATAATTTCCATGGGGGCTGCCATTGGAGTGCTCACAACGCACACCCAATTCATATTCCTAATCATGTTCCACAACTTTCTATTATTCTTGCTCTGTTTTAGGCCCCTCTCCAACACAAAGGTCTTGGTTACCAGTGCATCAGAGTAGTGCTGTTGGGTAGACAAATTAAAAATTTTTGATGCGTCCAGAACATCCCTGCTGCTCCCTTTACCATAGATATCACTAGAGGATGAAGATGATGAAGAATGAACCTTTTTCGGAGCCATAATTTTGCAAAAACTTTGGAAACCTTAACTCTGATGTAGTGGAAGATGGGTTTGTATGTGATAATGATTAGGGTTTATATAGAAATTGAGGCTGAGATGAAGGTGCTCGAAATCTCTGATGTAGTGGAGAATATGGCTAAGAATTAGGTTTGAGGAGAACGTGGATAGAGATTTTGTGGGAATATATAGATGAAGATGTATAGATGAAGTGGGGAAGTGGTTGTAATTAGGTTAGGTTTTATGGAAGTAGTAGTGTAGGAGTCTAGAAGGTGTCTTGTTTTGATATCGAGAGGTTCAACATAAATAGAATAGGAGTTATAAGGCTGGGTCGATTCTGCAGGTTTTAGAAAGAAAAATTCAGCAGGTCGTGGCGCGGGCGCGCCGTGCTTTAGGTGTAATGGGGCGCGGGTGCGCTGTTACCTGGACGCAGGCTGCCTGGCAGACCTAGGGCGTGGGCGCGCTGTTCATGCCTTGTAGAATAGCGCTGCTGCGCTGCCCTGTACCTGATCCTGCAGATTCTGCAACTTAGCGAATCAGCAGCCAACTAGCATACATGAACCATTTCCGACAAAAAATGGCGGTATGCAAGATGAGACATTTCTTTATTCCACTAAATCAAAACTGCACTATTTAAACTAAATGTATTCTACTCAAAAATGCAATATTGAAATTTTGTATGTTATATCAAAAATGGTCAAAAACTTCAAGTATTAAGAATTAAACATTAGAGGGAAAATGATAGAATAAGTGACAAGAATTAAACAAGAGGGAGAGAATAGAGTGGATGGGGTGCCTCCCATCTAGCGCTTGTTTTTAGTCGTTTAGCTTGACTCTCTCGGGATATAATCATGTAGTGACAAGGAATATTGAGGCCTTTTGGCGGTCGACCTCGCCTCCCCAATAGTGTTTCAACCACTTCCCGTTAACTTTGAATGGCTTGTCAAGGTCTTGGCCTATAATTTCCACCGCACCGTGAGGGTATACGGTTTTCACCGTGAATGGTCCCGGCCACCTAGACTTGAGCTTCCTTGGAAAGAGACAAAGTCGTTAGTTGAACATTAACACGGCTTGCCCCGGCTCAAACTTCCTATCAATGATTTTTCGGTCATGCCATCTTTTCACCTTCTCTTTATACAATTTTGAATTCTCATAAGCTTGCAGTCTAAATTTATCAAGCTCGTTTAATTGGAGAAGTCTCTTTTCCCCTGCAGCTTTGAGGTAAAAATTTAACTTCTTGATGGCCCAGAATGCTTTGTGCTCCAATTCCATGGGAAGATGACAAGATTTACCATAGACCAACTGATACGGTGACATTCCAAGAGGTGTCTTGTATGCGGTTCTATAAGCCCAAACTGCCTCATCTAGCTTTAAGGACAAATCCTTCCGAGAGGGGTTGACAACTTTCTCCAAAATTCGCTTAACCTGTCTATTGGAGACTTCAGGTTTGCCATTTGTTTGGGTATGATAGGTCGTAGAAACTCGGTGATTCACCCATACTTAGCCAACAGAGCTGTGAACGGTCTATTACATAAGTGACTGCCTTCATCACTAATGATCGCCCTCGGTGTCCCAAACCTCGTGAAGATATTTTTCTGTAGAAACTTCAAGACCACCTTGGTGTTATTTGTTGGCAAAGCCGCCACCTCAACCCACTTAGAGACATAATCAACCGCCAAAAAATGTATAGATTGCCACAAGACGAGATGAATGGTCTCATGAAATTAATACCCCAAACATCAAAAATTTTAACTTCTAGAATCATGTTTAAAGGAAATTCATTTCTCTTTGAGATGTTTCCCACTCTTTGGCATCTATCACACTTTTGCACAAATTGGTAGGCGTCCTTGAATAGAGTTGGCCGATAGAATCCAGCTTGAAGTAGCTTAACCATTTTCCTCTCACCTCCATAATGTCCCGCATACACTGATGCATGACAATCATGTAATATGCTCTCTGTCTCTCTATGAGGGATACATCACCTGATAATTCTGTCAGCACATTGCTTGAAGAGATAAGGCTCATTCCACATGCACCATTTAACATCCTGTAGGAATTTCTTCTTTTGAGGCCTTGACAACTCTGGAGGGAGGATGTTACTAACCAAGTAGTTTACAAAGTCAGCAAACCATGGGACTTCGCCTTGGACCATGAAAAGTTGTTCATCCGAGAAGGACTCATTAATCAAAACTCTATCATTCTTGTCTTGTCCCAGATTCTCTAATCGTGAAAAGTGGTCTGCCACCTGGTTCTCGGTACCCTTCCTATCCTTGATCTCCAAGTCAAACTCCTATAAGAGAAGAATCCATCGGATTAATTAGGGTTTGGAATCCTTTTTGGAAAGTAAATACCAAATGGCATCATGATCTGTAAACACCACTACTTTTATGCCAATCAAGTATGAGCAACACTTGTCAAAGGCATACACCACAACTAGCAACTCGTTCTCAGTAGTTGTGCAGTTCAGTTGTGCCTCCGTCAAGGTCTTGCTAGCATAATAAATTATGTGAAATATCTTCTCCTTGCGCTGCCCCAAAATAACCCCTACTACATAGTCACTAGCATCACACATTAGTTTGAACGATAATGACCAGTTTGGAGCCGTGATGATAGGTGTTGTCGTCAACTTTCTCTTTAAATGCTCAAAAGATGCCAAAAAATCCTTGTCGAATTTAAAAGGAACATCCTTCTCCAATAAACTGCATAAAGGCTTTGTAATCTTGGAGAAGTCCTTTATAAATCGATGATAGAACCCCACATGTCCTAAGAAAACTGTGGACCCCCTTTACTGAATTCGGTGGCGGTAAACTCTCTATTGTTTCCAACTTTACCTTGTCAACCTCCAATCCCTTTACTGAAACCTTGTGCCTAAGAATGATCCCTTCTTGTACCAAGAAATGGCACTTCTCCCAGTTGAGCACCAAGTTCGTTTCTACACAACGTTTCAATACCATGACCAAGTTCTCCAAATAAATATCAAATAATCCCCAAAAATCGAGAAGTCATCCATAAAGACCTCCACATTCAGTTCTACCATGTCGGAGAAGATGGCCATCATGCGCCTTTGAAAGGTAGCCGGTGCATTGCATAGACCAAATGACATCCTTCTGAAAGCAAATATTTCGTAAGGACAAGTGAAAGTTATCTTTTCTTGATCTTCAAGAGCAATGACTATCTGATTATATCCCGAGTATCCATCTAGATGGCAATAATACTCATGACATGCTAATCTATCCAGCATCTGATCAATAAATAGGAGAGGGAATTGATCTTTTCTAGTTGCTTTGTTGAGCTTTCGATAATCCATGCACACTCTCCATCCAGTGACCGTTCTAGTGGGTACCAACTCGTTGTTCTCATTTGCTACCACAATCATTCCTCATTTCTTGGGTACACACTACATTGGACTCACCCATGAGCAATCTGAAATGGGGTATATAATTCCAGCATCCAACCATTTCAGAATCTCCTTCTTAACCACTTCTTTCACAATTGGGTTGAGTATTCTCTGTTGTTTAAATGTAGGCTTACTATCATCTTCCAAAAGTATCTTGTGCATGCAAACGGAAGGGATTATCCCCTTGATATCAGGTATGGTCCACCCAATTGTTGTTTTAAATTCCCTTAGCACCCTCAACAACTTACTTTCCTGAAATGATGTTAGTGCAGAAGCAATAATAAAAGGCAAAGTAGAAGAATCACCCAAAAATGCATACCTGAGGTGATTAGGAAGAGGTTTGAGTTCAAGTGTAGGAGGTATCTCAAGAGATGGTTTTAAACGCTTAGATGACTTGTCTATTTGCTCTAGAGGTACCACGTGACTTTTAAACATTCTCACCCGTGGCACTGTATCCAAAATTTGCAAGTATTCAACCACCTCTAGGTCATCAATGCCAAGGTCCCCTATCAGTGCACTCTCCAAAGGATCAATGTTCATCACATGTGTGAACTCTTTATGCACAACCCTATCCACCACATCCATCCGAAAGCATTCCTCTTCATCTGTAGGAAATTTTATAGCCTTAAACACGTTGAAAGTGACTTCTTGATCCTGAACTCTCATAGTAAGCTCTCCTTTTTGTACATCAATGAGAGTTCTACCAGTAGCTAAGAAAGGTCTTCCCGGAATGATAGGAATGTCCTAGTCTTCTTCATAATCAAGGATAATGAAATCAGCGGGAAATATGAATTTGTCCACCTTCATAAGAATGTCCTCCACAATACCTCTTGGATAAGTAATGGATTTATCGGCAAGCTGAAGAGAAATATTTGTCGATTTTGGAGCCGGCAAACCCAATTGTATGTAAATTGATAATGGCATGAGGTTGATGCTAGCTCCCAAGTCACACAAATATTTGTTGAACGATAAACCTCCAGTAGCGCATGGGATAGTAAAACTGCCATGATCCTTTAGTTTGGGAGGTAGCTTCCTTTGTAACATCGCACTACATTCCTCAGTCAAGGCCACTGTCTCAAAATCTTCTAATTTCTTCTTTCTAGAAAAAATCCTTTTTATGAATTTTTCATAGCTCGGCATCTGTTCTAGAGCCTCTGCAAATGGGATATTGATTTGTAGATTTTTGAATACCTCATGGAACTTGGCAAATTGCTTGTCCAATTTTTTCTTTTGGAGCCTTTGTGGATAAGGGACGGGTGGAAACACTCTTACTGGTGGAACACATAATTGCTCTACTATTTCCTTCTGTTCTGTGTCCGTCCCTTGCTTGCCATCCTTTTCCTTTGAAAATTATGCAGAATCAGTTTCTGGGGATGGGCGTGCCCATGCCATTTCACTTTGTTCTTGGGGCGCGGCCGCGCTAGGTTTTGGAGCTGCAGTTTGCTTTCCACTCCTAAGTGTGACAGCCTGACATTGCTCTTTCCCTTCTCTTCTTGGATTAGCTTCTGTCTTGCTAGGTAGAGTCCCCTATGGTCTATTTGTAAGCATGCTAGCCATTTGGCCCATTTGGTTCTCCAAGTTCTTAATAGCCACAACTTGGCTCTTTATCATCACCTCGGTGTTGGCCATGTACTTCAACATCACCTCTTCCATTTCTGATTTCTTTTATGGCAGAGGAGTAGTAGCTTGTTGATGTTGTTGGTTCTAAAATCCCGGAGGGTATGAAGGTTTTGGAGCATATTATTGTTGATGTTGTTGTTGGTCATAGTTTTGGTTGTTACTCCATGACAAGTTGGGGTCGTTTCTGTTATTGGAGTTGTAAGTGTTCTGATATTGGTTTGGATGCCTCTAATAATTTCTCACAAACTGCACCGATTCGAGATTGATAGCACATTGGTTTGTAGGATGTGACCCCGCACAAAGTTTATAAACATAGGCTACTTGTTACACTTTTGACTCGGTAATGGAATCGATTTTCTTTGACATAGCCGCTAATTGAGCCGATAGAGCCGTGATGGCACTCCTGTGACTTTCTGTTGACTCATTCTAGAAAAAGGCTATTGATAATCATTTGCAGCCATAGTCTCTAACAACTCATAAGCCTCTTCATAATTGTAATACCCGAGAATTTATGAATATTATTAAATGAATATATTTGAGGAAATGAATATTAATTTGAATATAAATATATATGTGTTGTGAGATGAGATGAGCTTATTCAAATGAATTCAAATTGAATATATAATAATTGAGGAAGAATGTGGAGTTTCTGTTAAAACTCGTTGAAATGCCTTGTGTGGTACGAGCATAGAAATAATAACGAGCTTAATTAAGCTTAAGTGATAAGCCTTGTGTGGCCTAATTAATTCCAAATCTAGTTAGATCATTAAATTAATAATGTATTGGACTTAGGATATATCCAAGCCCAACAACATTAATGTGATATGTTATAAGAATTAAGAGATGTGGCCCAATCAACTTATGTACTAGATTAAATAATAGGGTCCATGTTCTTTAGTGTGCTTAGCCCAATTAATTTAATTTGATGTGGCCCAATGTGTAATGTATGATGATAGGAATATGTATATACATGTAGATATACATGTATGTAGTTGTATAATAGAGGTTGTAAAATAAAGTGTGACATTGGAATGTGAATAATTATTATATTAAACTATATGATAAAAGTAAGCTGAACTTATGTAAATTACTAAGTGGTATGAGAGAGTCTTATGTGACCCCATGTTGTGTGTAGGAATAATTAAATGGGTATTTTAAACCTATGAGAGAAAAATGACTTTGACTAAATAAATAATGAATATTAAATGATTATTTTAATATTTAGGTAGAATTAGAATAATGAGTTTTATGCATAATAATATTGGCACCCAACAATATTATTCTAGTCTAAAGTAAATATTATTGCATTAAACCAATGTACATGAATTATATAATTCTATGTGTATTATATGAGTGGGTGTATATGTATGCTCATTTGAGGACAAATATCAAATAAACCCATGTATGCTAATAATATGAAATGCTGAGTTTTAAGGGTAGTGTCCCAAATTGATAGTCATTTTCCCCTCATTTCTCAATTTCGTGTATTGCACAAGGGCTACAAGACTAGCTTCCTTCTCCTTGTATTCCTCAAGCTAGCAATTATAGCCAATGATGGTTGCCATGATTTGCCAAGCTATCTACTCTTCTTTGTCCACCATTCTTCTTCTTCTTCCTTTGGGTTCAAACTCTAGGGCAATGGAATTGTATGGGTTTTCATTTTCCTATAAATTGGAGCATCCCCTTCTCATTTAGGTTGCTAGAAATCTGAAATTGTTCAAGTGGAGAGTGAGTGAGTGAGTAATCAGAAGTTAAGAGCAAGTGTGAGGAGTTCAAGCTATAAAAGGTAATATTCTCATTCTATGTTTTTGGTATCATTTTTCTTCAAAGTCTTGGAATTTCTTGTTATATAGTTTGATAATGGATACCATGATGTTAGTCAAGTTCATATACCTATTACTAAGGTGTTGATCATGTTCTATGCTATCAAATTTCAAGTTTTATAAGTTTTTAGAAATGTCTTGAAATACTTGCCTTTAATGTCCAAATTGATGAGCTAAACTTGTGGAAATCTATAAATGGTTGTTAGAATCATGCTATGTATGTTGGGTAGTAGGTTTATGGAGTTTATACATAGTGGATATGCTTAAAATTGCAGTTTGATTGTGATTTGGGTTGTTGGTTCGCAGCAGGGGAAAGGAATTTTCGGACTGAAATAGCTATGCCCGCCCCGGCGGTGGTTGGCCAGGGAATTATCTTGGCAATGCCGCCCCGACGGGCCTCCTATGGTTCATTTACCCTCCCCGGCGGGGATGACCAGGGAATCAAGACTGGGCTGTTATGTTATTCAAACCTTGTAACCTAACTTAACTTAAGAAGCTTACATAGTCCTTAAACATGTGTCAATGCGTATTGCAAGATGTGTAAGTAGGATTTGAGTTTAAGTTATAATCTTTTGAAAGAAAAGTTAAAGAACGAAGACCATGTTTATAAACCTTTCGCCATTTTGAAATCTAACCTTTTTAGCATGTATTCGCAACTTAGTTAGTTTGATGAATACATATGAAATGTGAAATCAAGATGCCTTGCATGCTTAACTTGTCGGTCATGAGATTTTAGTATTTGAAAACCAATTGAGTTGAAAACTTTACGACTTGTATTGAGAACTATTGAACAAACTATGATAAAATACTTTATGTCTCTAGAGATAACCGACGTATTCACACATCTAGTTAGACACGTTATAAACTACGCAAGCATGAACTAAAAGAGTTTCTAAGTAGAGAGTTATACAACTAAATCTAATACATGCAAGCATGCGTAGAAAGAGGTTGTTTAGTAATGTTATGTGGTTTAATGAGTACTATGGTTAGTCTTTGACATGATAAGCTTTCTTGGCTTTGTAAAATAAAGATTTATGAATAGTACTATCCATTGTTGAAGGTAAATAGAAAAGACCAAACCTAGTTTAAAAGTTTCTCAACATGTATGTATAAATGCCTTGAGCTATAATACATGGCTCAAGCAATGTTTTAAGTGTTCAAGCATAAAGTGACTTTATGGAACTAAGTTTTGCCAAGGTGTTTTTAAGATTTTCAAAATAATGTGGATTATACATCTATGATATTAAATATGTGTCGAATACATGGATAAACATATGTGTAATAAGAGTATGTTAATATATGTTTATAAACTTTTGAATGTTAAGTCCAAAAGGTATTTGCAAACTATGAAGCAATGATTAGAAACTATGTTATTTGACTTCATGGTAATTTATAAACTAAACTTTTGTGCTATAAGTACGCAAGATGTATAATGAAGTATGTAAAGAGTGTACAACTAAGTTAGATGTTTATGTATGCATTTAAACTTACATATCATGTATGAGTATACGTAACTAATGAATATCCTATACGCATAACTATATTACGATAGGGATTCGAAAAGTGTTGATTTAGGTTTTCGTGGATAGACTACGCATAAGGCAAGTTTCCTGACTTACACTCATTTATTGTGCAAGTATCTTATCCTTGTGTTTACTTTATTCAAGGAACGTTGTAAGCAAGTTCCTAACCTTACTCTTTATTGAGCGTTCATTAAGCTTGTGCTAGTATTGTCGTACAAGTAAACTTTTGAGATTGCAAGTCATGTATTATAAACTATATACTTCATGTATAAGATAAAAGTCGATTCATATTCTTCGAGCTTTAAATCTTGAGATTGAACTTATAATTATTGTGATCTATGCCATTTGATTCGGCTAGACTTATATTGTTGAAAGGCGACCCAAACCAATCGATTGGTGCGGGATCTTGTGTTTGACTGAGATGAACAACCTTCTTTGAAGGGAAATTATATTTGTCGGGAGACCGACATGCGCACCTTAGTACGATTGAACGATATGCATACCTTAGGGTACTTTAGGCTGATCACCTGTTGTACTTATTTTATTGGATTATCAGTATATTTCTGTTAATTCTAGTAGAAGTTCATAGTCCTTAATGACTACTCAGTATTCAGTTATCTTGAAGTCTTAAATTGATTTAGTATCGAATCATATTGATATTATTCTGTCCTTAGCAACTGTTATTGAGAACTATTGATATTCTTGCTATCCTTGAACTATCATACCTTGCTATACCCTTTTTGAGATTCGAGAACTATATTACTCACCCTTGTTGTTACATTACTTGCTGGGCAAAACTTGTTGCTCATTCTTGCTTTCCCTAAAACATTTCAGTTAAGGCAAAGCAGTGCGGATCCTCGGGCACAGACAAAGGCAAGGGAAAGGCTACAGAGTAGCTTTAATTATGTAGAACTTTATGATTGTAATAAGAACTTATGCTATTATATATTAGTTAGGTTTATATATTCTTAAGGTATGTTTAAGCTATGTAATCGATGTTTACGTTACAAGACCGTGGGACGTGAATAAATTATATTAATTAAATGTAATCTATTCGGTAGTAGTTGTGTATTATTTCGTTGTGCAATGCGACATTTAGTCGTAATATTTAGTGTGGTGTTAAATATTAGAACGTGACAAACCGAATTCGAGTGACCCTGTGGCGGTCCGAATTTGGGGGCGTCACAATAACTCTTGACCATGAATGCCCCTCCCGAAGCGGCAACAATGCTAGGCCGAGTTTGGCTACCCAATCCATTGTAAAATGTGTTTATCTCCATCCATTGAGGGATCCCATGATGATGGCACTTCCTTATCATTTCTTTGTATCTCTCCTAAGCTTCATATAAGGACTCCCCATGTTGTTGCTCAAATATAGAAAGAGCACTTCGCATCTTTGCGGTCTTTGTAGGTGGGTAGAATTTTGCCAAGAATTTATGTGCCAAGTCTTCCCAAGTAGTAATGGACCCCGGTAGTAATGAGTGAAGCCAACTTTTTGCCATTTCTCTCAATGTGATTGGAAAAAGTCGAAGTCTCACTGCATCATCCGACACTCCATTAAACTTGAAGGTGTTGCATATCTCAATGAATCTCAGTAAATGCTCATTTGGGTCATCATTAACCATACCCCCAAATTGAACCTAGTTTTGCACCATATGTATTGTTCCTGATTTAATTTCGAAGGAATTGGCAGCTATTGCTAGCCTTGTGATGCTTGAATGGAACTCATGGACACGTGGCATTGCATAATCCCTTAGTGCTTTATGTTCTTCTGCTGCCATAACTACCAGTGTTTCAGTCTCATCTTAAATGCAAGGAGTACCCTTGCTCAATCTCCGAACCCTTCCGTTGATGTCGTCCCTTCTGGGCACCAAAGTAGACTTCTTAGATCTAGTTTGCATACACTAGCCAAGAGTGCCTGAAACAAAAGAAATATAAAGATAGAAATGAGATAAGATAAGATTTGTTTAACTAAGACCAATTTAATTTAAACTGATGACGAAAGTAATAAAAATAATCAATAATCCTCGAAAACGACGCCAAAAACTTGTTGGCTTGTTTGGGTGTTAATCAAAATAATCACACACACAGAAGTGCACGTGGCCCACAAGTAATATAGAGTAAGAAAAGTATCATTCCCACGGAGAATAATGAATGCCTCTAATCTAACATGCAACAGTTTTTTAACTATTTCGGTCTACTTAAACAGATGAGCAAATTGTGCTTTATCTAAAAGTGTTGATCATCAAAAGACAACTAACTAACAAGTAATTAAATCAGATAAGAGAGATATGGGAATATAAGCTTCACTTAATGTGTCACTCAAATTGATACACCTCCTGTTAAGTTCAATCGATTACTTCGGATTGTTCGTCGAGAACACGAAAGAAAAACATAGCCATCTCTCGACGTACCATATCCATATCACATAAAATCCACAAAAGATAGAATGGATGTGAACACCAAAAATAAATAACCCACTATATCTCTATGTAACATAACATTAATAATGGTTTAAGCACAAGTTTTCAAATGACTATAAGTGGTACTCCGGTATATGTCTATCTGAAGCACAACTTATGGAATCTAACACCATGTAGAATCATAAACCCAAGCTAATATGGTCCAATCTGAACTCATAATTCATTTCTTAATTTCATATGAGTTATCCCGGTAATTGCTGACCAAGCAATTAGGCAATCAAAATAAACCACATTAGATAATCTATACATAATCAATTAAATCTCAACAAGGAAGCATAGAAATCTGAATTAAGCACTAAGATTCATTAAAATCCCACAATAGAAATTAGTTCATAGTTGAATCAATATCCATTATCCAAAATTGTTCATACATTGAAAGCCAAAGATGAAAATAAAAAGAAGCTAAGGAATGAGAGATGCAAATCTGATGCCTCCTCTTCAAATTTGAAACTTCAATGTTGAGCCAATACTTCAATTCTCCCAAATCTAGCCCTAATCTAAGCTAATCTAGCAAAATCCAAGAGAAACCAAGAGAGATAGCTAAAAATATAGAAGAAAAGGCTACCCCCTCTTTGTGTTTCTTTCTAACCCTAAAATAGTAATAAAAGTGTTTAATCAATAATATCTCAACCTCCAAATACACCCTTAAAGAGAAAACATTCAATTGGGCCTTTTAATGAAAAGTCAGCATTTTGGTCAAACCGGCCAGGCACGGCAGCGCTGCCCCATAGAGTAAATTGGGCGCGGGCTCGCTCTTTACTGGTGTCAACTCTACATAGCGCAGGCGTGCTGTCTTCAAGCTATATCAGGGCGCTGCCGCGCTGCCCTGGTTTTTTGTAAAATGCTAACTTGTTGCTTTTGGTTCTTTACTACTGCTGCTCCTATCTCCCAAACTTCATATCAAGCCAATCTCATACCTTTATTACCTACACTCCATCACAAGCCATTTGCACCTACTCGAGCCGGCTTCATATCCATTCCATCCAGGATGCCACCAAGCTAGTTTCCCATCATGCAATCTATAAAATAAAGATAAAATGCATGAAAAGCTACTAAAACATATGAGATTAAGCCTCAGTTATGGTAAGTTAATATCCAATAAGTAGGTATAAAACCTACTTATCACTCTTTCCAAGACACAACTCCTAACCTCTGAGGGCCAGTAGCAGAACCCGGCGGGTCGATAAAGAAAATTATAGTCCAATAGGAAAGTCGCCCTTGAATACCTCATTTATCTATTTGACGGTGTATAGGGTACAGGTCACATCGAAGGCCGATATCAACTTTAGCTGAAGATGGCAGTGGGTGAAGCTATTTGAAACGGGCACCTCTACTAAAGTGCTATAATGTCAACGACGTCCTCGAGGATAAGTCTAAAGACCTAATGTATTGATGGGTCGCAGATATAGCAGCCGCTTATTGGCCCAGAACTAAAATACAAGGATTAACTATTCTATAAAATACGGTAAAAAAAAAAGAGGCATAAAATGAAAAGGGAATGAGACAAAGAGACCTACCAGGAGAAATGGGTAGAAGTCGAGCCAAGCCTTTGTCTGGCCCTCAAAACGCAGGCACGTGTCATGGAGAAAATAAGCGAAGGTGAAGGAGCCCCATGCATAATCTCTGATGCTAGGCCACGTCTCTTAGAAGAGTTGTTCCCCAAAAAATAGCACCTCATAATGATCAAGAACTGGCATCGCAAAAGGCGATCGCATGCCCTGATATCTGCACGGAATGGCTGAGATAGTACTCAATGTATCATTTCTACTACTAATAATTCTCATGGAATTTATTGAATAAAAATAATATATTTAATATGATAATTTCCTTATATTAAAATAATTTAATTCTATAATTTATTTTAATATACTTTATTTAATTGTATACAATAGATTTTGTATACTTTAATTATTTTCTTTTCATATTATAAATTGTTTTCATTAATTTATTTACATATAATAAATATATATAATCATAATATATATTTATCACTTCACCAATTATCACGTATAGCACTGCACACATTCACTTATGCATTCAATTTCCTATAATAAGAAATTTTAATAAATAAATTCTTATTTTATTTTTTCAAAAATTTGAAAACATTACATTCTTCCTCCCTTAAAAGGATTTCGTCCCCGGAATAATAATACCAAACATTTCTTTCTCAATTTAGATCTATTCTCTCATACGGATCCCCTCTTGGCGGCCTTATTATGTGATAATAAAATATATTATTCTCACATAACATAACATATAACTTATTAATACACATATTAACATGCATCTCCAAATATTAATAGTGTTATGTTATTTCATACTTATCCTTTTATTGCTCCAAAGTCCTAAAATTCTCAGACTTACATGTTTCTAATCTTCACGTGACTATTTCCATCAATTTCATAATCAGGAAATCTTTACTTCTTATGACTCTACATTTTTCCTTCTTCAAGGAGTTACTTAAATTAACTGTATTCTACGACCTACTTCCTTCTAAGGAACATCATCCTTTCTACACATAACTTCTAGAATAGAAATCCCCCACAACTGTTCAATAATTGTGAAACAAAATGAATAACTCAGGAATTCAAAAGATTCGCTTAGGAAGAGCTTTTTACATCATGCTAAGGATCATAAAGACCATGAATATTGTTTCTGAAAAGGTTTTTAACATAAATTCATCTACAAACCGACATGCTTACGGGCACGTAAGTGATCAGCCTGTTATGCCCTGTGTTGATCAATGCTGGAACGACATTTACATTCATCGTTACTGCCATTTGGCACAAATAGAATTTCCTAATTTTGGGATATTCTATGTTGATTAACACTATCGTGCAAGAACGACATTTGCGTTCATCATACCGCCTCGGCACAATAAATTTTTTTCCAATTCAGGGATGTTCATACTAAGTTTAGAGTCCATACCAAATCAATTTAGTTAGACAGTTCAAAAGCTTAATACAAGTAATGCAATATTTTAATCTATGTTTAGCCGATCCAAATGGCATTGACACCTCTTTAATTATTAAAATACTGAAAATCATTTTATGACACATAGCACCACACTGTTTTAATAGTACGTTGAGGATGCTGTCATTTTATGACTTTGTCATACTACATCATACTATAGTGGGATGACGATCTTTAGATCACATCCAACACTATGTTAGACTGCATTGATGACTCCATCATTTGTCATATCTACATCATATTAATGATGCATTGATGACTTTAAAAATATATTTTGATATTTTAAAATTTGTCTAGCCAAAATAATTAGCATAGACCTAAGAACCAACTGAACTTTTAAAACTTATTGGTTCAATGATTTGACTCAATATATTTTCTAAAACACTATAATGCGATTGTCTGCACAATTACAATAAACTTTGAAATCTAGCATAGCTAGAAGATTTGGAATACCTATTTTTCTTTATTAACTTTAACTTGCTCTAGTGTCTCACTAGGAAACAATTCTATCTATTTCTAGTACCATCAATACTTCAATTAATTAATTTTCCACCTACAATATTCCTATACACTGGTATAGTTCATCAAACGTACCATACATTATGAGTTCAGGAACTTGCCATAATAATATGAGTTTAGGAACTTATCCTAGCAATACGTAGTCCAAGAACAAATCAGGGGCTGTCAATTATTTTCAAATAATTCTAATTTTCATTAATAATAATCTTTTCAAATTGCTTGAGTATTACAATTCATCTAATATTCCCACCTTTTCAATATACTAAACATCCATTATATATCATTCACCCATTATTCATATCTTTTCAATCTATTAACCATCAGTCTATTATTCATTCATTATTCATATCTTTTCAATATATTAACCATCCATTATCTATTATTTATTAATAATGATTTACACATATTAATCCATTATAATTATTTTTAATTTCTACCATTCCTAAAAAAATATCTTTAATCTATCACATATTAATTATTCACATTTTCACTTTTCAATATTACATTTTTCTTTACTATTCACAATTATTATTATTATAATATCCATGTTCTTCATTATTAACTTAATATGTTATTATCACAAATATTATTGTTCTTCAAATAATGAGTATGCATAACAGTTTTATACCCGTGACTTTTAATTACGTAATTTTCCATTATTACCCTTACTACAATGTTAATTATTGGTTTAATAATATGAGATGCTATGACAATTATTGTGACAATAGTATGAAATGTTGTGACAATTATTGTGACAATCCCAAATCTATGTATTTGCTACAGTGGACTGATGCTCACATCCAACATTAAATCCTTCTAAGTATAAATATTGTAGACTCACAATACTGACAATCAGATAATTTAAGGAAAGAGGGGGTCTTCCGTATAAACAGTGCGCAATTAAATAACCATTTTCTTGACAGAACGCTCTAAATATTGCTAATAATGCTAATTGGTCTTATAATATCATATAAACTATTATGAGTTACTATATCGTGACAATTATTGATTTAATAGTATAAAATATTGTGCAGTTGATACTATAACAAATATTGAGTTAAAATACTATGCAATTGCTAATGTAACAATTTTTGAATCCATAATTATAAAATAATATGCAATATCATGTGCTACAGTAGAGTACCTCGCGTAATATCGTAGAGTACCATGCGCGTGATACTATACTTTTATTAACAGTTAAAAGTGATATTACCATTGATAATTTTTTTATTAAAAAAGTTATTTCTGTCATTTTCTATATCCGACAATTACGCCATTGTGTGGCCTACTAATGATTGGTTGTTTCGGCGCCGCCCGACAGAACGAATATTCCCCAACATATTTTTTTTATCTTATAAGCTGCACATATCACCCTTAACTTTATCATTTTATCAATTTAACACCTTACTGTTTAGCATAATAATATATGAAAATTAAATTCTCTTTATTAAAATTTGGGGTCTTACAATCTGCCCTCCTTATGAAATTTCATCCCCGAAATTTACGTACATACTTGACATTCCGAAGAGATATATAAGGATACTTAGCTTTCATTTCAGATTCTATCTCCCAGGTTATTTCCATAGTATCATAATTTCTCCATTACTCATCTCCTGATTTTCAGATGTCATTCTTAAATTCCTTAATTTTATCATTTTATCACCCTTAACTTTATCATTTTATCAATTTAACACCTTACTGTTTAGTATAATAACTATAAGAAAATTAAATTTTCTTTATTAAAATTTGGGGTCTTACAATCTGCCATCATTATGAAATTCCGTCCCCGAAATTTACGTACATACTTGACATTCCGAAGAGATATATGAGGATACTTAGCTTTCATTTCAGATTCTATCTCCTATGTAATTTCCTCAGTATCATAATTTCTCCATTTCTCATCTCCTGATTTTCAGATGTCATTCTTAAATGCCTTAACTTTATCATTTTATCACACTTAACTTTATCATTTTATCAATTTAACACCTTACTATTTAGCATAATAATTATAAGAAAATTAAATTCTTTTTATTAAAATTTGGGGTCTTAAAATCTACCCTCCTTATGAAATTTTGTCCCCAAAATTTACATACATACTAGACATTCCGAAGAGATATATAAGGATACTTAGCTTTCGTATCATATTCTATCTCCCAGGTTATTTCGTCAGTATCATAATTTCTCAATTTCTCATCTCCCAATTTTCAGATGTCATTCTTAAGTGCGGGTACAAAACAAAAGGTTAGTTAAAGAAATTGGCACGTCACATCTTGTCCCTACATCCAGACCGACTAATTAAATAACGAAATTTAGCTTAGGTATGACACACTAGCGAAGAATTTTACTCATCTCTCCCCTCCTAGTTCTAATTCCAGATCTTCGCCAAATATTATATTCCTAAGCTTTAATACCAACTATGACGCCCCTAAAATCTGGAGTTTAAACCACCCCCGAACTTGGGTTGCCAAAATGAATTTTCCTATTTACAACTATTATTACAACGACAGTATTCACACTCAAAACCAATAACACTCTACATAAAGGTACAATCAATAATTGTTTTAGGAATCAAACCTTTTAGAAAATCCTTAAGGAAACCTTCGTACATGGAAGGCCATGCTTTTAAGCTATAATAGATATCATAGGACTTGAGAATTAGCCTTGGTTGACCCAATAGACCCCAAAAGAACACAAAAAGATTGTTGTCCTCTTCATTCCAATGGTGTGTATATTCTTGCCATATAATTATCTCCATTGCGTAAGACTGATGATTATATATACTCCAAGATTATATAAATATTGCTCATAAATATAATCAAAAAGCGGATATACATAACCATATCTTATGGTAAAAGGATTTTATACGTGGTTGGACGTCTTTTATGATAGGTACTTGTGACTGTGACGCCCCCAAATTCGGGTCTCCTAACCTCGGACATAGTGCTCATGATCCATCATTAACATACACATTTTATCACTATAGCGAAAATAACAAACATACATCGTTCATTATAATAAAGTTCTAGTCACTATCCCAAGGTCTAATAGCTTTAACTTAAAACATACCCTTAATACTACAAATGGTTTACATAAATAATTACATAAGAAAATATAATAATTAAACTCTCACATAAACTTATTCTTGGACTTTTCCTTTGCCCTTATCTTTCTTCTTCAAAGATTATGGCTTAGCTGAAAATAACGTCATGATATAGCAAGGATGAGCAAATAATTTGCTCAACAAGTTTAAATACAAGGGTGATATATCATTGTAGACACTCGAAATTTTGCTTTCTTTATACTAACCTTGCAGAAGGGTAAAAGCGTAATTTTACTTCAGAGATAACCCAGAGGTAGGGCAAAAGAGCCAGATCATCCCGGAGACGACCACATGAATGATTCAAAGGACCAATGACGTCCGAACATGTCATGAACCGAACAAGGATCGCCAAGCTAAACTAGAGTCCGCCGGAAACCAACTCAGTAAACCTCGAAATACGTGCCATCGACGATAAATCAGCTAAATACCATCAAGAACCAGAAGATACTTCTCAGCTATCAGCATCATCTTCTCAGAACCCGACTCAGTCAGACTCGATTTTATTCCGCCACATTCCACATAAGCTTTCCGAAAGTTTGATCTGCGCAGGTCAACTTCCTCCAAACCAGGATCGAAGGAACATACTTCGAGATGGCAGGCCCCACCTAGCCCAGCAGCATACATATATACAGCTAGCCGCACACATGTATGCGGCTGGCTCGGACAGCTTAAAACCCCAACATTAGTTCATTTAGAAGAGAGATAGAGATGGTTTTAGAGAGAGAAAAAGAAATTCTAGAGAGAGAAGGGCTCGGGTGTGGTATATAAACACCAACTTGAAGCTATTTCATCTTGTTTATCATCCACTTGAAGCCCCGGGAGTGTTCTACGTTAACCACGGGAGTTAAAATGCTTGTTCACGCGTCCCCCAAGGTGAACAACGCACTTTCTAGCTACGTTCTTTGTAAATCTTGCTTAATATACTAGATTGATGATATATATTGTTTAAATCTAGTTAATCTTATTGTTTATAAGTATATTGTGTAATAGTTGATAGATATTACGTTTTTATCTATTATATTGTGCTTATTACGTTGTAAATTGAGTACGGAGGCTAGATCTACCTATATCTAAGCTGAATCTAACCTTTGAGTGGTTATTAAGCATGAAGCTTTAACCCGTATGCTAGATAGGTTTAGATCCATGGTAGATCTATGTATTTATTGCTTTAAATGGTCCCGATTACCCCGTATATCCCTAGATTTGTATCTAGAGGCGAAAGGCGTCCGAAATAGCTTGAAACGATGATTTCAACCGATGAAATCATCTAATATTAAAGACGAGGACATTGTATATATGTATTCCCGCATAAATAATGTGAGCATAGGAATCCCGGTGTTGAGATCCCCGAATGGATCCCGACTTGATTACGATGGACTGGTTTTTATGATGTAATATTTAAATAGCGTAAATATCATTGTATATGTAATATTTGGATCTTGAAGACGAGCTCGAGGGGTTAGTCCCAAAAAGCAGGATTCAAGATCCCGTAATAGTGATGTTGGGTTTGTACGTAACGCAATCATGCAATCAAATCACATAAATAGGGCGAAAGCGCGAAACATAGGTTTTCAAAAATTTATACAAACCCATAACCATGATCATGCTTTGTGTTAGTTATTAATAATAGAAATGAGAGAACATGAAATTATACCTTTGAAGATCCAAGCTTCCTCAGGTACAAGTTCTACTCCTTTGATTCCTTTGATTCCTCTGTAGTGGCTCCTTCCCTTGATCAATGTCAGCTACCCAAATATTTGGCCTCTAACGGTGATCCACCAAGGAAGATGAAGAACTCAGGAAGATGGGTTATTGGCTTAACCCTTGTTTCCATCTCTATAGAATATGTGTACTCCCAACTTTTGAAAAAATTCACGTACCTTATTTCTGATATAAGACTCTCTTATATAGATATTAGGTTAACCCTCCTAATCTAATTAGAATAGGTTTTTATTTAATTAATTAATTAAACACTTTTAATTAATTTATATCCTAATCTTATTAGGATTGAGAGAGAGTACTGATATTATATTAATTCCTAAATTCCTTTAGAATTAAAATAATAATAATAATAATAATATTAATAAGATTCCTCTTATTAATTTATATTTAATATTTCTAAAATATTAAATAATAAATATTAAGCTATTTAATTTATTCTATCACCATAGATTAAATTAATTATACTTAATGCATTATTACTATCATGCCATTTTTTTCTTAAATAATTTTTCTTCCTTTTATGGTGTGACCCTTTAGGTTCTCCATATTAAACCGGTTGTGAATAAATCAATTAGAACAATTTTAATCTTATTTAAATAAATAAATTAAACTAATAATCTATTTAAATAAATAATATTTATTCTACAATAGGGATAAGCCTCCCTAGCGATCAACGACTTTTCAGATAATATAGATTTCAACATTAATCATAAAAGAACCTGTGAGTTAATAGTTACCGTACAATTCAATCCTTCCACCATACAATGTCCTAATTAAATATAAGACATGAATTTACTGTCAAGTCTTAATTTATTTAATCATATGTATTTCGATTAGAAAATACACAACTCCAAATAATGCAAATTAGAAACCACTTTCTAATTTCATTCCACCTTGGCCAAGGATTCCTAGGTTGTCATTTAACGAATCACATAGGACATATCTCCTCTTTTACTAGAGGTGGTAGATTCTTTATTGATCATACATTATCTCCATATGCAACTCATTATACCCAAGCATATCCTATATATGCCTTAAAAGGCCTTAAGGAATAAGTCAAAGTATAATTTGTTACATACAAGATACTATGATGATCTCAAGTCCAAGGATCACTTGTACTACTATCACATTAGGAATTCCTATTGACAGGCGAGTAAAACTCCATTAGGTATTCCATAGCGAGTCACGTTCAGTGAACTTATTCTCCAATAAGCACCTACATACTTGCTTTAGTGTCTCCACACAAATGACCATGAGATCAGTCATCCTCATCCAATGAGCAAGCAATATATGTACCAATCTATCCGAATTTACTAATCTCCATTTTAGTTATCCCACAATTGGGAACTATTTTAGTTTTTAAGCTTTCTAAGAATTTAGATCTCATTAGTATGATCTCATCATGATTCTAAAAGCATTGCTTAAAACTATGGGTTATTTACATATTATAAAAAACAGCACCATGTAGATAATTAAATGCCTTAAATTAATATTTTATTAATAAATAAATAAGATTGTTTATAAAGTATGTGCTTTATCATCATACATGATTGGCTTGTATGCACACTACTATCAATCTCCCACTTGCACTAAAGCTAATCGCCATAGTATCTTATACCCATCTTCTCTAAGTCGATCAAACTGCTTTTGTGTTAGAGCTTTAGTAAATGGATCTGCAATGTTGTCTTAAGAGTCTACACGCTCCAAGGTGACGTCTCCTCTTTCAATGATCTCCCTGATCAAGTGAAATCGCCGCAACACGTGTTTGGATTTCTGATGAGTCCTGGGTTCCTTAGCCTGTGCAACCGCTCCGGTGTTGTCATAGTTTACGAGAACTGCTTCTCCAATGCTAGGAACCACACCAAGTTTAGCTATGAACTTCTTCATCCAAACAGCTTCCTTTGCAGCTTCACTTGTAGCTATATACTCTGCCTGTCACTAAATCAGCAACTATTTGCTGCTTGGAACTCTTCCAACTCACTGCGCCTCCATTCAAGGTAAACACATACCTTAAAACAGATTTACTGTCATCTTGGTCTGTTTAAAAACTTGAGTCCGTGAATCCCTAGAGTTTTAATTCAGACCCATCGTAGACAAGAAAAATATCTTTAGTCCTTCTCAAGTACTTTAGGATATTCTTCACTGCCTTCCAGTGTTCTTCTCCTGGATTCGACTGGTATCTGATCGTTACACTAAGTGCGTGAGCAACGTCCGGTCTAGTACATATCATACCGTACATGATAGATCCTATTGCAGAAGCATAAGGGATCTTACTCACACGGTCTCTCTCCTCAGGTGTCTTTTGGGGCCTGTTTCTTAGAGAGATGTATTCCATGGCTCATCAACATGAGACCTCTTTTGGAATCTTCCATGCTAAACCGCTTTAGCATCGTATCAATGTACGTTCCTTAGGATAAGCCGAGCATCCTTTTAGATCTATCTCTATAGATCTTTATCCCCAAAATATAGGATGCTTCACCCAAGTCCTTCATAGAGAAGTTTTTAGATAACCAGATTTTAATTGATTGTAACATAGGAATGTCATTCCCTATCAGTAATATATCATCAACATATAATACAAGGAATGATACTGCGCTCCCACTAACCTTCTTGTATACACATGGTTCATCCTCATTTTTGATAAAATCAAACTCTTTGATTGTCTCATTAAAACGAATATTCCATCTACGAGAAGCTTGCTTCAACCCATAAATGGATCGTTGTAGCTTACAGACTTGATTTGTTCCAACTTTTGAAATAAATCCCTCTGGCTGTGTCATATGCACATCCTCCTCAAGTTTCCCATTGAGGAAGGCCGGTTTCACGTCCATCTGCCAGATCTCATAGTCGTTGTAAGCTGCAATCGCAAGCAAAATCTGAATGAACTTGAGCATGGCTACTGGTGAGAAGGTTTCATCATAGTCAACTCCTTGTCTTTGTTTGGAACCTTTTGCAACCAATCGGGCCTTATAGGTCTCTATCTTTCCGTCTGCTACAGTCTTTCTCTTAAAAACCCATTTACACCCAATTGGCTTAATACGTTTAGGTGGTGAAACCAAAGTCCATACTTTGTTTTCATACATGGAGTCCATTTCGGATTTCATGGCTTCAAGCCATTTCCCTGAGTCTTTATTACTCATAGCCTGTTCGTAATTCAATGGATCATCATCATTCATGATGTGTATCTCATCGTCATCCTCTATAATGAATCCATACCTCTCAGGTATCTTCGGTACTCTTCCAGATTTACGAACAGGGTGTGGTACAGTAGGTTCCTCTACTTGGTTAGGTACCTGACATTGATCCGTGATAATTTATGGTTCTTGAACTTCTTCAAGATATATCTTACTCCCACTAACCCCTTTATGGATAAACTCTTTCTCCAAGAAGGTAGCATGTTTCGCAACAAACACCTTTTGATCAGTATGATGATAGAAATAATACCCTACAGTTTCTTTAGGGTATCCCACAAATCTACACTTATCGGATTTAGTCTGTAGCTTATCATTTTCAAACTTTTTGACATAAGCTGGACAACCCCAAGTCTTAACATTCTTAATATTTGGTTTCCTCCCCTTCCACATCTCATATGGAGTCTTTGGGGTGGATTTTGTAGGTACCTTGTTAAGTAGGTATGCAGCCGTTTCTAGGGCATAACCCCAGAAGGAAATTAGAAGGTCGGTAAAACTCATCATGGATCGAACCATGTCCAACAGTGTTCGATTTCTCCTTTCAGATACTCCATTTAATTGTGGTATACCTGGAGGAGTCCATTGTGAGATTATACCATTTTCTTTGAGATAATTGAAAAACTCACCACTTAAGTATTCTCCACCTCGATCTGATCGAAGTATCTTAATACTCTTGCCCGTTTGTTTCTCCACTTCACTTCTGAACTCTTTGAACTTTTCAAATGATTTTGATTTGTATTTCATTAAATACACATATCCAAATCTTGAGTGATCATCAGTGAAAGTAATAAAATAAGAATACCCACCCCAAGCACTTGTTGTCATAGGTCCACAAACGTCTGTGTGAATCAATGTCAACAACTCTGTAACTCTTTCTCCTTTTCCACAAAAAGGAGATTTAGTCATTTTACCCATGAGACAAGATTCACAAGTTGGATATGATTTATAATCGGATAGCTTTAGGAGCCCATCTTTATGAAACTTGGATAATCTTGTTTCATTGATATGACCGAGTCTACAGTGCCACATATAGGTATAATTAATATCATCTCTTTTTCTTTTCTTAGTTTGTTCAATTTGAAATATATTTTCTTGTAAGTCAAGTGTATAAAGTCCATTTTGCAAATTTCCAATACCATATAAAATATCGTCTTTATAAATAGAACAACCATTGTTCTTTATAATAACGTCAAAACCTTCCATATCCAATACAGAAATTAAAATAATATTTTTACTAATATTCGGAACATAATAACAGTTATTAAGATAAATGGACTTGCCCGAAGGCATTGCTAAACAATAAGTTCCTACAGATAATGCAGCAACCTTTGCTCCATTCCCCACTCGTAGGATCACCTCTTCATTCTTCAGCTTTCTACTTCTGACCAGTCCCTGCACAGTGTTACATATATGAGACCCACAACCGGTATCCAATACCCAAGTAGAATTATGGCTTTTAGAAAAATTAATTTCAATTATAAACAAACCTTGATTGGAAGTCGAAGCTTCTCTAAGCTTCTTCTTTGCTAGAAACTTCTTGCAGTTTCTCTTCCAATGTCCCGGCTCATTGCAATGAAAGCACATTCCATTAGCTGGTTCAGGTTTCTTTTGTTCCTTTTCTTTCCCCTTTCCCTTAGCCTTCTTGGATTTATTCTTTTCAGAAGACACCTTGGGCCTCTTTCTTTTATTGGAAGAATCCACCATTAAGACATGGTTCTTCTTGGATGAGAAGTGACCTTCTGCAGTTTTCAGCATGTTAGGCAGCTCAGGCAAGCTAACATCTAGCTTATTCATGTGAAAATTAACCACAAACTGCGAGAAGGTCTCAGGGAGTGACTACAAGACCAAGTCTTGACTCAACTCCCCATCCATGATGAACCCAAGCTGTCCAAGGCGTTCAATCAAATTGATTACCTTTAGAACATGAGTCTCGACGGCAGTGCCCTCGGTCATCCGAGATCGGAAGAGCTCCTTAGATATCTCGTATCTAGCAGTCCTACTCTGTTCACCATACAACTCCTTGAGGTGAAGCAGCATAGCAGGAGCATCCATATTTACGTGCTGACGCTGAAGCTCATTATTTATGGATGCGAGCATGATGCATTGAGCCACAGATGCATCATCTTGCCACTTATTGAAAGTGGAAATCTCTTCCTCAGAGGTTGTTTCCGAAATAGATTCAGGGATAGTTGAATTTAGGACATAAGAAATCTTTTTAGCAGTGAGAACAATTCTCAGATTTCTTAGCCAGTCCTCATAATTCGGCCCATCAAGCTTATTTGCATCAAGTATGCTTAGTAGTGAGATTAGTGATTTTGACATTTTAAAATTCTGCATGTGAAAAGACAACATTTTTAGCAAACATTCATTTTATTAACTATGTATACCAAAATAAATTTAGGTCTTTATTTTAAATTGGTATCTCCCACTATTTTCATCAAACTATATTAACTTCACTTATATAGTTCGGCAACATCTAATTAAAGATTTGCTAGTGAGATTAAGGATCTCATTTCAAATGTATATAACATTGTGGATAGCATAACAAGCGATATACAAATAAATAGGTAGACAACTCTTGTCAATTACATCACCATGTAACTCCTTTTATTTTGCCTCTTACATCATAATGGTCATGTGTGTGCACATTCGAACTAAAATAATTTAAGTTAAGTCTAGCCTAGCACTTCCATAATTTCAAAAAAGAAAAATGTTCGTCCTTGTGGATAGCATAACAAGACTAGATCGTTCAATTTTCTTGATAAGCATCAAATGTGATTAATTAACATCTTAAATACTCAATACTCGCCTTGTGGATAGCACAACAAGCTCATATTAAATATTTAATACTCTATCAATTAATCATGCTAGAAGGCGACGTTCGATATTCCAAATATCATTTGAACGCTTCAGACTTAATATTGTTTCTTTGAGGGGTTTGTTATTATTTGTCTCATCTTGTTTAGTGCGCATGCACATATATATATAAAATACGCGTCATTTTATTAAACATGCGAAGCATGTTTACATAAAATATAATACATATAATATTTAGCATGCAATATAGAATACTATATTCTACCCGGATTGATTATGGACTTTTATTCTAGTTTGGTTCACTAGAGCCACCAAGTGAACCAAAAGGTCAAACATAGGAGTGTAAGAATTTAAATTTAAATATAACTATTACATTTAAACCCGGGATCCATACAAATGGGTCTTGACGCACTCCTTGCTCCTTGGTCTCCAGTTTCTTCAAGATAATTCTAACTATTTCTACTACATAAACTATAATTAAATAGAAATCTTGATCAGCAGTTAAGGAGAAGTACATAGGAAGGAGATAGAATTTACATCGAGAATAAAACTAGAGAAGACGAGGTACGCAGACCCCATTTTATAAAACCTATACATTTAAGCATTCATCCAAAATAAATTCCAATCACATTGGTCATAGTCCATAATCAATCCCTTTTATTAACATACATATCATCATACGTATCAATAAATATCCATTCATCTCATGAATAATAAAGCTATTCCATATATGTATCGATGTCATTTAATGGACAAAAGTTTTGCTAAATTTTATTTTTGAAACAAAATAAACTCTTTTAATTTAATCAAAAATAAATCCAAATTAAACTCCTTTAATTTTAGCAATCTGAAATCATATTTCAGATAAAATAAACATCTTTCTTTTAAAACTTTATTAATTAAATAAACTGTTTATTTAATTAATAAAAATCAAATTTCAGGGTCTGTTCAGGAAGCGGCGCAGCTGCGCCAGTAATGAACTGGGCAGCTGCGCAGCTGCGCAGGTAGCCTGAAGCGCCAGTTTTTGCAGACCTGCGCAGCTACTCCAGTAATGAACTGGGTTGCTGCGCAGCTGCGCCGTTCGTCGCATAAACTTGCAGAAAACAATTTTGTCAAGAAAAATCGATCCAATCCTCACATCAATTCATAAATGGAATCATAAAATTGATAATTAGCACAAAGTTAGGTTTTGATACCACTGTTGGGTTTGTACGTAACGCAATCATGCAATCAAATCACATAAATAGGGCGAAAGTGCGAAACATAGGTTTTCAAAAATTTAAACAAACCCATAACCATGATCATGCTTTGTGTTAGTTATCAATAACAGAAAAGAGAGAACATGGAATTATACCTTTGAAGATCCAAGCTTCCTCAGGTACAAGTTCTACTCTTTTGATTCCTTTGATTCCTCTGTAGTGGTTCATTCCCTTGATCAATGTCAGCCACCCAAATGTTTGGCCTCTAACAGTGATCCACCAAGGAAGACTAAGAACTCAGGAAGATGGGTTATTGGCTTAACCCTTGTTTCTATCTCTATAGAATATGTGTACTCCCAACCTTTGGAAAAATTCACGTACCTTATTTCTGATATAAGACTCTCTTATATAGATATTAGGTTAACCCTCCTAATCCAATTAGAATAGGTTTTTATTTAATTAATTAATTAAACACTTTTAATTAATTTATATCCTAATTTTATTAGGATTGAGAGAGAGTACTGATATTATATTAATTTCTCAACTCCTTTAGAATTAAAATAATAATAATAATAATAATAATAATATTAATAAGACTCCTCTTATTAATTTATATTTAATATTTCTAAAATATTAAATATTAAACATTAAGCTATTTAATTTATTCTATCACCATAGATTAAATTAATTATACTTAATGCATTATTACTATCATGCCATTTTCTTCTTAAATAATTCTTCTTCCTTTTATAGTGTGACCCTTTAGGTTCTCCATATTAAACCGGTTGTGAATAAATCAATTAGAACAATTCTAATATTATTTAAATAAATAAATTAAACTAATAATCTATTTAAATAAATAACATTTATTATACAATAGGGATAAGCCTCCCTAGCGATCAACGACTTTTCAGATAATATAAATTTCAACATTAATCATAAAAGAACCTGTGAGTTAATAGTTACCGTACAATTCAATCCTTCCACCATACAATGTCCCAATTAAATATAAGACATGGATTTACTGTCAAGTCTTAATTTATTTAATCATATGTATTTCGATTAGAAAATGCACAACTCCAAATAATGCAAATTAGAAACCTCTTTCTAATTTCATTCCACCTTGGCCAAGGATTCCTGAGTTGTCATTTAACAAATCACATAGGACATATCTCCTCTTTTACTAGAGGTGGTAGATTCTTTATTGCTCATACATTATCTCCATATTCAACTCATTATACCCAAGCATACCATACATATGCCTTAAAAGGCCTTAAGGAATAAGTCAAAGTATAATTTGTTACATACAAGATACTATGATGATCTCAAGTCCAAGGATCACTTGTACTACCATCACATTAGGAATTCCTATTGACAGGCGAGTAAAACTCCATTAGGTATTCCATAGCGAGTCACGTTCAGTGAACTTATTATCCAATAAGCACCTACATACTTGCTTTAGTGTCTCCACACAAATGACCATGAGATCAGTCATTCTCATCCAATGAGCAAGCTATATATGTACCAATCTATCCGGATTTACTAATCCCCATTTTAGTAATCCCACAATTGGGAACTATTTTAGTTTTTAAGCTTTCTAAGAATTTAGATCTCATTAGCATGATCTCATCATGATTTTAAAAGCATTGCTTAAAACTATGGGTTATTTACATATTATAAAAAACAGCACCATGTAGATAATTAAATGCCTTAAATTAATATTTTATTAATAAATAAATAAGATTGTTTATAAAGTATGTGCTTTATCATCATACATGATTGGCTTGTATGCACACTACTATCAAGTGAAAACTTTAATTGTGGGTGCTCGATTTCATCGAGATGGCTTTCATGCCCGATGATGATCCGACCCTTTTTGACGTTTACATGCATATCATCCAAATGATTTCTAATAAAACCACAAAGAGCTTTCAATCATAATACAGCGATCCAGGGTAGATCACCTTATGAACGTAAAGATAAATAAAAGGAAGTATCGAAGTCCTCGATTCCTAGTCGGGCAAATGATTTGAAAACCTTGCTTTCTAAAACATCATTTCAATTCATACATCTTGTTAAAAATGAACTTTTTGTCAAATAAAATCCTTCGTACATAGGCGCAAAAGAGGTACAACACTACTTTCAAATAACCCTAAATAAAGACTTAAAATAAAAATGACTAAAGCTTTCAAAATAAAGCGCACACACACATACATACTTTAGGCACATACAATCAATAAGATGTGGTACCGTGTTTTCACTGGAGTCGGGGGGTGCCTAACACCTTCCCCCCCCCCCCCCCCCCCCCCCGCTTAACTTAGCCCCCGAATTCCATGAATCTCGGGTTTCAAGACCAATCTTTCGGAGTCATATATTGGACCATATTGTGAAAATTATTAAAACTCGGATGAGTTGGTACATCCATTTAAATCATACCAACTGGCGACTCTGTCTCATTCGGTCCAATCATCAATATTCAAAAAATAAAATTAATCTTTTCAAAGTCGTCGACACTTATGTCGGCCCCGTTTTCTTAAAACTTCACCCTTTAATAAAATTCATAGACATAGCGAGTGGAAAAGGGTAAAAGCAAACTAACAAAAAACTTTGGAAATACAGACACTTCCATTTCCTTCGCGTTCTAAAAGAAGCGACAAACGCGATAACAATAAAAAAGAGGACAACCGGAATTTTTTCCCGGCGTCGATAAGTGGCGACTCTGCTGGGGATTAAAGAGATATTAAGCCATGGTCAATCTTTTTGATTTTCATTCTGCATGTGCATCTTGTGTGAATGATCTTTGTGTGTGATAATTGTCTCGATCTTTAAGCATTTTTTGTATTAGTGCCTCGCACAATATATTAGTGCTTCGCACACTGCCATCATATTACATGCGGTGAGGACGTGAATGTATGTGGATGTATGTTGTGTGGTACCTCCATTAGGAGGCAATCCCGTCAGTTGTTTATTACTAGACTCCTCTGAGTGTTTCCATTATGAGGCTCAAAAGGCACCACTCAGATTCGCTCCAATTGAAAAATGAATGTTTTCATCAAGTAAATTGCGAAGATCTGGGAACCAATTTCAAAAAGACCGTGAGAGTAACCCTAAGATAGGTTAGCCTCTGATAAACCAAATGCGCAGTCTGCCTCTTCATGCCCTATTTAATATTCCACATATCTAAATAACAATCATCTTGAACTGTCATTTGTACATACTTCTTATCCTGTTATCAATTCGAATAACCCGTTGTGTTGCAGGAAAAGATTAAAAAACCATTAAACTAATGCATAACATGTCATGCATCTCTGTCTACCAATATCCAGTCTAAACTAGATATCGACTTTGTGCAGATTGGTCCTAGAACTCAATTTTGAGCCAAAAAGGCCTGCTCACCACCGTTCAAGATGGCTGAAGGAAGCTTATCTAAACCCATCCCTGTATCTCAAAATGAATTCAAGGAGTTTAAGAAACAGATGGTCTAGGTGACGACCCTGTTGAAGGAACAATGCAAAGTATCTCAGGAACCTAAGCATAAGAGTCAGACTGAACCCTCTGTGCAAGGAGATATGAAAACAATAGGAAAGGATGGTGATACCCAGATGTCCACACCTATCTCTCCCCTCGATGTTGAGGTATCCAAGGATGCCTTGATCCAGAAGATGAAACAGAAAATTATAGACCTCCGGGAGGACGAAGAAACTGGAGATATCAGGAGGAAGGTTAGGCAGATGGAGGACGCCATCCGGTATATAAAAGGGACAGGATCCCAAGGGAGCATGAATTATTCGAATTTGTGTATTTTCTCAAAAGTGAGATACCCAGATAAGTTTCAAATCCCAGAGTTCAAGAAATACAACAGACTGGGAGATCCCTATACTCACTTAAAGGTCTACATAAGTGAACTGGGAACCTACGCCGAGGATGAAAACCTCAGGATGCAACTATTCCAGAAAAGCCTTACCGGTAAAACCTGAACTTGGTACGCTCAAATAGATAATTCCAAAGTAAGAGGTTGGGAAGATTTGGCTCGTGCTTTCCTCAACCAGTATAGTTTCCAATCCCAGATGGCACCTGATCACTACCAGGTTACCAAAGTCAAAAAACTGAGCAATGAATCGTTCAGAGAATATGCACATCGATGGAGGCGAATGGCGGCCCAAGTTAACCCACCAATGGATGAAGGTGAGATGGTCGTAACTTTCATTGACATACAAGAAGACTCTTTTTATAAGAGAGTCCTCGTTGGGTTAGGAAAATCCTTCTTCGAAATGATCAAACATGGGGAAATGGCAGGAATGGGTTTGAAGTTTGGCAAAATTAAGGATCTCACTGCCTTAGAAGCAGTAGAAGAGCACATACAGTCGAGAAACTATACAAGCGCTCCCAAAAGAGTATCAAAGAGGAAGGAAGAAGATGTCTCTTTGATATTGCAATGACAAGCTACCAACAAGAGCCCTAATTCTCTTATCCAGAAGTAGAACTCTCATCTTGTGAATTCTTGAAACCCTACAGCATTGAAGGTTGGCGAGAACAAGCAAAGAAGGATATTCACTCCTATAGGGGACTCTTTGGAGAATATATTAGCACTATTGATCCCCCAAAACAAGATCATTGAGCTAGCTCCACCTTCTGATCTAAATGGATGGCAATGTGATCCCAACAAGAAATGCGCTTACCATTTCAACTCACTGGGGCATGATACTCAGGAATGTTGGACTTTAAAACATAAGATTCAGAACGTGATTGACAATGGGGAGATTATAGTCAAAGCGCCAGAACAACCAAATATCAACAACAGCCCTTTGCCTCAGCATAATGAGGAAGGAATCAACATAATCAGTGCAAGAGGCAGGGAAAACTACAAATACCTGAGGAAGATGGGAGAGCCACCCTGTTGGTCCGATTAGATGACACAATTAACCCGCAAGTATACGCGGTCAACAAGTAATAAAGTGAAAATACAGATATCGTTCCCACGAGGAATTAATGGATAAAAGACACCAAACCACTAGCTCATAATCATCTCAATCTTATTTAAACGGGTGAGAAGGAGATTGAATTATTAAAGCTAAGTTAAACTAGGCAAGAATTAAAACATGCAATAACTAATCCTAGGGTAAATTCAGATAATGAAGATATGGGATTATAATTTCCCCCAACACTTCGTTCGAATCTCTTAACTCTCTCACTTAAATAATAAGCACCTAGAATTGACAATCGAAAAATCACGATTACATAATAGCCTCTTTCGATGGACAACTATGAATCTTCCTAATTCGGCATGTAGGTATATGTCTATCCTACACACTATTAAGCAACTAATATCCAGAACAATTAACAAGACACATGCCACAGAAAATCTCATTAACTACTCTATCAATTACCAACTTTCGCATAGGAAGTTATTACGATTAGATTCTCAAATGGTTATATACGGCATTTAGGTTTATTTCTATCCTAAACACTAACAAATTATCAACTCTTTAGGACAATGAATGAGACACACGTCACATAATCTCATAGATTACCCGCAAGAATCTCTAACTTTTGTTTGATATCATAACTAGGTCTAAACCTATAATCTATTTGTCAAGTTCGTACAGGTTCACAAGAAATCAATCTAAAAGCACAAGTTATGATAACCAATTCATAATAATAGCAAAGAGAGAGCAATCAATACAAACTATGTGTTGGGTTCCATTGAAATCCCAAAATATATTCAAGTCATAAATAACTCAAATAAATCATCCACAAGGTTCATAAACATCATCCAAATATACAATGAATAAAGGGAGAATTAAGAGATAGAAATTGCAAATCTTGAGTCTTTCTCCAAGTGTGGATCTTTGTTGTTTATCCCCTGCTTCAATCTTCAAGTCCAAAAGAAACCCTAGAATCTACTAACTACACTAATCTAACACTAATCTACTCCTAAGCTAGCTAAACAAGAATTGAAAGGAAAAAGGAAAATGGAATGGAAACTAGGGCTAAGGGTAAACCCTTAAGGGGAAGCTGCTAAGAAAATGAGGGCTTGGCTCTTATATCAAGCCTTTGCCGAAAATTTTAAGTGCAAGTCAAACTTGGTCAAGCCGCTGGTTGGCGCGGCTACGCGAGATATTGCTTGGGACATAGCGCGGGTGCAGGATTTGGGATTCTGGCTCTGGAGATCGGTGCGGCAGCGCGTGCCTGCCGCCTTAATGTGGCGCGGCCGCGCGGACCTGTACTGCTGGTTTTTCCTACTATTTTCTTCTGCACTTTTCTTCTCTTGCTCCTCTAGCCACCTTGTATCCTTTTTAGCTCCTTTGCCTCACCACAACCTAATTTGGTCACTTGACTTCATGCTTTGCTCCTATCCTGCCATCATGCTACCCAGCTTATCTTTGCATCGTTTTGGCCTCGTGGCACCATGCTCTCAAGCCTCATCATCCATGCCATCTTCATGCTCAAGCCACTTTCTGTGCGATGCCCGTTTTAGGCCATTTTTGGTCCATTTACGCTCAATTTGCACTAAAGGAGTTCCTAAACAAGAAAGTTGCAAAAGGAAACATAAACACATTAAAAGCACGGGTTTACTTGAGTTTTGACAACAGAATGAGCTGGATACTATCTGAATAGGCGATCAATAAAACCACTTATCAAATACCCCTAAACTTAAACGTTGCTTGCCCTCAAGCAACCAAAACAAAACTAAACGACATATGCAATGCAATATATGATGTATGCAAACTACACTAGTATGAATGCAAATCCATACTCCAATCGGTATTGAACTCACAAAAACATGCCTCAGAAAACCACAAGATGATCAAACAGAAAAGCTACCCAAGACGAGATTTAAAATATATTCCTGTAAATCCAAAACTGTTAGCACTGATGTATTGTGCGTTGTGTGCCTGGCAACCATTAAACATGCATTTAGATAAATAATTCACATACTATGCTTCTTAGGGGAAAAACAAGCTTTAACTTAAGAAAAATAGTAAATCATATAAGTTCTAACTAAGATCATGTATTACTAGAGTTAAGAGTCAACAGGTGGTATTTCATTAATCTTTTATTGCTCACGAGGGCGTATTCGCACTCTCCCATGTACACATTCGACCGTGCAATGCCTAGTCCTCTTAGACTTTTCAATGATATCCATGTAGTGAGCTTTCGACCAACGACTCCCAAACCAAATGACCTTAGGGCGCTGGGTGTAGAGACACCCCTAGGGCTTACTTGCTCGAATATCAAAGGCCACAGAACTAGATGTAGTCGAAGTGTATATTCTATTTTTTTTCTTTTTCTTAATCTTTTGTTTTCTTTTGTTTTCTTTTTCTTTTTCTTTTTCTGCAAGGGAGTACGTCTTACGCTCCATCTCCCCGCATAAATCATGCGTGCCCCTTGTTTCCCCCAAACTTAAGCTTTTTACAGTCTAGTTATTATTATATGCGAATTGAAACTCTTTTATTGAAACATAGTTTTCCCACCAGAAGACATGTATGTGAAAATTTAAACTTAGCATGTCATGATGGTTACTCTAACGTGCTAACTGGCTACACAGTATCTGACAGATAAGGATTTACATATATGACCATACAATCAAGCTTAGGTCTCAAATCAGTTCGCAAATCAAGTGAATTCAATTTCTTCATAGGCCAAATACATAACTCACCGACTAAAACTGGATTCATGCAGTATGCTCTAACAAAGAATGCAAAAACAAAAGAAAAATTTTAAAAATTTCACAAATTTTAACTATTTACAACCTACATGCACTAAATAAACAAACACAATATGCAATATGAATTCAACAAATTTTAACTATTTACAACCTACATGCACTAAATAAACAAACACAATATGCAATATGAATGCAACTACCCTATATGCAAAATAAAGCCAATACCCCCAAACTTAAATTATTCAATGTCCTCATTGAAGGTAAAGGTAAAAAGAAACTCCCCTATTTAGCTTCTGATGCTGCATGAAATGAAGTGGCATCCTCTCAGAAGTTTCCCCGTCTCTCTCTGCTCTTGGTAAAATAAACCCCGCTCAACACTATACTCAGTGAACCAACCCAACTCCATATCAATCTTGCTCTGCTAGAGATCCCACACTCAATATCTCAATTGATCAGGTTGAGAGGATGAGGTGGATGAGAATTGGTACTTTGGATTGAGGAGGTAAGAGGTTTTCAAAACTAAGGCTTGTAGTGGAGGGGATTGCATGAGATGGAAGAGATGGGGGATTACATGAAGTAACTTGAGGGTTTGGGAGAAGAGGCTTGTGCGCTGCTAATTTACATGAAGCGATGCCCCCCAAAATCTGCAAGATTTTCCTTAAGACAGGCCCAATTTATGTGTGGCTTGGTCGCGCGTTGTATTGCCTTGGATTCGGTGCGGCCGCTGGACCATCAAATTTTGTTGCTGCAGATTTTTGGCATGAACTGAGGTTGGCTTTTTCTTTTCATTCATTCCGAGCAGCCTTTGACCTGAAATATATAGATAATACTTATTAAGCCCTCCTAGACTAACAAAAGTATATAAAATCTATTTACATCAAGAGAATGAACATGGAAAGATATATGCATTTATATTCCCAAAAATTCTCTAAAGGCGTATATGCAATGCAAGTGCATCAAAAGTATACTATAAGCTCTGTAATCCCAAAAAATATACGCATTCATGCCTAAGACCAAAAATGTAGGCATTGAACCTTGTAAAACCAACAATGACAAAAAAAATTTACAACTACGATCTATACTACGGAGAATTAAACAAGGGGGGAAATGTGATAGAAAGTAGGAAATGGAGAATTAAACAGGTAGGGAGAGAGAAATGATGGGGTGCCTCCCATCGAGCGCTTAATTTATAGTCCTCTAGCTGGACTGTGTCTGACCACTGCTATTCAACTCCCCGACGATATTGGAGAACCCCTCCATCCATCAGAATTGCTATATGCTTTTGGAGGCTTCCCAATAGAGGAGGACTCAGAATTAAACTACATAGCACATGATATGAACAAGAATTCCCCGTACGGAAAGTAGGGGAGCTAGGCAATGGTCCCGTTATGTATGTGAAATGATCTGGGCATGGAGGCATAGAACACACAACGGACTCTTCTTCTATTCTCTTTTCTTCTGACCACCATGGTGTCGAGACTGCAGAATCTCTCGTGTCATCGAGATCTGTCTCTGTGATGTGGCTACCAAGGGGGCAAGGGTGTGCAAACTTGACTGGCTTGTTCCACAAAGGCTGAGAAGGTTCTTGGGGGATTTTCACTGTTGGTTTACATTCATACTGCACATCCCCAATTGGCTCCTCTATTTTCATTGCTTTCGGTTCGTCCAGTTGTAATTGCACTTCGGATTCTCTATCAGTTTCTGCACCCATGTTATAGCACCGATCTTTCTGAGGGTCGTAACTCATAGCATCATTTATTGGAGGTACAGGATCTTGCATTGTTGTCTCTTGTTCATACACCTCGTCCTTCCTTAATGCCGTGCTAATCTGCTCCACCCAAATCTGAAGATCCTCAATCAATTTCTCTTGCTCAATCAAGGTCTCCTTTGTCGATGCTATGGAATTCCCCCGCATAATTTCCAATCTTTCCTTTTCTATTTTAGCCACGGGCTCCCTGTATTGAGGCTCAATTGTTGAAGGATTGTTGATTAGGGCCATCTGGTTCAGAAAGTTTTGGTTCGATTCTTCTTGGCTCCTAATCACCTCCTCTTGATTCGCTAAGCTCATATACATAAAGTCCATTGTTGACTGTTCTCCTTGCAAACATGGTGATTGATAAGTGGGTTCGGGTGTAAAATTTGGACTTGGCTCGCATTGTTCTTCATAAATCACAGTATTTGCCAGAATCCCTTGTTCTTCCTCTATCATCAAGGCCTTGCTAATTTGCTCTGCCCAGTTCTAGATATTCTTAACTGACTTCTGTTGCTCAATCAAGATGTCCTTCAGTGATATGTCACCTCCTTCCTTCAATCTTGCATTTTCTGTGTCACCCTCAAAATTGTATTGAGGCTCGTAAACTGGAGTCTGGAAAGTGCATTCTGGGGCGTAAACGGGATTTGGATCCCAATGTTGGTCTTGATAGTAGTCTGATGAAGGGTTTGGGTGATACCCCCAATCTTGTTGATAAGTGGGATAAGGTTCGGTGTAGGAATAACCACCCCTATACTGCTCCTGTCCATAACTGATAGGCTCCTGATGGCTCGCGTAGCTCCCAGCACCGTAGTCATAGTTCACTACCGTCTCTTGATTCTGCTGAGCTGAGACAGTATCCAGCTTCCTCGAAAGAACCTCTAGCTGTACTGAAAGTGTTGCAATTGGGTTGACACCATCATTGTATGCTTCCCTTGGTTGCTCTTGCCTTTGGTTCCATGGATAGAAATTCAAGTCCATTATACCTGAGAAGAGAATATAGGAAGAGAATTAAACAAAAATAAAAATAAAATGTTTAAAGTAAGACTAATTTGATTAAAACTATTGTTGGCAAACAGTTATCCAATTAATTCACCAGCAACGGCGCCAAAAACTTGTTGGTCCGATTAGATGACACAATTAACGTGGAAGTATACGCGGTCAACAAGTAATAAAGTGTAAGTAAAGATATCGTTCCAACGAGGAATTAATGGATAAAAGACACAAAACCACTAGCTCATAATCATCTCAATCTTAGTTAAACGGGTGAGAAGGAGAATGAATTATTAAAGCTAAGTTAAACTAGGCAAGAATTAAAACATGCAATAACTAATCCTAGGGTAAATTCAAATAATGAAGATATGGGATTACAATTTCTCCCAACACTTCATTCGAATCTCTTAACTCTCTCACTTAGAATAATAAGCACCTAGAATTGACAATCGAGAAATCACGATTACATAATAGCCTCTTTCGATGGAAAACTATGAATCTTCCTAATGCGATATGTAGGTATATGTTTATCCTACACACTATCAAGCAACTAATATCCAGAACAATTAACAAGACACATGTCACAGAAAATCTCGTTAAGTACTCTATCAATTACCAACTTTCGCATAGGAAGTTATTACGATTAGATTCTCAAATGGTTACATACGTCATTTAGGTATATTTCTATCCTAAACACTAACAAATTATCAACTCTTTAGGACAATGAATGAGACACACGTCACATAATCTCATAGATTACCCGCAAGAATCTCTAACTTTCGTATGATATCATAACTAGGTCTAAACCTATAATCCATTTGTCAAGTTCATACAGGTTCACAAGAAATCAATCTAAAAGCACAAGTTATGATAACCAATTCATAATAATAGAAAATAGAGAGCAATCAATACAAACTATGCGTTGGGTTCCATTAAAATCCCAAAATATATTCAAGTCATAAATAACTCAAATAAATCATCCACAAGGTTCATAAACATCATCCAAATATACAATGAATACAAGGAGAATTAAGAGATAGAAATTGCAAATCTTGAGTCTTTCTCCAAGTGTGGATCTGTATTGTTTATCCCCTGCTTCAATCTTCAAGTCCAAAAGAAACCCTAGAATCTACTAACTACACTAATCTAACACTAATCTATACTAATCTACGCCTAAGCTAGCTAAACAAGAATTGAAAGGAAAAAGGAAAATGGAATGGAAACTAGGGCTAAGGCTAAACCCTTAAGGGGAAGCTACTGAGAAAATGAGGGCTTGGCTCTTATATCAAGCCTCTCCAAAAATTTCAAGTGCAAGTCAAACATGGTCAAGCCGCTGGTTGGCGTGGCCGCGCGGGATATTGCTTGGGGTATAGCGCGGTCGCGTGGGTGCAAGATTTGGGATTCTGGCTCTGGAGATCGGCGCGGCCACGCGTTCCCACAGCCTTAACGTGGTGCGGCCGCGCGGGCCTGTGCTGCTAATTTTTCCTGCTATTTTTTGCTGCACTTTTCTTCTTTTGCTCCTCTAGCCACCTTATATCCTTTTTAGCTCCTTTGCCTCACCACAACCTCATTTGGCCACTTGACTTCATGCTTTTCTCCTGTCCTGCCATCATGCTACCAAGCTCATCTTTACATCGTTTTGGCCTCGTGGCACCATGTTCTCAAGCCTCATCATCCATGCCTTCTTCATGCTCAAGCCACTTTCTGTGTGATGCCCCTTTTAGGCCATTTTTGGTCCTTTTACGCTCAATTTGCACTAAAGGAGTTCCTAAACAAGAAAGCTGCAAAAGGAAATATAAACACATTAAAAGCACATGTTTACTTAAGTTTCGGCAATAGAATGAGCTGGATACTATTCGAATAGTCGGTCAATAAAACCACTTATCACACCCTCTTTGAAGGACCCTGCAATATGGGGATACACCAAAGAGAAGTATGGGTTGGAGCAAAGATTGGCCTCGATTAAAGCACGAGTCAATCAGTTGACAGAGTTGGTTGTATACCAACATTAGTTGACCCGACAGCTAATATACTCAGTCCTACCGAGGCCAAACGACACTATATCCGTCCAAATGTCCCAACTTCAAGTAGGGATCGAATTCACTGTCAAGAGCAAAACAAATGGACAGAAAAGATAGCCATGGAAGCTAGACTTTAGAGCCGACGAGAATTTGCAGCCAAACAAAAATTCACCCCTTTGGGACAGTCTAGAGAGGAAATTCTATGCACCTTGATCGAGGAAGGAAAGATCACGTAATTTTTGCCACCACCGGATCCGTGATCAATGTGTTTCGATCCTTCTAGGTCCTGCCTCTATCATTCGAATGCCCCTAGACATGCCACGAAGGAATGTTGGGCCCTATGACACTTAATTCAAAATCTGATCGAGTTAGGAGCGCTGGGATTAATGAATAAAGCTGAGATCTTCTTTGAGGAAGATATAATCTACCCTCGAGGGGCAAGGATTTTGGAGGGAATGGTAGCTGTTATCCTTTGCATAAAAGGAGCATCTAGCGGACCCATAACCATAAAAAGATTATCTAGGTAGGGAAACCAGGCTACTCTTGAGATACCAGCGCCAAAACCCCTGATGCTGGCTCCTTGGCCGCAACTCCCAATTTTAGCCTAAAAAAGGTACCATGAAATTATGGAGAAGGCATCAAATTAACACCCGATTGTACAGATATCGTACACAAGGAGAATCCACTTTACCTTCTGGGGCGTTTATTGAAATCGGCAACCAAGGTATTGGGGAAGGTATCATCGGGAAAGATCGCATAAATCCTCCTTAAGATGGGGCACGACGAAGCAAGGATGGTGAAGTAGTTGGAAGCGGAACCACATCAAATCTCCATTCTGGATTTATTATTGGCTTCTAACTACCATCGTTAAATTCTAATCCAAGTGTTGGAGGAGGCACACCTGCCCAAAACCATTGATACTGAGAAATTCCAGCACCTGATCAGCCATGTATTGGACAATAATGTGATATCATTTATCGATGACGATATACCGGCCAAGGGAACTGGGCATCGTAGACCATTGCATATCGCTGTCGTATCATCGGGATACGTGGTAGGAGATGTGTTAATTGGTGGCAGATCATCCTTAAACATCTGTTCACAGGATACTCTAGATAGGATGAAGATCAACCAAAATTGGATTTGGGAAAGCCATGTAGTGGTGCGAGCATTCGATAGATCAAGAAGAGAGACAGTTGGGGAAATTGAACTTTCGATAGAGATTGGCCCGTTCACCTTCAATATACCTTTCCAAATCCTGAATATCATTACCAGATATAATCTATTGCTGGGACGACCATGGATCCACATGGCTGGGGCTGTTCCTTCAACTCTTCATCAGTAATTGAAGTACATTGTCAACGGTAATCTGGTCACCGTCAGTGCAGAACCTGATTATCCTATCCATAATCTGAGAGATATGCCCCTGACCAGCGTGAAGGAGGGTATTGAGCCCGCAAATTTTCAAGCCTTTGAAGTAAGAAATTCACGATACCACTCGGTGGGTGCGCCAGCATTAACTCCCCAGATATCTCCAGAAGTGATGGTAGTTGGCCAAGAGATGCTTTCATGAGGACATCGACTAGGTCGAGGATTGGGTAGGAATGGCCAGGGAATCAAGAACCCGATCCACATAACCACGCAGTTGGGAAGGGCTGGATTAGGATACTCTGGTTGATACAAACATCATAATCCTCATATGCACATGCCAGTTAACCATTTGATTCATCTCAAGTTAGACCTCAGCGAAGCTAAATTTAAAGAGCCATTTAAGAAGGTCTCTATTATTATCTCAAACCTTTTGATCCCTAAAGTCAATCAGAACGAATATAAGGAGATTGGTGATGAAGAGCCTCTCAAGCATGTTGCTCGGATGGCCAAAGGTAAGAAGTTTCTGGATGAGATTCAGTTACAATTTATGAGTAATTTTTGCCTTCCTAAAGATGACCTGAAGAAGTCTAATGGGGCTGACCTGTCCAATGATCAACCCATCCTACCGGTCCTTAACTGGGGAAGTGTGAACATTCCAAAGGAAGATCCAGGGACCGTTTCCAAATCCGTTATAGTCATTCTGGAGGACACTGACAACTCCGGCAACATGTCTATCTCAGCTATCCCCCAGGATCTAACTACCAGTAATTGGACGGTCACCCCTTAGATCGTCCGAAAAGGGTAAAACCAGAAAGTGATCCGTTGATAGGGAGCTTTACCTTTATATATTTATGTCTGTTTTATTTTATCTACAACTTGTTATTTCCTGTTGTCATATCAACTAATGAATCCTTTTATAATTGACAACCGTTTTTATATATTTAGTAATCAAGTTTTTTTTCTCAGGTTTCCAAATTTGAGTATTTCTAGCCATATCTATGACTTGCCAAATTTGAGTAATGATTACGATTTCAAAATAGAATTGGACTTTGACTTTATGGGGATCGAGCAAGAGGAAGTGGATGATGACGTGGTGCCCGAGGAAATCAAAGCATGGGTCGACCCAACCTTGATCAAACCACCACCATAAATATCGGAACCTCTGACAATCCCCAAGAGATACAGATCGGAACCAACCTTCCCTCTGACCATAAAAAAGAACTAATCAAACTCCTAACCAAACTCAAGGATGTTTTTGCCTGGTCTCATGAAGACATGATATGTCTATCCATCGATATAGTTGTCCATCGACTACCAATCAAGGAAGGCTTCAAACCGGTCAAGCAGAAATTAAGACGGTTGAAACTCGAATGGAGCCTGAATGTTAAAGAAGAAATTATCAAATAGTTCAAAGCGGGAATCATTATGGTATCAACATACCCTGAGTGGTTATCCAATGTAGTCCCAGTGCCAAAATCTGGGGGGGGGGGGGAAGGTGCGAGTATGTGTAGATTATCGAGATCTTAATAAGGCCCGCCTTAAAGATTACTTCCCAGTGTCGTTCATCTACGTGTTAATTGACAATATGACACAGTTCAAAATGTATTCTTTCGCCGATTGCTTTGCCGGATATCATCAAATTATGGTTGATGAAGAAGACCGGGAAAAGATCGCCTTCATTACCCCCTTGGGAACATTCTCTTATCGAAGACTTGCTTTTGGCCTTACCAATGTTGTTGCTACTTCTCAGAGGGCCATGATGACCTTATTTCACGAAATGATACATAAAGAGATCGAAGTGTATATGGATGATATCATCGTGAAGTCCAGAGAGGCCGATGACCATTTCACCCATCTTCGGAAGTTGTTTGAGCGACTTCGCAAATTTAATTTGAAGTTAAATCCAGCGAAGTGTGCTTTTAGTGTGAAGTCTAATAAACTATTGGGATTTCTTGTGAGCAATCAGGGCATTAAGTTAGATCCTGCCATGATCAAAGCCATCACAGAGATGTCCGAGCCAAAGACCGAGAAGGAAATCCGAGGCTTCCTGGGAACAATAAATTTCATTAGCCGGTTCATATCGCAGTTGACAGCAGCCTGTGAACCTATTTTTAAATTGTTAAGAAAGAACTCCTCAAGAAAATGGAATGAAGACTGCCGTAAAGTTTTCACACCATCTAGAAGAGGTTGATTGAAGCACCTATCTTGGTACCCCCAAGGGATGGAATTCCATTATTCATGTATATCTCAGTCAATTCCAACGCTATGGGTTGCTTACTGGGCAAAAGGATGATATGGGGAAAGAAAGGGCGATTTATTATCTCAGTAAACGCTTCATCTGCGAAGAGCAGAAATACACCCTGATAGAAAGGACCTGTTATACATTAGCTTGGGCAGCCACGAGGTTACAACATTACCTACACGGCCATACAACTTATCTCATCTCTAGGATGGATCCCTTGAAATTCATCTTCAGTAAGCCGATGTTGAACTGCTGTTTATCCAAGTGGCAGTTGATCCTCCAACAGTTTGACATCATCTATGTGACCCAAAAGTCCATTAAAGGGAAACGGATTGCAGATCACCTGTCGGCCGCACCAGCAGGAGGTTATGAACCTTTGGAAACTTATTTCTTGGAGGAAGAAGTGATGACTATGACATCCCCAAATCTGGGTACTTTAATTTCCACGGGATTTGGTGTTCACTATATAAATATCACATATCTATCTACCCATAATAAATGCATCTCATGAAATAGATAAAAACATCTCCCCTTATGAGGTTACAACATCTGAATAAATAAAATCCCAAGTTGAACTAACCTTAAATCTCAAATGCTGAAACATAATCAAATACATAAGTCTTAACACATTAAAGTCTTAAACATAACATTCTCAAATTAAATAACAAGTCGTCAACATTTGTTAACCTTGCCGTTGCCTTTGCTAGTAGAAGGCTCGTCGGACCTTTCGTTCTTAACTGCAATGTTATTACACAAAAGTGAACACGATTTCCCACAAGTATAACAATATAACAATAATAATAACATGCAAGTGAATCAAAAAATTTTGAATAAAGAAGGCTCGACTTTTGAATCAAGAATGAATAACAAGAATCAAAAGTACATCTGAGGGTCATATGACCATGAACTATATCCTAGGTTGTTAAGTATCTCTACTTTGAACCTTTAACAGTCATAGAACTATATGCACTCTACTACTCGTACTTAGGGGGATCAGCCCTTAGTACCATAATGTGCACATCATCTCAACGCTAACGCGTAAATAATAATCCCCTATAAAAGGGTTGTTCATCTAAGTTTGACATCAGAGTCCGCACCAAAGGAAGTTTGGTTTGGATAAGCTCAATAATAGTTCTAAAATTTAGAACGTTCATCCACTATGGACTAGTCGAATCATTAAGGGTTCGCTAGTCTTACAAAGTTCAACAATAACATTGATATTCAAATCGAATAATAAATCTCAAGAGTATACAATTGAATAAGTATTGTATAACTGAAGTAGTATTTTAAAGGAATTATAATATCTCATATGGAATCTCAACTTGAATAAACAAGAATAAGAACTTGCTCAATTTAGAAATATAAGTCAAGGACTTGCTCAATGAATAACTTAGAGTTTAAGGAACTTGTATCATAATAATGAATCAAGGATAGGAACTTGTTTAATTAAAAGTAAAGTTTAGGAAACTTGCCTCGTGCACAAGCTACAAATAAAATTCCTGTTCCTCAATTAACCCTACATATCATTACATTCGCAATAATAATTAATTCTAAGTCTGATCAAATCACAAGCATCAGTCTTGAGCGCATGATTAGACTTTACGAATAACGGGTTTGCATAACGTATTTAACTTATCAATTAATCACCTAAAATAAGTTAGTGAATTGTTCTAATATCTCAATATATGCTTAATATGTCATCATGTTCATTACATTAGGTTTTAAAACACATTTCTGGACTTGAACATTTAAGTAAAAAAATTTGGGCAAACTCCTAAGAACTCATTGTTCAGACATGGATTCGGCGGGACCCAGTCGTTCTACATCTCAAAGGGTTTCACCTGGAGTTCGCCGATGTAGAGCTTCTTCTGAGGTTTCTGTTCCCCGGATTAGCAGACGGGTACAGAGATTGACAGAGCCAGCTCATCGACCTGGTGGGGAGGACCCTCATCCCATGGATGAGGAGGATATCCCCGAGCCTGAGGTTCCGCCTCAGCCCCTTACTGCTCCTAGATTTCTTCCTGGTATCGAGGTAGCTGTCCCGAATTTGCTGGGTACGGATCTGAGTCACCATCCCTCCATTCACTTGCAGGCGAACGAGGTACGTGATTAATTTGTTTTCATTTCTCCTTTCTATCACAGACGAGTTTTCTTAACCTTGAGGTCGTGTAGGTTCTGGAGTTTACCCAGCCTAGGGGTAACTGGTTCAGTATATATGCTCTGTATCACTCTCTACATCCCGAGTACAGGGCGATCGTGGATTCTTGGGGATTTGAGGCTTTCTTCACCATTGCTCCTCGTCGCTGCCCTTGGGGCTACTTGCGATCTTTGTTTGAGCGATGGTTTCATCAGAGTCAGTCTTTGCGAGGTCGTGATGACTCCCATGGACTGGAGGTACATCACTGGTTTAGAGTTTACCGGTGATAGGGTGCCCTTGAAGCCGATTATCACTCCGATAATGGTGCGCACCCTCCTAGGGTTTTCTTCTTAGGATTGAGCCTTCAAGGCTCGTAGTATTCGGTCGGGATGTTTGGGCGTCAATGCTGCTAGAGGCACCTTGCAGCAGCCATTCCCTACCGATTTGGCGAAGAGGGATCGAATCTTGCGGCGTCTTCTACTGACCATCATGAGGGGTTATTTTATTGCGAACAACTCCTCCACTGTTCCCTTCAGCTTGGTAGAGGTCGTTCGAGATGTAGATCGCATTGGCGACTATGATTGGGTATCGTTTACATTTGCTCTTTTCTTGCACGGGATGCGACTGCGATCTGAGGGAGTTACTGATGCCTTGGTCAAATTTTACCCATTTCTTTTGGTAAGTCCTTTTTGACCGAATTTCATTTATTTGACTTTTGATTGGTTTATCTTTTCCCACGACTAATGGAGGGTTCTTTTGAATTGACAGTTCTGGGCTTACGAGAGGCTTCCATGTCTTCGCCCCATATCTGTCTTAGGCTTGGACACTTAGCTTCGGGGACGTAGATGCCATCAGTCTACTTTGTCGGAGGTCCCGATCGCGGAGGGCTTTACCCATGCCCGCCTTCAGTTGGAGACATTGGTAGCTCGGGATATAGTGTGGCTTCCATATTCTAGAGAGGACTTGTCCAAGGGATTTGAGGATGGTTTATCGACAGGACCAGAGTTTCAGTTATCCACTCGCCGGATTCCATTCCTTTTTTTATGGAGGTTGGGAGCTTTACCTCGGGGAGCGCGCTTTTTGATGCATCATCGGGGAGATTCGCCTTCCTTATCTTCCTTTGGCTCAGTGTTTTTGGCCTTTATCTTCGTCGGCTGCATCGATTCCCACTATAGGGTATGATAGTTTTCACTTATCCGACTGTCCGATTACTTTTGAGGACTTTATCGTCTGGTGGGGGCCACGCACGATAGGAACTCAGACTTGGGCTACCCAGTTCTTGGGAGATATGGTTCCAAGGTCCCTTATAATGAAGGAATGGATATCATATTTTCAGGAGCCTTCTCATCTGGTTCAGATTGCTAATTTGAGACTTTAGTTGGAGCAGCTGTCAGCCTACTGTCGCTATAATGGGTTCGACCCATCCTTAACTAGTACTTTTGGTTCTCAAGGACATGAGACCGGACCGTCAGGCGGTGGTGGCTCTCACGGTGGTGGACCCTCAGGTTTTGGTGGTGCTGGTGATAGAGATGATCTTTTCCCTTGTCACTCAAATATGCAGGAGACACCCTATCGCCCTGATCAACAGGATGTGCACACTCCAGGCAGACGGCCCCAGGTTGACTAATTTGATGATCCCCTCACCTTCTTGGGTGATTTTGATGAGGTAGCGAACCCATAGGTTATCTGTTAGTCATTGGGCATTTGTGCCCCAGTATACTATACTTTTTATTTTCAGTTTTCACATGTATCATAGGTATGACAGTGATGTTAATGAAACTAATGTACTTGGCAAATATCTATATATGATGCTTTCTATTTATTCATCACACATGCTATTTTATCAGTCGTTATGATGCATGCTTGAGATATATTTAAATGATTGGATAGAGATTGACCCCTGTATGGTCTTATTGACACAGTTTTTACAGATGTCGTCCTCTACTGTGGTGCGTTTGGACCACCTTCCTCCTAGCTATGTAGCTACTAGTTTGAGGGTTTGGTATGATCAGTTGTCATATACCGACCGTGTCGCTGTCAACCGCATGTTAGGCCACTCCATGTCTCTGCTGTCCTTTCAGGTTCCAGCAGGATTTATTGCCTGGATGCTCAGGTATTGGATTCTTGAGCGTCATATCTTCCAGTTTGGCTCGGCCGAGTTGACTCCTACTTTGGAGGAGTATGGTCACATCTCGGGATTATCGATAGAGGGGCCATGTGCTCGGATAGCTTTGGGCCATATGCGCCACCAGTTCATGACTGGACTTAGGAGGGCAGTTGTGTTGGTCGAGGTGGGTGGTAGCCACGTTATCTCCATGGACTTTATAATCAGTCACTTCGCTTCTGCGGATAGTTTCGCCATTTATCACGAAGACTTTACCATTTTAGAGTAGCGATGGGACGTTGCCCGAGTGGATGCCTTGGTTATGTGCCTCATAGCCTATCTATACATGCCATTTTATACTGACCATCTGGATGTGGCGATGTCGATGGCTGTTAGAGCTCTCTGAGAGGACTTTACTATACTTCCCCTTATCCTGGCAGAGACATTGATATCAGCCTTTATCTGCTATGACATCGGGGATCAGGAGTTTAGAGGTAGCCCCAGTGCTCCTATATATCTGGTTGATGACGCACCTCAGACCGATCAAGTGGCTTCATCGTCACGGGTTTTGTTTTGGACGTGGCTTGACCCAGGTCTACTCATATCACCCAACTTCTTGCGTCGATGTGGCGTCATGGATTTCATTTCTAGGTGCTATAGAGGAGCCTTTTGTTATAGTCATGTATTCTGGGTATTGCACCTTTCTGAGTTTCATCACCCATGCAGCCGACCTGGATTTCCTTCCGTTGGCGGGTTTGAGGTGTGTGACGACCTATCATCCTTTAGCAGTGATGGGTCAATTTGATCAGTACCAGGAGGTCCATGCTTTTGAGGGGATTGAGGATTATCGCTTCCCTGTCTGCTCAGTTATCGAGGATGATTTGGCTCCAGTTTATGGATTCTGGTTTCAAAGACAAATAGCGGAGTTCAGAGACTGCCATCCCTGTCGATCTGCAGAGTATTCAGCTTGGCTTGAGTCGGATTTGGCACCAGAGACCGCAGATCAGGTTGAGATAAGATCTTTATCCGATGACGATGGTTGGTCCACAGATGTTGCGGAACCGATGGAGGATCCTATATCTCCAACTGAGGATGCATTGTTTGCATATTTGACAGCTTCTCTAGTGAGCAATGTCTCGCGTTCGGCCTCAGTTTCCATGGAGGCGATGGATAGGCAACTTTACCTGGTGACCTTTGAGAGGGATCAGGCTTGGGCTCTACTGTTGACCACCGTAGCTGGTAGAGATGCTGTTATCAATGAGAGAGACGCAGCCCGTGCTTCCAGAGACCAGGCCCTTGTTGACAGAGATGAGGCCCAGACTTTCTCAGATGGACTCATTGGTCACGTACAGGGTGTAGAGCAGAGTCAAGAGGAGGTTTTTTTGTATGGCAGCAGAGATGCTAAGGCGGGTTGATATGTTTGAGCACGAGTTCAGAGCTGCTCCCCCGACTACAGAGACTACTGGATATTTGGCGATGTTGGCTCGTCTCACCACTGACTTATAGCTCTATTTTATTTTTCTGTAGAGACTTTGTTATTATCACTTATCATAGGCTAGAATCAACTTTTGTATTCTAAATAGTTGTATATATAAAAAGAAGTAAGTTCAGTTCACTTCCCTTGTTTGCGCATGTCTAGCTTTGCACACGGTTGCCATTTTTGCTTCATGATTTATTATGTCATCGTAGAACTAGTCTCATCATGTGGCATCAGATGCGGTGGGAGTGATGCTGAGATGTCGCTAGGTCTTCTCCGTATGAGCCGTTGATTGGGTGGGCTTATGGATAGGTTTTCTGTATAGGTTAGGATCATAAATAAGATGAAAGGGTTTGGATTTTTTTGGAAGGTTAGACCACACCATAAACGGTTGCCTATGTACTCCCACAGATACGAGATCAGGTGTTTCGTAGTTCAGGCTCAGACCTGAAAAGTTTGAAAAGGGGTTTATTTGGTTTTGAGTTTGATTTGATAGGATCTTGATATGATATTTTTTAGTTTTATTTGATAGGATTTTGATGTTTTTCAAGGGTTAGACCGCACCATAAATGGCTGCCTACGTACTCCCAAAGATAGGAGATCAGGTCTTTCGCAGTTCAGGCTCAGACCTGAAAAACTAGACATGGTATTTTTTTTCTTTTTTTCTCTTTTTTTTTATCAAGACATAGTAGTCCAGTTTGAAAGCGAAAGGAGTCTCATACATAATACCGTTTCACCGAGTCAGAATTGATCAGTTGCGGGAATTCCTCACCGTTCATTTCTTCCAATTTCAAAGCTCCACCTGACAGGATTGCTTTGATAAGAAAGGGTCCTTCCTAATTTGGGGAAAATTTTCCTTTAGCTGCATCCTGGCCTGGAATGATCTTCTTCAGTACCAAATCATGCTTTTTAAATTCTCGAGGTCGCACCTTCTTGTTATAAGATCGGGACATTCGTTGTTGATAGAGTTGATCGTGAAAGATAGCAGCAGCTCTCCTCTCAGTTATCAAGGATAACTGATCGTATCGATCTTGTATCCATTGGCTTTCCTCTATTTGGGCATCTAGGATCACTCTTAGTGATTCCATCTCCACTTTGACAAGAAGTACAGCCTCTATACCATATACCATTGAGTAAGGTGTTGCCACAGTCGAGGTTCGAGTCGATGTCTGGTATGCGAGTAGGGTTAACGGTAATAGATTAGGCCATCCCTGGTGATTTGCTGACATATTCATCATTATCTTCTTGATGTTCTTGTTAGCTGCTTCCACCGTATCGTTCGTCTTTGGATGATAAATAACCGAATTGAGGTGTTTGATATTGAACTTACTACATAGTTCCCTCATCATCTCGTTATTCAGATTCTTCGCATTTTCTGATATAATAACCTCGGGTTGTCCATACCGACGGATGACGTTGTTTCTAATGAAACCAACTGATGACCTCCTTAGTGACCTAGGGGAAAGAAGCTGCTTCCACCCACTTGATAAAGTAGTCAATCATAGTGAAGATGAATCGATGATCGTTACTGGCTTTAGGCTCAACTGGTCCTATCACGTCCATTCCCCACATGGAAAAAGGCTATGGTGATATCATGCAATGTAGCTGTTTCGGAGGCGCGTGAATATTGTTGGCGTGGATCTGGCATTGATAGCAATGCTTGACATGATCATCGTAATCCGGTTTGAGGGATATCTAGTAGTGTTTGGTCCTCAGAATCTTCTTGGCAAACAGAGGTCCACTCATATGTGCTCCTCATACTCCACCATGTACTTCATTCATAAGTTGCTGGGCTTGATCTCGGTCTAGACATCTCAGAAGGCCTACACCTAGGTCTCTCTTATAGATAGCATCTCCACTTAGGTAGAAATTCATAGCCATTTTCTGTATTTGCTTCTTCGTGGCTTGACTCATCCCTTCAGTGGTTGATTAATCTCGCAAATATTCTTTAATATGGTGGTACCAAATTGGTCCCGCAGGTGCTATCTCTTCTGATATCCCCCCTACATTGTTTCCATATGACGGTGTATTCTGCATAGTGAAGGTGATGACCGACATTCCCCTTCTTGCTGACAGGTTCACCAGTAAAGCTAATGTGGCCAATGCATCAGCGAAATCATTTCGGTTCTGGGGGATATGCATGAAGGCAATGTCTTCAAATTCCCCTTCCAATCTGAGGACATGTCGATGATACGGCAGTAGATATAGTTCTTTAGTGGTGTATGCCCCGGTAGACTGTCTGATAACTAGCTCTGAATCTCCAAACACCGCTAAACGTTTCACTCCCATGGACTAAGCCAGCTTCAACCCCACAATGCACCATTCATACTCTGCGGTATTATTGGAGTTGTTAAAATGCAACTTGGGGGCCACGGGGTATTGATCTCCCGTGATGGATACCAAGACTGCCCCGGCTCCAACACCTTTAGCGTTTAATGCGCTGTCAAAATACATTTTCCAGAATTGACCTTGATCCTCCTTATCAATCAGTTGAACGGTCAACACTTCCTCCTCTAAGAAATACGTTTCCAGAGGCTCAAAACCCCTTGTTGGTGCAGCCAACAAGTGATCCGCAATCCCTTGCCCTTTAATAGACTTTTGGGTGACATAGATGATGTCGAACTGTTGAAGGATTAACTGCCACTTGGATAAACGGCAGTTCAAAATCGGCTTGCTGAAGATGTATTTCAAAGGATCCATCCTCGAGATGAGATAAGTGGTATGGCCGTGTAGGTAATGCTCTAACCTCGTGGCTGCCCAAGCTAATGCACAGCAAGTTCTTTCAATTAGAGTATATTTCTGTTCTCCACTGCTGAAGCATTTACTGAGATAATAGATTGCTCTTTTTTCCCCATATCATCCTTCTGCCCCAGTAGGCAACCTATAACATTAGAGTTAGCTGAGATATATATGAACAATGGAAATACATCCCTTGGGGGTACCAAGATAGGTGCTTTAATCAACCTCTTCTGGATGATGTGGAAAGCATTTTGGTAGTCTTCATTCCATTTTCCCGAAGAGTTCTTCCTTAATAGTTTGAAAATGGGTTCACAGGTTGCTGTCAACTGCGATATGAACCGGCTGATGAAGTTTATTCTTCCCAAGAAACCTCAAATTTCCTTCTCGGTCTCTAGCTCAGGCATTTCCATGATGGCTTTGATTTTGGTAGGATCCAATTTAATGACCCGGTTGCTCACGAAAAATCCCAGCAGTTTGTCGGATTTCACACCAAAAGCACACTTCGCTGGGTTTAACTTCAGATTAAATTTGCGGAGTCGTTCAAATAATCTCCGAAGATGGGTGCAATGGTCATCAGCCTATCGGGGCTTTACGATGATATCATCCACATACACTTCGATCTCTTTGTGCATCATATCGTGGAATAAAGTCATCATGGCCCTCTGATAAGTAGCACCAGCAATGGTAAGGCCAAAAGCTAGTCTTCGATAACAAAAGGTTCCCCAAGGGGTAATGAAGGTGGTCTTTTCCCTGTCTTCTTCAGCAACCATGATCTGGTGATATCCAGCAAAGCAATCAGCGAAAGAATACATCTCGAATTGTGCAGTGTTATCGATTAATACGTGGATGAATGGCACTGGGAAATCATCTTTAAGGCTGGCTTTGTTGAGATCTCGATAATCTACACATACTCGCACCTTTCCCCCAGATTTTGACAATGGGACTATGTTGGACAACCATTCAGAGTACGTTAACACCATAATGATTCTCGCTTTGAACTGTTTGATAATTTCTTCTTTGACCTTCAGGCTCCATTCTGGTTTCAACCGTCTTAGTTTCTACTTGACTGTTTGAACCCTTCTTTAATCGGTAGTCGATGGACAACGATATCGGTGGAAAGACCTATCATGTCTTCATGAGACCAGGCAAAAACATCCTTGAATTGGGTTAAGAGTTGGATTAGTTCTTTTTCTTGGTTAGAGGGAAGGTTTATCCCTATCTAGATCTCTTTAGGATCGTCGGGGGTTCCAATATTTATGGTGGTGGTTTGATCGAGGTTGGGTTTAGGTTTATCTTCGACCCATGCTTTGATTTCCTCGGGCACCTCGTCATCATCCCCTTCCTCTTGCTCGATTCCCATCAAGTCAAAGTCCAATTCTATATCAAAATCGTAATCATTACTCAAATTCGGCAAGTCATGGACGTGGCTAGAAATACGTAAATTTGGAAACCTGATACAAAAACTTGATTGCTAAATATATACAAGTAGTCGTCAATTACAAAAAGATTCATCAGTTAATATAACAACTAGCAATAACAAGCTATAGATGAAATAAAATAGACATAAATATAGATAAAGGTAGAGCTCCCTGTCAACAGTCACTTCCTGGTTTTTACCTTTTTCGAACGATCTGTGGGGTGATCGTCCAATTGTTGGTCATGAGATCCTAGGGAATCGCTGAGATAGACGCGCTACTGGAGTCGTCGTCTTCCAAGATGGCCATAACTGGTTGGGAACTGGTCCCTGGATCCTTGTTCAGGATGTTTATATTTTCCCAATTAAGGACCGGGAGGATAGGTTGATCACTTGACAGATCTGCCCCGTTGGACTTCTTCAGGTCCTCTTCAGAAAGGCAAAAACTGCTCATGAATTGCAACTGAATTTCTTCCAGAAACTTCTAGTCTTTGGCCTTCTGGGCCGCATCCTTGAGAGGCTTTTTGTTCTCATCCTGTCGAGGTCCGCTCTAATTGACTTTAAGAATCAGAAGGTTCGAGATAACGATGGGGATCTTCTTTAATGGTTCTCTAAATCCTGCTTCACAGAGGTTTGGTTTGAGGTGAATTAGCTGAGTAACTGGTTTGTGCTTGTGAGGATTTTGGTGTTTGGATCCACAAGAATATCCTAGTCCAGCCTTTCCCAACTGCGTGGGTATACGGATTGGGTTCCTAATTCCTTGGACATTTTCCCCAATCCTCGGTCTAGTCGATGTCCTCGGGACAACATCTCTTGGCCAACTGCCATCACTTTAGGAGTTATCCGGGGAGTTAAGACCGGTGCCCCCACAGCTTTATATCACGGATTACTTATTTTGAAGGCCTAAAAACTGGCGGGCTCGACACCTTCATTCACGCCGATCAGGGGCATATCTCCCAGATCATGAATAGGATAATCAGGTTCTACACAGACAGTTACCAAATTGTTGTTGATGATATATTTCAGTTGTTGATGAAGAGTTGAGGGAACAGCGCCAGCCATATGGATCCATGGTCGTCCTAACAACAGATTATACTCGGTAGTGATCTTCAGGATCTGAAAAGGTATGTTGAAAGTGAAAGGGCCAATTTCCACAGGAAGTTCAATCTCCCCCACGGTATCCCTTCTTGATCTGTCGAAAGCTCGCACCACGACATGGCTTTCTCGAATTTGGTTGGGGTTGATCTTCATCTTTTCTAGAGTATCCTGCAGACAGATGTTTAAAGATGATCCTCCATCGATTAGCACGCCACCTACCATATATCCTGATAAAACGACAGCGATATGCAATGGTTTGTGATGCCCAGTTCCTTCGGCTAGTATATCATCGTCAGTAAAGGATATCACATTACTGTCCAGTACACAGCTGATCAGGTGCTGGAATTTCTCAGTATTAATAGTCTTGGGTAAGTGTGCTTCCTCCAATACTTGGATCAAGATTTGACGATGGTCGTCAGAATCTAATACCAAATCCAGGATGGAAATTTGATGTGGTTCAGCTTCCAACTGCCTCACCGTAGTTACTTCGCCATGCCCCATCTTATGGAGGAAATCTGCGATCTTTCTAGTAGATACCTTCCCTAATACATTGGTTGCCGATTTTGCCAAACGTTCCGGGAGGTAAAATGGATTCTCCCTAGGTAAGATGGCGGTACAGTCAGGTGCCAATTTTATACCTTCTCCTTAATTCCACAGTACCTTCTTCAGGCTAAGAATGGGGAGTTGCGTCCACGGAGCTAACATCAGGGGTTTCGACGCTGGTATCTCTAGAGTGGCCTTGTTTCTCTGCTCAGATATTCCTTTGATGGTTATGGGTCCGCCGGATGTTCCTTCCATGTAAAGGATAACGGCTATCATACCCTCTAAATTCCTCGGTCCTCGAGGGTAGTTTATCTCTTCCTCGTAGAAGATCTCAGCTTTGTTTATCAATTCCAGTTCCCCTGATTCAATCAAGTTCTAGATTAGATGTCGCAGGGCACAACATTCCTTTGTGGTATGTCTAGGAGCATTCGAATGGTAAAGGCATAATCTGGAAGGATCGAAACCCTTCGATCTCGTATCTGGGGGTTGCGAAAATTTTGTAATCTTCCCCTCCTCAATCAAGTTACAGAGAATCTCCTCCCTGGACAACCTTAACGAGGCGAATTTCCGTTTGGCGGCAAAATCTCGCCAGTTCTACAGTTTAGCTTCTCGGGCCATCTTTTCGATTCATTTGTTCTGCTCTTGGCAGCGAATCCGATCCCTTCTGGAGGTTGAAACATCTTGGACAGATACGGGGTCGGTTGGCCTTGGTAGGACCTGGTTTATTAGCTGTCGGGTCAACTAGTGTTGGTATACAACCAATTCAGCCAGCTAATCCACTTGCGCCTTGATTGAAGCCAAGTCTTGCTCTACCCCATACTTTTCTTCAGGGTATCCCCAAATTATAGGGTCATGTGCAGAGGGTAACTCTCACATCTTTCTCAGGTACTTATGGTTTTCCCTACTTCCGGCACTGATCATATTGACTCATTCCTCCGTATACTGAGGCAAAGGGTTGTTGACTTTCGGCTGCTCGGGAGCTTTGACTGTAATCTCTCCGCTGTCAATCAAGTTTTAAATTTTGTGCTTCATAGTCCAACACTCCTAAGTATCATGCCCAGGCAAGTTAGAATGGTAGGCGCATTTCTTGATGGAATCGAATTGCCTTCCATTTGGATTGGAAGGTTGAGCAAGCTCAACGATCTTCTTTTGGGTGATCAGTAGGGCTAATATGTTCTCCAAGGATTCTCCCAAAGGAGTGAATATCCTTCTTCGCTTGTTTTCCCCAACTTTTACTGTTGTAGGATTTTGAAAATTCATTGGAGGGTTCTGCCTCTGGATAGGCGAGTTAGGGCTCTTGTTGGCAGATTGTCCTTGCAATATTAAAGAGACATCTTCTTCCTCCCTCTTCAATCCTCTTTTGGAAGCGCTGACATAATTTCCCGACTGTATGTGCTCGGCGACGGCTTCCAAAGTAGTGAGGTCTTTGCTTTTTCCAGACTTCAAACCCATTTCTGCCATTTCCCCATGTTTGATCATTTCGGAGAAGGATTTTCCTAACCCGGCAAGAAATCTCTCATAGAAAGGGGCTTCTTATATATCAATGAAGGTTGTCACCATCTCACCCTCATCCATTGGTGGGTTGACTTGGGCTGCCATTCGCCTCCACCGCTGTGCGTATTCTCTGAACGATTCATTACCCAGCTTTTTGACTTTGGTAACCTGGTAGCGATCAGGTGCCATCTGGGATTGGAAACTGTATTGGTTGAGGAAAGCATGGGCCAAATCATCCCAACCTCTGACTTTGGAATTGTCTATCCGTGCGTACCACATTCGAGCTTCATCGGTAAGGCTCTTCTAAAATAGTTGCATCTGGAGGTTCTCATCCTCGGCGTAAGTTCCAAGTTCACCTATGTAGACTTTCAAGTGAGTGTATGGGTCTCCCAGTCCGTTATATTTCTCAAACTCGGGGACTTAAAACTTATCGGGGTATCTCGCCTTTGGGAAAATACATAAATCCGAGTAATTCACGCTCCCGTGGGATCTTGTCCCCTTCATAAATTGGATAGCGTCCTCCATCTGTCTGACTTCCTTCATAATGTCTCCAGTGTCTCTGTCCTCCCAGAGGTCTATTATTTCCCGTGTCGTCTTCTGGATCGGGGCCTCCTTGGGTACTGCAACATCTAGGGGAGAGATAAGTGTGGACGTATGGGTATCACCTTCGTTCTCGGGTACTTTCATGTCTCCTTGCACAGAAAATTCAGTCGGACTCTTGTGCTTAGACTCCTGAGATACTTTTCACTATTCTTTTAACAGGGTCATCATCTCGGTCATCTGTTTCTTAAACTCCTCGAATTCATCTCGAGATGCTGGGGCATGTTCAGATGAATATCCTTCAGCCATCTTGAACGGTAATGAATGGGCCTTCTTGGCTCGAGATCGAGTTTTAGGACCAATATGCAAAAAACCGATATCTAGTTTAGATTGGATATTAGTGGATAGGGATGCATGATATGCTATTCATCAGTTTAATGGTTTTTTCATCTTTTCCTGCAACACAACGGGTTAGTCGAATTGATGACAGGATGTGAAAGATGTATGTATGACAAGTCAAGATGACGGTTATTTATATACACGGAAGATTAAATAGGGCATGAAGAAGCACACTGCGCGTTTGGTTTATCAGAGGCTGACCTATCTTAGGGTTACTCTCACAAGCTGTTTGAAATTGGTTCCCAGATCTTTGCAGTTTACTTGATGAAAACATCCATTTTTCAATTGGAGCAGATCTGAGTGGTGCCTTTCATGAGCCTCACAATGGAAACACCCAAAGGAGCCCAGTAATAAACAACCGACGGGATTGCCTCCTAATGGAGGTACCACACAACATATATTCACATACATTCACGTCCTCACCGCATATAATATGATGACATTGTGCGAAGCACTAATATATTATGTGAGGCACTAATATAAAATGCTAAAAGATTGAGACACACATAGATCATTCACACAAAATGCATATGCATAATGAAAATCAAAAAGTCTGATCGCGGCTTAAGCCCTCTTTGATCCCCAGCAGAGTCGCCACCTGTCGACGCCGGGAAGAATTTAAGTCCTCTCTGTACCCCTTTTTGTTAAAGGAGGAGGTCTTTTTCTCTTTGGGTTGGTTTTCCATCCTCTCCTATCCGGGGGAAAAAGGGAGGATTGCCTATATTCCCTAATTTGACATTATTCGACCCTTTTGCTTTCACTTTGTCTTTGGGGTTACGTTTAAAAGGTGAATTTTGTAGGAAACTGGTACCGACATATGTGTCGACGATTTGAAAAGATTTATTTAATTTTAATGATTGGACTGAATGAGACAGAGTCACCAGTTGGTATTTTGGAAATGGATGTACAAACTCATCCGAGTTTTAAAAGTTTTTTCGTAAGATGGTCCAATGCGTGACTCTAAAGATTGGTCTTGAAACCCGAGATTCATGGAATCCGAGGGCTAGGTTAAGCGGGGGGAAGGGTTTAGGCACCCCCCGACTCCCGTGCAAGCACGGTACCGCATCTTATTGATTTTCTATACATAAAGTGTGTATGTGTATGTGTATGTGTGTGTGTGTGTGTGTTTGTTTTATTTTGAAAGATTTCTTAGTCTCTTTTTCAAAGTCTTTATTTTGGTTGACTTGAAAGTAGTGTTGTACCTCTTTTGCGCCTAGGTACGAAGGATTTGATTTAATGAAAATTTCATTTTTAACAAGACATATGAATTAAAGTGAGGTTTTCGAAAGTAAGATTTTCAAATCCTTTGCCCGACTAGGAATCTAAGGACTTCGATACTTCCTTTTATTCTTTACGTTCATTACGTGATCTACCCCGAATCGCTTTATTGTTCATCAAAAGCTTCGTGGTTTTATTAGAAATCATTTTGATGATATGCATGCAAAAGCGTTAAAAAGGATTCAGATCATCATCGGGCATGTAAGCCATCTCGATGAACCGAGCTCAAGCAATCAAGGTTTTCACTATCACGGGATCTTGAATTCGACCTCTCGAGACTAACCCCTCAAGTTCGTTTTCAAGATCCAAATATTAAATATACAACGATATTTACGTTATTTAAAGCATTTACATAATAAAAACTAGTCCATCGTGGGAATCAAGTCGGATCCATTCAGGGATCTCAACATCGAGATTCCTAGGCTCATATGATTTGTACAATATTACATATATATAACGTCCACGGCTTCGATATTAGATGATTTCATCGATTGAAATCACCGTTTAAGTCGCTTCGAACCCCTTTCCACCTCTAAATATAGATTCAGGGTTATATGGGTTAACCGGGACCGTTCAAAATAATAAATCCATAGATATACCATGAATCTAAGCCGTTATAGCCCACGGGTTAAAGCTTCATACTTAATAACCTCTCGGGGGCTAGATTAGGCTTAGACTTAGGTATATCTAGCCTTCGCGGTCGATTTACAACGTAATAAGCATAATATAATCGATAAAAATGTAAAATCTATCAACTATTACACAATATGCTTAAAATACAACAAGTTTTGCTATATTCAAACAAGATATCTCATTAATCTATCATTTGAAGAATATTTACAAAGAAACGAAGCTCGAAATGACGTTATTTCACCTTGGAGGATGCGTGAACAAGCGTTTTGACTCCCGGGATGAGCTTAGAACACTAGTGGGGCATCAAGTATATGCTAGATGGGATGATTAAGCTTCAAGTTGGTTGTATTGAGTTCCACCCGAGCCTCTCTTTCTCTAAAATGACTTTCTCTCTCTATATTGTCTCTCTCTCTATCTTCTTTCTAAAATGAACTAATGTGGGGGATTTAAGTTGCCGAAGGCAGCCGCAACCATATATGCGGCTAGCCACAAATATGGTCAAGGCTGGCCCAAGTGGGCCCCACATGCTTGGCAGGTGGTCCTTCGGTCTCAGTTCGACAGAAGTTGACGTCTGTCGCTTGACCTTTAGGACAGTCTTTGAGGAATGCAGAGGGAATAAATCGATTCTGACTGGATTAGGGTTCGGGAAGTGGATACTCGTAGCTAAGATATATTCACCAAGTCCGGATATCAGTTAGCTGACTCGTCTCTGATGGCACGTCGTTCGAGGTTTGCTGAAGTGGTTTTCGGCGATCACTGTCTCAGCTCGTAGATCCTCGATCGATTCGCGGTATGTTCGGACGTCATTGGTCCTTTGCATCACTCCCGGGGTTATCTCCGAGATGAACTGGCTCTTTTGCCCTACCTCAGGGTTGTCGCCGGAGTAAAATTATGCTTTTGCCCTTCCGCAAGGTTAGTACAAAGAAAGCGAAATTTCGAGTGTATACATAATATATGTATAGTATAATACGTATATAACTTATCTGTCAGGGATAGTGGGAACGGTTAATTCAATAGTGGGAATTAACTGACCCCCACCCCCCCCCCACTCCTTTAAGGCTTGTTTGATCATTCCCTTATTAACTCCTTTCCATTTAATTTAATTAAATGTTTATTACATAGTTTTAATTGTCACACTTAATTAATCAAATAATTTTATTTAAATCCAATTAAATAAAATGTAATAATCCATAATAAATCGCATCATCACATAATTAAAATTCTCATTTATCAATTATGTCAAATCATTAACTCTCTAATTAATTATTAAATTAATTAGAATAATGTTATGCTTATTAAATAATTCATTTAATCGAATAAACTCAATTAAATTCACACTTTGAATTATAAATTTCTCCACATTAATTTAATCAATGTAACACATATAATTAAATTAATCTACCACAATTTCATCAAATAATTATTTAACTCAATAACATCGATAACTCAATAAATAAATCATCAAAAATATTTATTTAATTCGATAAATATTAAAATTAATTTAAAAAATTCTCGTTAGTCACATCTTTCCATCCTTAAAAGAATTCTGTCGCTAGAATCACGGTTCAATTAATTTCATCCCGTTACATTCTCCCCCCTTAGAAAGATTCTGTCCCCAGAATCGCTTACACTTTACTTAAGTAAATAAATATGGGTAAGTCTTCATCATATGTTCTTCAAGTTCCCATGTAGCTTCTTTAGCGTTGTAGTTCCTCAAGATTACCTTAACAGAAGGTATTACTTTATTTCTGAGAACTTGTTCTTTTCTGTCAACAATCTGAACAGGAGCTTTTTCATAGGATAAGTCATTCTCAAATTGTAGGGGATCGTATTCTATGACCTATTTGTAATCGGGTTTATATTGTAAGAACCCGAATTTTCAGATATTATTAAATAAGGATTTAATAAATAAAATTCTTAAACCATGAGATGGGTTCGAATATATATATATATATATATATATATATATATATATATATATATGTGTGTGTGTGTGTGTGTGTGTGTGTGTGTGTGTGTGTGTGATATGAGGTATGTGGTATTTTGTTACATAGGGTTATATGAACTATGTAACAAGTGATTTTTGTGATTCATAAATATATTATTAATATATATTTGTTATTTAGCGTAGAGACGATTCAGTGGAGATAAAGGAAGTGGATAAATTCCTATCGATATTAAATAATTTATATAGTTATTTTATCATAGTAAGTTGGTGACATTAAATATCCTTAATGTATAATCACCATATTCTTGTGTATGTGTATTAATAACTAGTATGTTTATAATATAGGTTATTAATAGCACTTAAGCTATCCGTGAATAGGTTTGGATAGTGAAGCATGAGTTAGTTAAGGAATTAACTAATAAGAATAAATATTAGTTAATTTAAGTTGGGAGTTATATTAGGAAATAATATAATGTGAGTATTGAACCTTAATTAACTATGATGATATAGTACATTGTTTAATTTACTTGAGTAAAGAAATGGATTAATATATGCGTTGAATATATGATTATAGTTGCTACTTTTTATATATATTACTTATAATGGTAATATGTGAGAAAGTCTAATGTACGAATAACGTTAATATATATATATATATATATATATATATATATATATATATATATATATACACACGTTATTAAAAAGAAATAGAAATTATTATATCTTTTAATGAATATTTGAAGAAATTGTTTTGAGGACAATTGATAGAAAAGAAAGAGAAATGATTATTATTTACATAATTCTAATAAAGGATATTAAAATAAATTCTAATATTGAATTATTTTAATAAAGGAGGAAATGTTATTTTTGAATAATAATATTTTCTTATATGTTTTTGTATGAGGTAATAGGTATGATTAATTAATATGGTAAATATATTCAAACATATTTGCTATATGTAAATAAATTTATAGAAATAATTTATTATAATAGAAAATAAACTCACTATCTATTTTTTATATATAATATATGTACATGTGTTGTACATATAATTATTTGATATTATATTATATTATAATATCATGAGTTAATAAATAAAGTATTTTCTAATAATGAATATCTTTATTCGGAGAAAACATAATATTTTATGTTATGGCTAAATACATAATTTCTAATGTATTTTCAAGGGAGTTTAATTAATGAAATGAAACTAAGTTATTTTAATATATTAAATAACTTAAGTTATTATGTGATCGTGAATATTATTATTTGAATAATTAATAGAGTAAATATATTAATTACTATAAGCGTAAAGGTTATACTTATTATAAGTATAATTAATTGAAGTAATTTAGCATTTTAATAGCTTGAGTTATTATATTACCGTAAAGGTTATATATAATATTTGAATATTCTACTTGTAAAATATTTATATGTGGACCTTGAATTTAATAGTTCTAATTTAATTGAATATGTTATGAGTAAGTGATGAGAATAATAATAAGCTTAAGATTAAGCTTGTGGGAAATGCCTTGTGTGGCACGAATAATAGATCCGACGATTAATTAATTCAAGGATGGAAGAATTATTATTTAACAATTAATTCATACTATTAATTGTTATTATAATAATATGTTGATTTATTATTATAACTAGTGATAGTATAATAATAAGAAAATTGATTATAGATATAATCGGAATCGTATTAATGAGGAATGAGATATATTGTCTTATAATATTAATTATTATTATGAACAATATACTATTATCAAGTAATTATTTGATAATATGTTGATTAGCGCGTAAATGATTTATAATATAATAAGATTTATATTTATTTAACATGATAATAAATCATATAAAGTGTTAATCAATTAGTGTAGAAATTATAATTCCATTGATTTATGAAAAATGGATTAATTAATATTATTATTAATTAATTGATAAGATAAGTAAATTATTTACTTCTATATGCAAGCATGCGAATAAAATGTATAGCGTATAGTAACTAACTATATATTATATGAAGTGTGAAGTGTAGTGCAACTATATTATATAGTGTGGTGCAACAATTATGTGACTATACTATATATAGGAACCATGTATCAAGACTAATTAAAATATGTGAGTTACATGAAATGTGGGTGTGACAATGTGTATATTAGGTGTACAATAAAATAATATATCATGAATATATGGTAAACAATTATTGAATTAATGAAATTTAATACTAAATGAGACAATACACTATGATGGTGCCCGAAAGAATTATATCCGGTAGGATGATATGTACATGGATTATATATGTGCAAGTTAGAATTTACTACATGATAGTATTAATTAATTATTGGGATTACATTGTCACTTTATTTTAGACCTAAGTATATAAATAATGTACATGTATATAGCCTAAGTATTCACACTTGCTATGTTGCTGAGATTAAAATTTTCCCACCGTGAGAGTCCCATCTTCTCTACACGTGAATGGCTACAAGGTTAGCCTATCTCCATTTCTCAAACTCAGCAAACTAGCAACAATCATGAAGGGGGAGTGGTCCTAATAGTGAAAATCAACTACTCTACCAACTCCACCCTATAACCATCATGCAATCTTATAATTCATTGGTTTGAATTGGTGGAGGATTTCATGGTCTGTGTAAACAAATTGCTATAAATAAAGCTCTCCTTCTTCTCTTTTCTAATTGCTGAGAATTCAAAGTATAAACCAAGTGAGTAAGTTTATTAAGAGAGTTATCAGTATAGGAGAGGCTTGATATAGCAGCAAACGAACTTGCAGAGGTATAACTCCCTCACCTTGTTCTTCATTGTTTTGAAATACTAAGTTCTTGATTTCTAATTTCTAAGAATACTAGAATTCTTCAATTTCTAGTTAACTTATGAAAAGTTGATATGGCATTGTGTTATATAAGTGTTAAGTAAAGTTATAAGCATGATAGAATTTCATTATGGCTGGTACCGAATCAAATTGCTGTAGTAATTTTTGAAATGGGATTACAGTACTGCCAATGCAGTCTGCTCTGTTTCTGGCTGGTCACCTGCGCAGCTACGCCAGTTTTGTACTGGCCAGCGGCGCAGCTGCGCCGGTACCAGACGTTTTGTTGGCCAAGGCCCTTCGCAACTGTGCCAGTTTTGAACTGGGGAGCTGCGCAACTGCGCCGAGACCAGTTTCTAGGTTTTATTTTCTGTGCAGGTTCTGTTATATGCTAGCATAAGTTATCTACTTAGAACAAGCATGCACACATAAATAACATGTATATATGAGTATCATGACATGACATAAGCATGATAGTATACATTATTGATGAAGAACTCAAAATTTTCAAATGAAACTTATAGTTTTCGATATGAACTTTGATACTTGTATAAACATGTGTGTTCTGACCTTGTAAGCGCATTTGTACAGTCTAGACATGCATGAAAGTTGGTATTAACTTATAGTACGTGTTCTTGATACTACATGTACATGCATGGCCATGTTAGTATGTACTATGGAAGGAAAACGTATGTTTTTAAAATAAAACTTCTAGTTTTAGATTTGAACTTGGACGTATACATACCATGTATATATTCTGATTTTGTGAGCATGTTTAGATGACTTAGAAATGCATATCGGACATGTCAACCTATATATAGATAGCATGAACATGTTAGGTTTTGTTAGTGAGCTTCACTAATGAAAATGCGAGCTTTGAACGTGGACGTTAACATGTTACCTTAAGATTTGGGATTTTGATGTTTATGGACATATGTGATAGCACACTTGGACTCTCTCATTTATCATACATGTATATACATACCATGACTACATATCATGAAACTAAGTTTAGCGTAAACGAAGCATGTTTTCAAACTAATAATCGTGACAGTTACATGTATGAAGTATGAATATTCAAGAACATGCCCAATATGAGTTATATAAATACTTTATGTGTTTAAAGAACTAGCATGATAAACCTTGTGATGTTCATGACCTTGAGTGGCCTTAAATTGTTGGAATGTTGACTTAGAACCTATATCATGTAAATGGAACGTGAAAAGGTTAATCGAGCATGAAAGTATCCTTTAATATGTATACATGCTATGTAGGACCATATGTTAATACTTGAATCCGACTTCGACGGTTAATAGCGTATATTTACTTTGATATGGTCTTATGTGTTAGTAAGGATATATGAGAAGGATTAGTTCAAAATATGGACTACACTAGCTATATGTAAATAGATTAGTGGTAGGGGCATGTGTATGTGAAGAATGGTAGTAAGTACGTAAGGTTAAAGTATACTTATACGTACATAGTAATTCTAAGAAATACGATAAGAAAGTGAGACGAAGGTTCTAAAAACCAAGTTAGACAATAATGTAACCTTTATTATTACATTGAGAATGTGTGGATACATATAACTAATGAGTGTGATCTCTATGGTTAATATAATTGTGTAGGATTACACGAAGTGCAGATATTCTTAAGCAGTTAAGTCGTAGTTGTTAAACTACGCATCAGGCAAGTCTTTCTGTTCCTATTTGATATATGAATTCAATAACTGTTAGTTGAATTATATTATGCTGTGATAATGTGAACTTATATATGAACTGTATATGAGATATAAATGAGATTGAAAGTTAATCATTGATGATATACTTGTTATGTGAAAGTAACATGCGTAGTAAATAAAAATTGTTTATAAATGCATGAACTGAGTATGATGTTGTATGCTATGTGATGCTTGAAAACTGTTAGAATTGTTGAGCTGTCGAGCTCACTCTTGCAAATAACCACTTTTGCAGGTTAAGGATTCACGGTAAAGATTTCGTGCTTCTTGATTGATAAAGATAGATAGTATCGCAATGAAGAATACTTTTTAGATTATCGTTTGAACCCTGTTTAGGTTCTAAGAGTTGTACTAGATAATTGTATACATTATTTAAAACTTATCATACTGTAAAGATGTATTAGTTAATACATAGAGGATATCGAGTTGAGTTGTAAACCTTGATACGATAATTCGAATCATATTATATAGTTGATTCAAGAATTGTAATTGATTCAAAGTTATGGAATCAATAAGAAGAATTTATTCAAAGGATATTGAAAAGTTTAAATTATTCCGCATTTTAGTAACATCGAATATGATGTAAAGACAAGATCTTGGATATAAATAGAATTTATATTCTAAATTGTAATAAAGCAAGTTATATTCTTTTAGTATTGAATAAAAGATGTAATAGTTTGACGATAGTAGTATCGTGACTGCACCGGATCCGAGGTTTCGAAGGAACGTGGATTTGGGGGCGTCACAGGTTGGTATCAAAGCTGTAGGTTATAAACCTTAGGTAAGTGTACCTTAGACTATAACCTGAGATAGTGAAATATAAGATTAAAATATATCTAAGCGAAGATTCATAGAAGAATCTTGAAATATCTAGAGAATGAGAATCAGGAGTTTCCTAACTCCGGTAATGAAAATGTTAAGATGATGTTTATAAGATGAATATGACAAAGATAATAAGAATGAACTCAGATGGAGTTTGGTTGATAATAGGGAAAGAACCCTGAGGTAAACCGATGATCACGACGTGATCGGATTGAGCTATGAAATGATAGATAGTCTATAACGACTATGTGTGTATAGCTTGATGCTATGAGAGAATGTACTATAAAAAGTACGAGAGGAACTCATTAGGAGTTGTATGTGATGAAACATAGAAAGCTCGTAACGAGCAAATGATAGAGTAAGATAGAGTTAAGTGTAGGACTTTCATTGAGGACTCATGTGATGGCTTAGTTGTACAAACTTTTGTATGGGAAGAAGTTTTGTGCTTGCACTGAGTGCGTCACATTGATAATCGTTGGAATGTTAGTGTCGCGGTATCATTTTACATATTGTGGAAAGGTGATTCTTTTCTCATATTTATTTTGATAGATAGAGATTTCTATGATATAATTAGATAATACTAAGATTAGGTGCGAGTTCTTAAGACTCATGCCTATAACGAGTTCGTGACTCATAATCGTATGATGGGACCCCTCAGCGAATGGATGATTTTGGTCTGACTAGGATAAGTTCCTCAACCCATATGATTGTGGTAAGTTCCTGAGCTTCCATGGTGTGGTAAGTTGGTGAACTGTACTGAGAACAGATATATTATATAAGAGTTTTGGAATAGTGAGCATTAATGGTAGTGAGAGATTGAAGTGATGGAGAAATTGGATTTTCCTAAATCCTCTAGCTATGCTAGATTTTCAGAATTTATTGACTTCGTGCTAGTGTTTGCAATTCTATTTTCTTGAGAAAAACATTGGGTCAAATGATTGAACCAATGAGTTTTAAAAGCAACACCGTTATTCGTATGTCTAAATTATTTATTTCGGCCAAGAAAAAAATAATTTGAAAATCTTTCAAAATGTATTTTGACCATGTGCATCATTTGATATAATGGTAAACGATAGAGTCATCAATGCAATCGAACCTAGTGTTGGTTGTGATCGAAAGAACATCAGCCCACTATGGTATGATGTAATATGACAAAGTCATAAAATGGTAGAATCCTCAACGTACTACTAATCTGGTATGGTATCATGACGCCATAAAAGAATTTTTGGTTTTCTTGTAAATTATGAAGAAGGTCAATTAAGTTGGCTAAATTATTTCGATTGATGTCCGAATTGTTAATGAGAGTCTAAGCTATTTGATTCGGCTAGGCAACTGTTGAAAAGAGATTATAGAATTCAAGCATTCTTGTGTATTTATGCCAAACCAGATTGCTCTGGTGCGGATTTTGATGTTGAAAAGCTGAGGTGAACAACCCTATAAAGGGGATATGTTTTCGGGGACAATGGTTCCGAACGTAACGCATATAGTCGTTACAAAACACTACGTAGAGTACGCGTGGAGGGTGTTTTCAATTTTTGTGATTGATAAACACTCTGGTTTGCGGTGTGAAGAATTGTGTTGAAGCATTAGTAAGCCTGGAGAAAAGTTCACGGTCTTGTGACCCCTCAGCATAATTTGAAATCTGAGTTATTCATACTACTTCCCGATTATTGAAAAATCGTGGAAGATTCTTATTCTTCTAAAGGATGAATGTAGTAAGTAGAATGTTCCTTAGAAAGGAGAAAATAGTAGAATGCGATTGAGGAAGTTATAATAATAAAACTTCCGAAAAGAGAATGAATAAAATTATTCAAGAGAATATGTAATATTCGGAATAGCACCGAGTAGAGAAAGTTTCGGTGATTCCGAGGACGGAATCCTTATAAGAGGGAGAGGATGTAAGAACCCGAATTTTCAGATATTATTAAATAAGGATTTAATAAATAAAATTCTTAAACCATGAGATGGGTTCGAATAAAAATATATATATGTGATATGAGGTATGTGGTATTTTGTTACATAGGGTTATATGAACTATGTAATAAGTAATTTTTGTGATTAATAAATATATTATTAATATATATTTGTTATTTAGCGTAGAGACGATTCAGTGGAGATAAAGGAAATGGATAAATTTCAATCGATATTAAATAATTTATATAGTTATTTTATCAGAGTAAGTTGGTGACATTAAATATCCTTAATGCATAAATCACTATATTCTTGTGTATGTGTAATAATAACTAGTATGTTTATAATATAAGTTATTAATAGCGCTTAAGCTATCCGTGAATAGGTTTGGATAGTGAAGCATGAGTTAGTTAAGGAATTAACTAATAAGAATAAATATTAGTTAATTTAAGTTGGGAGTTATATTAGGGAATAATATAATGTGAGTATTGAACCTTAATTAACTATGATGATATAGTACATTGTTTAATTTACTTAAGTAAAGAAATGGATTAATATATGCGTTGAATATATGATTATAGTTGCTACTTTTTATATATATTACTTAGAATGGTAATATGTGAGAAAGTCTAATGTACGAAAAACGTTAATAAATAAATAAATATAAATATATATATATATATATATATACGTTATTAAAAAAAATAGAAATCATTATATCTTTAAATGAATATTTGAAGAAATTGTTTTGAGAACAATTGATAGAAAAGAAAGAGAAATGATTATTATATATATAATTCTAATAAAGGATATTAAAATAAATTCTAATATTGAATTATTTTAATAAAGGAGGAAATGTTATTTTTGAATAATAATATTTTCTTATATGTTTTTGTATGAGGTAATATGTATGATTAATTAATATGGAAAATATATTCAAACATATTTGCTATATGTAAATAAATTGATAGAAATAATTTATTATAATAGAAAATAAACTCACTATCTATTTTCTATATATAATATATGTACATGTGTTGTACAAGTAATTATTTGATATTATATTATATTATAATATCTTGAGTTAATAAATAAAGTATTTTCTAATAATGAATATCTTTATTTGGAGAAAACATAATATTTTATGCTATGGCTAAATAAATAATTTCTAATGTATTTTCAAGGGAGTTTAATTAATGAAAGGAAACTAAGTTATTTTAATATATTAAATAACTTAAGTTATTATGTGATCGTGAATATTATTATTTGAATAATTAATAGAGTATATATATTAATTACTATAAGCGTAAAGGTTATACTTATTATAAGTATAATTAATTGAAGTAATTTAACATTTTAATAGCTTGAGTTATTATATTACCGTAAAGGTTATATATAATATTTGAATATTCTACTTGTAAAATATTTATATGTGGACCTTGGATTTGATAATTCTAATTTAATTGAATATGTTATGAGTAAGTGATGAGAATAATAATAAGCTTAAGATTAAGCTTGTGGGAAATGCCTTGTGTGGCACGAATAATAGATCCGACGATTAATTAATTCAAGGATGGAAGAATTATTATTTAACAATTAATTCATACTATTAATTGTTATTATAATAATATGTTGATTTATTATTATAACTAGTGATAGTATAATAATAAGAAAATTGATTATAGATATAATCAGAATCGTATTAATGAGGAATGAGATATATTGTCTTATAATATTAATTATTATTATGAAAAATATACTATTATCAAGTAATTATTTGATAATATGTTGATTAGCGAGTAAATGATTTATAATATAATAAGATTTATATTTATTTAACATGATAATAAATCATATAAAGTGTTAATCAATTAGTGTAGAAATTATAATTCCATTGATTTATGAGAAATGGTTTAATTAATATTATTATTAATTAATTGATTAGATAAGTAAATTATTTACTTCTATATGCAAGCATGCGAATAAAATATATAGCGTATAGTAACTAACTATATATTATATGAAGTGTGAAGTGTAGTGCAACTATATTATATAATGTGGTGCAACAATTATGTGACTATACTATATATAGGAACCATGTATCAAGACTAATTAAAATATGTGAGTTACATGAAATGTGGGTGTGACAATGTGTATATTAGGTGTACAATAAAATAATATATCATGAATATATGGCAAACAATTATTGAATTAATGAAATTTAATAATAAAGGAGACAATACACTATGATGGTGCCCGAAAGAATTATATCCGGTCGGATGATATGTACATGGATTATATATGTGCAAGTTAGAATTTACTATATGATAGTATTAATTAATTATTGGGATTACATTGTCAATTTATTTTAAACCTAAGTATATAAACAATGTACATGTATATAGCCTAAGTATTCACACTTGCTATGTTGTTGAGATTAAAATTTTACCACAGTGAGAGTCCTATCTTCTCTACACGTGAATGGCTACAAGGCTAGCCTATCACAATTTCTCAAACTCAACAAACTAGCAACAATCATGAAGGGGGAGTGGTCCTAATAGTGAAAATCAACTACTCTACCAACTCCACTCTATAACCATCATGCAATCTTTTAATTCATTGGTTTGAATTGGTGGAGGATTTCATGGTCTGTGTAAACAAATTGCTATAAATAAAGCTCTCCTTCTTCTCTTTTCTAATTGCTGAGAATTCAAAGTATAAACCAAGTGAGTAAGTTTATTAAGAGAGTTATCAGTACAGGAGAGGCTTGAAATAGCAGCAAACGAACTTGCGGAGGTATAACTCCCTCACCTTGTTCTTCATTGTTTCAAAATACTAAGTTCTTGATTTCTAATTTCTAAGAATACTAGAATTCTTCAATTTCTAGTTAACTTATGAAAAGTTGATATGGCATTGTGTTATATGAGTGTTAAGTAAAGTTATAAGCATGATAGAATTTCATTATGGCTGGTACCGAATCAAATTGCTGTAGTAATTTTTGAAATGGGATTACAGTACTGCCGATGCAGTCTACTCTGTTTCTGGCTGGTCACCTGCACAGCTGCGCCAATTTTGTACTGGCCAACGGCGCAGCTGCGCCGGTACCAGACGTTTTGTTGGTCAAGGCCCTGCGCAGCTGCGCCAGTTTTGAATTGGGGAGCTGCGCAGCTGCGCCGAGACCAGTTTCTAGGTTTTATTTTCTGTGCAGGTTCTGTTATATGCTAGCATAAGTTATCTAATTAGAACAAGCATGCACACATTCATAACATGTATATATGAATATCATGACATGACATAATCATGATAGTATACATTATTGATGAAGAACTCAAAATTTTCAAATGAAACTTATAGTTTTCGATATGAACTTTGATACTTGTATAAACATGTGTGTTCTAACCTTGTAAGCGCATTTGTACAGTCTAGACATGCATGAAAGTTGGTATTAACTTATAGTACGTGTTCTTGATACTACATGTACATGCATGGCCATGTTAGTATGTACTATGGAAGGAAAACATATGATTTTAAAATAAAACTTCTAGTTTTAGATTTGAACTTGGACGTATACATACCATGTATATATTCTGATTTTGTGAGCATGTTTAGATGACTTAGAAATGCATATCGGACATGTCAACCTATATATAGATAGCATGAACATGTTAGGTTTTGTTAATGAGCTTCACTAATGAAAATGCGAGCTTTGAACGTGGACGTTAACATGTTACCTTAAGATTTGGGATTTTGATGGCTATGGACAAATGTGATAGCACACTTGGACTCTCTCATGTATCATACATGTATATACATACCATGACTACATATCATGAAACCAAGTTTAGCGTAAACGAAGCATATTTTCAAACTAATAATCGTGACAGTTACATGCATGAAGTATGAATATTCATGAACATGCCCAATATGAGTTATATAAATACTTTATGTGTTTAAAGAACTAGCATGATAAACCTTGTGATGTTCATGACCTTGAGTGGCCTTAAATTGTTGGAATGTTGACTTAGAACCTATATCATGTAAATTGAACGTGAAAAGGTTAATCGAGCATGAAAGTATCCTTTAATATGTATACATGCTATGTAGGACCATATGTTAATACTTGAATCTGACTTCGACGGTTAATAGCGTATATTTGCTTTGATATGGTCTTATGTGTTAGTAATGATATATGAGAAGGATTAGTTCAAAAGATGGACTACACTAGCTATATGTAAATAGATTAGTGGTAGACGGGCATGTGTATGTGAAGAATGATAGTAGGTACGTAAGGTTAAAGTATACTAATACGTATATAGTTATTCTAGGAAATACGATAAGAAAGTGAGACGAAGGTTCTAAGAACCAAGTTAGACAATAATGTAACCTTTATTATTACATTGAGAATGTGTGGATACATATAACTAATGAGTGTGATCCCTATGGTTAATATAACTGTGCAGGATTACACGAAGTGCAGATATTCTTAAGCAATTAAGTCGTAGTTGTTAAACTACGCATCAAGCAAGTCTTTCAGTTCCTATTTGATATATGAATTCAATAACTGTTAGTTGAATTATATTATGCTGTGATAATGTGAACTTATATATGAACTGTATATGAGATATAAATGAGATTGAAAGTTGATCGTTGATGATATACTTGTTATGTGAAAGTAACATGCGTAGTAAATAAAAATTGTTTATAAATGCATGAACTGAGTATGATGTTGTATGCTATGTGATGCATGAAAACTGTTAGAATTGCTGAGCTGTCGAGCTCACTTTTGCAAATAACCACTTTTGCAGGTTAAGGATTCACGGTAAAGATTTTGTTCTTCTTGATTGATAAAGATAGATAGTATCGCAATGAAGAATACTTTTTAGATTATCGTTTGAACCCTGTTTAGGTTCTAAGAGTTGTACTTGATAATTATATACGTTGTTTAAAACTTGTCATACTGTAAAGATGTATTAGTTAATACATAGAGGATATTGAGTTGAGTTGTAAACCTTTATACGGTAATTCGAATCATATTATATAGTTGATTCAAGAATTGTAATTGATTCAAAGTTATGTAATTAATAAGAAGAATTTATTCAAAGGATATTGAAAAGTTTAAATTATTCCGCATTTTAGTAACATCGAATATGATGTAAAGACGAGATCTTGGATATAAATAGAATTTATATTCTAAATTATAATAAAGCAAGTTATATTCTTTTAGTATTGAATAAAAGATGTAATAGTTTGATGATAGTAGTATCGTGACTGCACCGGATCTGAGGTTTCGAAGGAACGTGGATTTGGGGGCGTCACATATATGGTCGTAACACTGACACATGGAAGACGTTGTGGACATGCTCTAGCGCTGGAGCTAATGCTACCTCATATGCGACTTCTCCGATTTTTTGCAGCACCTCAAAAGGTCCAATGAATCTCGGACTCAATTTTCCCATCTTACCGAATCTGATCTTTTCCTTCCAAGGAGAGACTTTCAAGAGTACAAAAGCTACCCGATTCGAATTTTACATTCTTACGGTGTGGATCGGTGTATTTCTTATGTCTATCTTGAGCAGCTACTAATCTAGTTCAGATCACTTTGACTATCTCGGCTGCCTGTTGTACCAATTATGGACCTAACAATTGTCTTTTGCCAACTTCATCCCAGTATAGTGGAGTTCTGCACTTTCTGTCGTACAACGCTTCGTAAGGCGGCATGCCAATACTTGCGTGGTAACTGTTATTGTAACCGAATTCCACGAGCGGTAGGTGGCATCCCAATTTCTTTTGAAATCCATGATGCGTGCTCTCAACATATCCTCCAATGTCTGGATTTTTCTTTCACTCTGCCCGTCTGTCTGAGGGTGATATGTTGTAATCATTCTCAACTGTGTCCCCATGCATTTATGTAGCCGCTTCTAGAAATTCGATGTGAAGCTCGGGTCTTAGTCTGAAACAATCAACACTGTAACTCCGTGCCTTGAAATAATCTCCTTTACATAAAGTTTTGCCAACTGATCTAGGTTAAATCTGATCTTGATCGGAAGGAAGTGTGCTGATTTCATCAGTCGGTCAACGATAACCCATACTACATCGTAGCCTTTCTGAGTTGTCGGAAGGCCAACTATGAAATCCATAGTATTATGCTCCCATTTCCATTCTGGGATTTCAAGTGGTTGTAGCAAACCACTCGGCCTCTGATGTTCTTCTTTCACTTTTCGACATGTCAGGCATTGGCAACACAATCAGCAACGTCTCGTTTCAAATTCGGCCACCAGAAATGCTGTCATAGATCCTTGTACATCTTGGTACTCCCGGGGTGCATGGAATACTGTGAACTATGAGCTTCGCTCAAAATGTCCTCCTTAATCTCTGGCACTGGCGGTACTCAAACTCTGCTCTCAAATCTTAACAGTCCTTCACTGTCCACCTTGATATTCTGTTCATCCCCTTTGAATATCTTCTTCCTTTTCTTCTCACAGTCTTCATCCTGAAGTTATGCTTCCTTAACTTTATCCAGCCAGGTTGTACCAACTCCTAGCTGGAACAGCTTCTCGTCAGACTCCATAGGACATCTCACCTCCAATTCCAGCTTCTCTATCACTGAAATTAACTCTTCCTGGGCTGTCAACAACATTAATTTCCCCCGACCCTTTCTGCTTAAAGCATCGGCGACCATATTCGCTTTACCTAGATGGTATAAAATTTCGCAGTCATAGTCCTTTATCAATTCCAACCATCTCCTCTGGTGCATGTTCAAATCCTTCTGTGTAAAAATATATTTCAGACTGTTGTGGTCTGTATATATTTCACACTTCTCCCCATAGAGATATTGTTTCCAGATCTTCAAAGAAAATATTACTGCCGCTAATTCCAAGTTATGGGCCAGATACCCCTTCTCGTAATCCTTCAGCTGTAGTGATGCATACATAATGACTTTGCCGGTTTGCATAAGCACACGACCTAGTCCTTTATGATACGCATCACTATACACCATAAAATTTTCTGTGCTATCCGGAAGAGATAACACAGGTGTCGTACTCAACCTCTTCTTAAGCTCTTGGAAGCTTTCTTCACACTTCTCCGTCCAAACGAATTTCACCGATTTCCTACTCAAATTCTTCAGTGGAGTTGCGATCTTGGAAAAGCTCTGAATGAATCTTCTATAATAACCTGCCAATCCAAGAAAACTCCTCACTTTTGACAGTGTCTTCGGCTGATCCCAATTCATAACAGGTTTAACCTTGGAGGGATCTACCAAAATTTCGTCCCTATCGATCACATGTCCAAGAAATTGAACCCTCTCATTCCAGAATTCGCATTTAAAAAATTTGGCGTACAATTTCTCTCTTCTAAATGCCTCTAATGTCACCTTCAGATGTTCAACGTGTTCCTCCTTGGTCTTCGAAAATACCAAAATGTCGTCGATAAATACCACTACGAATTTGTCCAAGAATGTCTTGAACACTCTGTTCATTAGATCCATAAATGTTGAAGGCACATTTTTTAGACCAAATGACATCACCAAAAATTCGTACTGACCATATTGAGTCCTGAACGCTGTCTTCGGAACGTCCTCTGTCCTTACCTTCAGTTGATGGTAACCACTTCTCAGGTCTATCTTCGAGAAGTATCTCCCTTCTTTCAGCTGGTCAAATAGATCGTCGATCCTAGGCAACAAATACTTGTTTTTAATTATGATTTTGTTCAACTCTCTATAATCGATGCAGAGCCGCATCATCCCATCCTTCTTCTTAATGAACAACACCGGCGCTCCCCACGATGATACGCTCGGCTGAATATACTTCTTGTCTAGTAGCTCTTGTAGCTGTACCATTAATTCATTCATCTCTACTGGAGCCATACGATACGGTGCCTTCGATAATGGAGTCGTTCCTGGCGCCAAATCGATCACGAACTCTACTTCCCTATCTGGCAGAAGTTCTGGAAAATCATCTGGAAATACATCCACGAAGTCTCTCACGACTGGTATTTCCTCCAACTTCGGGTTCTCTTTTCGACTATCGACTGTGTAGGCTAAATATCGTACACAGCCTTGTCTCAACAACTTCATGGCCTGCGTCATCATCTGATAACTCACTTTTCTAGGCGACTTGCTGCCATAAAACACAACCTTTGACGGAGTCATAAGGTTAATGCACTTCTTTTGGCAATCAATTATTGCCCCATAATTGAATAGCCAATCCATCCCCAAGATAATGTCAAACTCTCCATATCTAATCGGGATAAGATCTATGTTTATCACATTACCCTTAATATCCACCCTATAGTTCTTGTGTACATACTTAACATGAATCACCTCCCTATTCGCAATCTCTATGTTCATAGGGTATTCCAACTCGTCCTTAGGCAGTTTTAAGTTCTTAGCAAAGTCATCGGATATAAATGAACAAGTAGCACCCGAATCAAATAATACATAAGCATTAACTTTATTGATTGGAGAGATACCTGACACCACATCATTAGACTGCACAGCATCCTGCACTATCATGTTGAATGTCCTGGAGGTAAGTCAGTTTGTTGCGATCGATCCTGTAATTGTCAGAGTGTTGCCACCGATGTTTCCCCTGTTCCCTTCTGTTCCTGCCCCTCCAAATACTTTCTTAAGGAAATCCCTGGCTAGATGGTCCTTCAACCCACACGTGAAGCAGGCGCCCTTCTTAGGGTTAGGGTAGTTAGGTGCTATGTGCCCTTCCTGGCCACAATTGTAGCATACCCGCTTTCCTTTCATACAGACCCCAAGGTGACTTTTCCCGCAGGTCAGACATGCTTCTACCCTTTTCTTCTGGCTCCCTTGCTGATTTCCAATTGATGGGCTGTCATTCCACCTTCGCTTTTGACTGTTACTTCCCCCAGTGTTGCTACCACTAGCCTTATTTCCTTCACCTCCATTCATTTTTTTTAGCTCCTGGATGTATTTGGTCATAGCATCGTTCCCACCTTCAGCGAGGATAGCCTTCTCCAATACCCTAGCAAAGGTGTTCAGCTGGAACATCGACACCTTGTTATACAACCAGGGCTTTAGTTCTTGTTCAAACCTTCGTGCCTTCGTCTCGTTGGTATGTTCTTGGTATGTGGTGAACCTAGCCAACTCATTAAATCTTGCTGCATAATTTGGTACAGACATATTTCCTTGCTTAAGCTCCAAAAACTGCACCTCTATCTGATTCTGTGAGCTTGTCGGAAAGTACAACTCAAAGAACATTTCCTTAAACCTTTCCCAAGTTATGACGCCCTCTCCTCCCCTAACCTTGTTTGCTTGCCACCAATAGCTGGCTTCCGCTTTTAGCATGAACTTTGTGTAAGCCGTCTTCTGGTCCTCAGTCACCCTAGCGACGTCAAAAACTTTTTCCATCTCTATAACCCAAGTTTGAGCTTCTATAGGGTTTTAAACTCTGGCGGTCCCAACTCCTTGAAATCTTTGAATGTGGAGTTCGGTGGAGCTTGCGGCTGATTGTTCATAGCTCCTGTCAACAAATTCACCAACTGCTGGACGGGGTTGGTGTTGGCATTGGCGTCGTTATTATTCGTTGACCCTTCTTGGGCTGGTCTACGGTTTGGTCGTCTTCTCGGCTGCATATTTATGTTAAGATATACACTTATTAGATCTTTATTCAATTCTTTAAATATTTAATGCTTAACTTAAATACTTTAAGATAACACTTAACACATAACATCTCAAATAAACTCTGATATTTTATTCAATCAAAAGTTTTTAAACAAAAACAAAATAGCATCACTGCTATTTACATCAACTATCCCGAGATAAAGAATCTTCAGTATTTAAATCATCAAAATATTTCTTTGTTTATAATCACATCGAAATTTAAATTATTAACTACTAAATAAGTATTCACATAATCACGTTGTTCCTATCATGGCCTACTGCCTACTAAGGCGTCGAACAGCTTTACTGTGCTCTTCTTCTATATTGCGGAACATCGTCCTGCGATCCAGCATATACCAAGGTAGATCCTCGAACTGAACTGGGTAGCTCATAACCCGATCATGGGCCTTATAAATCGCAGTCTGAAACGTGTAGTCCGTCTCCTCAATCTTGGCCTTCTTTGCCCGATTATTATCTTCAGCAAGATCCTCACGTCGTGATTCCCTCATCCAAGCATCCTTTGCTGTGGCACGCTTCGCTGATTCCTCTTTCAAATCATTCTTCAGCTTCTCTATCTCAGCTGACTTTTCTTTGCTTTGCCCTTCTCATGGACCAACTCTCACTCTACGTCTCCAAGACGTGTATACAGGGTCTCAACCTCACCATCCTTCTGCTCGATGGTAGTCTGCTGAGTAACTGTCTGCTCCTTCAGCTCCTGAATAGTATCCCGTAACTCTATGTTACGGTCATACAGCTCGTCATACATCTCAGCACTGATAGTTCGGTGGGAACTCCTCAGGGTCTTCATCCTCCTCCTCAGCTGCCTCAGCCTGAATCTTAATCTCCTTAAAGTCCTCCTTTGAATCGAACACTGGCTCATGCTCCTGACCAACAACAGTTGTCAAAGGATATGGCTCACGTCGAACTAACTGCTCCTAGACTGTATGAATGTCTCGGGGCTCCTCCTCAATAGCCACTCGAGGTACAACCTCCCTAGGCTGACTGGATCCTCCAACATCCGACATCCTGACAATCAAAATTTTAAGTCTTAGTTATTACGTGATGTTAATCGGTACTTGCACAAGTACATAAATATAAACATATAGCACATAAGATAATTTATTATCTTTCTTAAAACTCGATAAGAGTTATCATTACTATGTTATCGAAGGCTACCACCCTAAGGTTTTTCCCACATAAGGTTCATAACCTACGGCTCTAAATACCAACTTGTGACATCCCCAAATTCGGGTACTTAAATTTACACAGGATTTGGTGTTCACTGTATAAATATCACAGATCTATCTACCCATAATAAATGCATCTCATGAAATAGATAAAAACATCTCCCCTTATGGGGTTACAACATCTGAATAAAATAAATTCCAGGTTGAACTAACATAAAATCTCAAATACGAAAACATAATCAAATACATAAGTCTTAACAAATCAAAGTCTTAAACATAACATTCTCAAATAAATAACAAGTTTTCAACATTTGTTAACCTTGCCCTTGCCTTTGCTAGTAGAAGGCTCGTCGGACCATTCGTTCTTAACTGCAATGTTATTACGGAAGAGTGAACACGATTGCCCACAAGTATAACAATATAACAATAATAATAACATGCAAGCGAATCAAAGAATTTTGAATAAAAAACGCTCGACTTTTGAATCAAGAATGAATAACAAGAATCAAAAGTACATCTGAGGGTCATATGACCATGAACTATATCCAAGGTTGTCAAGTATCTCTACTTTGAATATTTAACAGTTATAAGACTATATGGACTCTACTACTCGTACTTAGGAGATCAACCCTTAGTACCATAATGTGTACATCATCTCAACGCTAACGCATAAATAATTCCCTATAAAAGGGTTGTTCATCTCAGTTTGACATCAGAGTCCGCACCAAAGGAAGTTTGGTTTGGATAAGTTCAATAATAGTTCTAGAATTTAGAACGTTCATCCACTATGGACTAGTCGAATCATTAAGGGTTTGCTAGTCTTACAAGGTTCAACAATAACATTGATATTCAAATTGAATAATAAATCTCAAGAGTATACAATCGAATAAGAATTGTATAACTGAAGTAATATTTTAAAGGAATTATAACATCTCATATGGAATCTCAACTTGAATAAACAAGAATAAGAACTTGCTCAATATTGAAATATAAGTCTAGGACTTGCTCAATGAATAACTTAGAGTATAAGGAACTTGTATCATAATAATGAATCAAGGATAGGAACTTGTTTAATTAAAAGTAAAGTTTAGGAAACTTGCCTCGTGCACAAGCTACAAATAAATTCTCGTTCCTCAATTAACCCTACATATCATTATATTCGCAATAATAATTAATTCTAAGTCTGATCGAATCACAAGCATCAGTCTTGAACGCATTATTAGACGTTACGAATAACGGGTTTACATAACGTATTTAACTTATCAATTAATCACGTAAAATAAGTTAATGAATTGTACTAATATCTCAATATATGCTTAACATGTCATCATGTTCATTACATTAGGTTTTAAAATATATTTCTGGACTTGAATATTTAAGTAAAATTTTCTGGGCAAATTGCTAACTATCGTGGTCGCGCTTCAATAATGCCTTGTAACGGCGCAGCAGAACCACATGGCGCTGGCGTGCTCCAATTATACCTTGGAGCGGCGCGGCAGCGCCACTGCCCAGACAAAGTTGCTGTAGTTCACGAAGAACACATAGAAAAGCCAAATAAATGCCAAATTAAACTAACATAACAATTTACTGTTACCCATGATTTATAAACTTAATAGAAACATCATATAACGTTTCTAGCATGTTTTTAACAATTTAGATCACATAGTTACTCCGATTAGAACACCTAAATGTAATATTTTTGGTGTTTTTCAAAGTCGCAGAATGGTCTGACAGTGTTTGCGAAGAACACAGAAAAGGCTAAATAAATCCCAAATTAAACTAACTCAGCAAAATTACTGTTACTCATGAACTAATAACTTAACAAAGACATCATATAACACTTCTAACATGTTTTTAACACTTTAGATCACGTAATTACTCAAATTAAAACACCTAATTTTACTGTTTTTGGTGTTGTTCAAAGTTTCGAGAAGAAACATGAAATTCATCATTACAGATTCGTTATAACACCGAATCTATTCCTTTGAATTTCGTTTTGTTCGTTTTAACATGCATAATCATAATCAACCATTAATTTAAACTTTAGTAAACAATTACAACATGATATTTTGCACATGTGGGCCATATTCTTACTTTTCATACTCTGTGACTTTTGAAATTCTAATTTAAGCATAATTATATGGTTTTGATTGTTTTAAAACATACATAGATGATAGAAATCATGTTATAACCATTTTGTAACACATATATCATCAATTCATGCATTAATCACAAAATAGGCTTTTATAGAGAATTTCAAAATACGTTAATGGAGAAATATTAAGAACAAGAATTTAAAACTCAGATAACGGAATTACCCTTTGCTTCTTGGTTCAAATTGCTAGAATTCTCTCTTCGTTTTCTCCAGACCTTTAATCTCTCTCTCAACTTTCCTTCTAAATTCTCTATAAGTTTCTAACTTCTCTGATATGAATATATGAATACTGATATATAATATATGTATAGTATAATACGTATATAACTTATCTGTCAGGGATAGTGGGAACGGTTAATTCAATAGTGGGAATTAACTGACCCCCCCACTCCTTTAAGGCTTGTTTGATCGTTCCCTTATTAACTCCTTTCCATTTAATTTAATTAAATGTTTATTACATAGTTTTAATTGTCACACTTAATTAATCAAATAATCTTATTTAAATTTAATTAAATAAAATGTAATAATCAACATTAAATCACATCATCACAGAATTAAAATTCTCATTTATCAATTATGTCAAATCATTATCTCTCTAATTAATTATTAAATTAATTAGAATAACGTTATGCTTATTAAATAATTAATTTAATCGAATAAACTCAATTAAATTCACACTTTGAATTATAAATTTTTCCACATTAATTTAATCAATGTAACACATATAATTAAATTAATCTATCACAATTTCATCAAATAATTACTTAACTCAATAAATAAATCATCAAAAAAATTTATTTAATTTGATAAATATTTAAATTAATTTACAAAATTCTCATTCGTCACAATGACTATTCAACTGACCAGTATGGAGGATAAAGGTCAATTCTGGAAATTATATTTTGATGGCGCATCAAACACTGAAGGCGCGGGAGCTGGGGCAGTTCTGGTATCCATTACTGGAGATCAATACCCTGTGGCAACCAAGTTACATTTTAACAATTCCAACAACATCGTAGAATACGAAGGATGCATTGTGGGGTTAAAATTGGCTCAGTCCATGGGTGTTAAACGATTAGTTGTGTTAAGAGATTCGGAACTAGTCATCAGACAGTCCACCGAGGCCTACACCACCAAGGAATTACATCTACTGCCTTAACATCGCCAGATTCTAAGATTGGTAGGAGAATTTAAAGAGATTGCCTTCATGCATATTCCCCGAAACTGAAATGATTTCGTTGACGCATTGGCCATATTAGCTGCATTGGTGAACCTATCAGCAAGAAAGGGAGTGTCTGTCATCACTTTCACTGTACAAAGGGCACCATCATATAGAAACAGTGTAGGGGAGATATCGGATGAGATAGCACCTACTGGACCCCCTTGGTACCACCACATTAAAGAATATTTGCGAGATCAATCAACCCCAGAAGGAATGAGTCAAGCCACGAAGAAGCGAATACAGAAAATGGCCATGAATTTCTACCTAAGTGGAGATGCTCTCTACAAGAGAGACCCCAGGTGTAGGCCTTCTGAGATGTCTAGACAAAGATCAAGCCCAGCGACTTATGAATGAAGTACATACATGGTGGAGTGTGCGGAGCACATATGAGTGGGCCCCTGCTTGCCAAGAAAATTCTATAGACGGGACATTACTGGATATCCCTCAAAGCGGATTGCGACGATCATGTCAAGTGTTGTTATCAATGCCAGATGCATGCCAACATAATTCATGCACCACCGAATCAACTACATTGCATGACATCATCATGGCCTTTTTCCATGTGGGGAATGGACGTAATAGGGCCAGTTGAGCCTAAAGCCAGTTACGGTCACCGATTCATCTTCACTATAATCGACTACTTTACTAAGTGGGTTGAAGCAGCTTCTTTCCCCAAGGTCACCAAGGAGGTCATCGTTGGTTTCATTAGAAACAACGTCATCTGTCGGTATGGACAACCCGAGGTTATTATATCAGACAATGCGAAGAATCTGAATAACGAGATGATGAGGGAACTGTGCAATAAGTTTAATATCAAACACCTTAATTCAGTTATTTATCGTCCAAAAATGAACAGCGCAGTGGAAGCCGCTAATAAAAATATCAAGAAGATAATGATGAAGATGTCGATAAATCACCGGGGATGGCCTAATCTATTGCCGTTAACGCTATTTGCATACCAAACGTCGACTCGAACCTCGACTGGGGCAACACCTTACTCGTTAGTTTATGGTATGGAGGTCGTACTTCCTATCGAAGTGGAGATGGAATCACTAAGAGTGATGCTAGATTCCCAGATAGAGGAGAGTCAATGGATACAAGATCGATACAATTAGTTATCCTTGATGGATGAAAGGAGGGCTGCTGCTATCTTTCACGGCCTACTATATCAGCAGCGAATGTCCCGATCTTATAACAAAAAGGTGCGACCTCAAGAATTTAAAGAGCATAATTTGGTACTAAAGAAGATCATTCCAGGCCAGGATGCAGCTAAAGGAAAATTGCCCCAAATTGGGAAGGACCCTTTGTTGTCAAAGCAATCCTATCGGGCGGAGCCTTGAAATTGGAGGAGATGGACGGTGAGGAATTCCCACAATTGATTAATTCTGATTCGGTGAAACGGTATTATGTCGGAGATCCCTTTCATTTCAAACTTGAATACTTTGTCTTGATAAAAAAAAAGAAGAAGAAAAACAATAAAGAAAAGAAAAAAGAAAAAATATATCAAGTCTGGTTTTCAGGTCTGAGCCTAAACTATGAAAGACCTGATCTCCCATCTGCAAGAGTACGTAAGCAGCCATTTATGGTGCGGTCTAACCCTTGAAAAAAAAATCAAAACCTCAGCAAATCAAACAAAAAAAAAAATCAAAACCCCATCAAATCAAGCTCAAACCCAAATAAATACTTGTTAACTGTTCCGGCCAAGCCTGAACTACGAAAGACCTGATCTCCCATCTATGGGAGTACGTAGGCAACCATTTATGGTGCGGTCTAACCTTTGAAAGAATCCAAACACTTTCACCTTATAGCCAAAATATTAACCTATACAGAAACCCAAATCTAACACAAACCCACCCAATCAACGCTTCATGCGGAGAGGACCTAGCGACATCTCAGCATCATCCTACCGAATCTGGTGTAAGTATAACAAGACCAGTTCTATATTGACATAACAAATCATGAAGCGAGAATGGTAACAACGTAAGGGGCTAGACATGCTCAAACAAGGGAAGTGAACTGAACTTGTTTCTTTTTATATATACAACTGTTTATAATACAAAAGTTGATTCTAACCAGTGACAAAAGATAATAACAAAGTATGTACAGGAAAATAAAATAGGGCTATAAATCGACGGTAAGATGAGCCAACATAGCCAAATATCTAGCAGTCTCTATGGTCTGAGGAGCATCTCTGAGCTCGTACCCTAATGCCTCGACACGTCCCAACATCTCGGCTGACATGCGATAAACGCCCTCCTGACCTTACACTATGCCTTGTACGTGACTAATAAGTGTAGGGATTTTAGCACATAAACGCAGCGGAAATTAAAAAAATTTCGAAACTCTAAAATAGGATCCATGCGAAAATATATTAATTCAGAGGTTTAGATCTGTTTTACTGATTATTCAAGCCTGAACGGAGACGATGGATATTCTGGAACAGCTTCAACGCAATCCAAAGGAACTGCGTCTCTACGGTATCCACACGAACGTCCCGCGAATCGTCACATGATTTGCAGCAAGGAAAGCTGTGGTACTAGCCGCCAAGGATCTGGACTTTTAAAGTTTTTCTCTCTAGTCTCTCTCTAAGAGCGGGTAGGTTTTTTTTTGGTTTATAATCAATACCTTAAAAACGGCTGATATATCATATATATAGCAGTTAAAGGAATTAACCAAAACCTAATCCAATTAGAAAAACAAAATCCTAATTTATATATATATTATATCTTAATTAAGTCTTACTTAATTAATATACATATATATACAAATTATCCTATTAATTTAAATTCGTAATTTAAATACTATCAATCATATTGATATATTTAAATCCTTACAATTTAAATTAATTCCCTTTTAATTACGTTATTAGTGTGTGACCCTATAGGTTATGATAGTAGTGTGCATACAAGCCAATCATGTATGATGATAAAGCACGTACTTTGTAAACAATCTTATTTATTTATTAATAAAATATTCATTTATTAAAGACATTTAATTATCTACATGGTACTATTTTTATAATATGTAAATAACCCATAGTTTTAAGCAATGCTTTTAGAATCATGATGATGATCATGCTAATGAGATATAAATTCTTAGAAAGCTCTAAAACTAAAATAGTTCCCAATCGTGGGATTACTAAAAAGGGGATTAGTAAATCCGGATAGATTGGTACATATGTTGCTTGCTCATTAGATGAGGATGATTGATCTCATGATCATTTGTGTGGAGACACTAAAGCAAGTATGTAGGTGCTTATTGGAGAATAAGTTCACTGAACCTGGCTCGCTTAGGAATACCTAATGGAGTTTTACTCGCCTGTCAATAGAAATTCCTAATGTGATAGTAGTACAAGTGATCCTTGGACTTGAGATCATCATAGTATCTTGTATGTAATGAATTATACTTTGACTTATTCCTTAAAGTCCTTTAGGGTATATAAAAGGGTATGATTCTATAACTTCTTATTTATCGTTTTAAATTAATAATTTGCATAAAGGATGATCCGGGTAATGGTTTTGTAGAAATTTTTTTAAACTTTGATATACCATGCTTCCGCTAATTTTTGTAATTTGATTGCATCACGATTTCGTACAAACCCAACAGTGGCATCAGAGCCAAACCTTTATGCAATTATTAATTTATTTTTGATTTCATATACATATGGGTATGTATTTAAAATAATTTATTGGGCATAATTTTATTGTATAAAATTATTTTTTTTAAGAAATTTTTTTTTTTTGGGACGAATCACAATTTTTTTTTGGTGTGCTAATCTTGAATTCTGCAAAGAAAATGTGTTGTCTCTTTCTTACTCCAAAAAGAAGGTAACCCATCAGGAAAGGACTCTTTTAATAAACCTGCAGGACTCTTTTAATAAAAGAAGGTGACTTCTTTTTAAAAAATAAATGTGAATTTATATTATATATATATAACCTGATTCGTTATATAAATATATATAATATATACGGTAATATCAAATATATATATATATATATATATGATATATTTATATATTATATTCTAAATAATTTTATAATTAAAATAAAGAGTTTATTTTAATCTTGAAATTGGATTTCATGCAATTTAAAATTGCCCATTAAATGATACTCATATATATATGGAATGTTTTAATTCATGAGATGAATATTTATTTATTGATATATATGGTTATATATATGATAATAAATGGGGATTGATTATGGACTATTTGACCAATGTGATTGGATTTTATTTTATTTTAGTTGAATGCTTGAATGAATAGATTTTATTAAATGGGGTCTGTGTACCTCGTCTTCTCTAATTTTTTTTTCTTGATGTAAAATTCTATCTCCCTCCTATGTACTTCCCCTTGACTGCTGATCAAGGTTTCTATTTAAATTAAATAGTTTAATGTAATAGAAATGGTTAGAATTATCTTGAAGAAATTGGAGACCAAGGAGCAAGGAGCGCGTGAAGATCCGTTTGTATGGAGCCCGGGTTTAAATGTAATAGTTATATTTAAATTTAAATTCTTGCACTCCTAGGTTTGACCTTTTGGTTCACTTGGTGGCTCTAGTGAACCAAACTAGAATAAAAGTCCATAATCAATCCGGGTAGAATATAGTATTCTATATTGCATGCTAAATATTATATATATTATATTTTATGCAAACATACTTATGTTTAATAAAATGACGCGTATTTTTTGTATATATATGTGCATGCGCGCTAAACAAGATGAGACAAATAATAACAAACCCCTCAAAGAAATAATATTAAGTCCGAAGCGTTCAAATGATATTTGGAATATCGAACGTCGCCTTCTAGCATGATAAATTAATAGAGTATTAAATATTTCATATGAGCTTGTTGTGCTATCCACAAGGCGAGTATTGCATATTTAAGATGTTAATTAATCACATTTGATGCTTATCAGGAAAATTGAACGATCTAGTCTTGTTGTGCTATCCACAAGGACGAACATTTTTCTTTTTTGAATTTATGAAAGTGCTAGGCTGGACTTAACTTAAATCATTTTAGTTCGGATGTGCACACACTTGACCATTATGATTTAAGAGGCAAAATAAAAGGAGTTATATAGTAATGTAATTGACAAGAGTTGTCTACCTATTTATTTGTATATCGCTTGTTGTGCTATCCATAAGGTTATATACATTTGAAATGGGATCCTTATTCTCACTAGCAAATCTTTAATTAGATGTTGCCGAACTATATAAGTGAGGGTAATATAGTTTGATAAAAATAGTGGGAGATACCAATTTAAAATAAAGACCTAAATTTATTTTGGTATGCAAAATTAATAAAATGAATGTTTGCTAAAATGTTGTTTTTCACATGCAGAATTTTAAAAATGTCAAAATCACTAATTTCACTGCGAAGCATACTTGATGCTAATAAGCTTACCGGGTCGAATTATACGGACTGGCTAAGAAATCTGAGAATAGTTCTCACTGCTGAAAAGATTTCTTATGTCCTAAACTCACCTGTCCCTGGAACTGTTCCAGAAACAGCCTCTGAGGAAGAGATTGCCACCATTGTAAAGTGGCAAGATGATGCATCTGTGGCTCAATGCATCATGCTCGCATCCATGAATAACGAGCTTCAGCGTCAGCACGAAAACATGGATGCTCCTACTATGTTGATTCACCTCAAGGAGTTGTATGGTGAACAAAGTAGGACTGATAGATATGAGATATCTAAGGAGCTCTTCCGATCTCTGATGACCAAGGGCAAAGTGAACATAAATGAACAAAAGAAATCTGATCCAGCTAGCAAAGGAATGTGCTTCCATTGCAACGAACCGGGTCATTGGAAGAGGAACTGCAAGAAATTTCTGGCAAAGAAGAAGCTTGGAGAAGCTTCGACTTCCAATCAAGGTTTGTTCATGATTGAAATTAATTTTTCAGAAAGTTAAAATTCTACTTGGGTATTGGATACCGGCTGTGGTTCTCACATATGTAATAATGTGAAGGGACTGGTCAGAAGTAGAAAGCTGAACAATGATGAGGTGATCCTACGAGTGGGGAATGGAGCAAAAGTTGCTGCATTAGCTGTAGGAACTTATTATTTAGCAATGCCTTCGGGCAAGTCCATTTATCTTAATAATTGTTATTATGTTCCGAATATTATTAAAAACATTATTTCAATTTCTGTATTGGATATGGAAGGATTTAACGTTGTTATAAAGAACAATAGTTGTTCTATTTATAAAGACGATGTTTTATATGGTGTTGGAAATTTGCAAAATGGACTTTATACACTTGACCTACAAGAAAATATTTTTCAAATTGAACAAACTAAGAAAAGGAAAAGAGATGATATTAATTATACCTACATGTGGCACTGTAGACTTGGTCATATCAATGAAACAAGATTATCCAAGTTGCATAAAGATGGGCTCCTTGAGTTATCTGATCATGAATCATATCCAACTTATGAATCTTGTCTCATGGGTAAAATGACTAAATCTCCTTTTAGTGGAAAAAGAGAAAGAGTTACAGAGTTGTTGGCATTGATTCACACAGACGTTTGTGGACCTATGACAACAAGTGCACGGGGTGGGTATTCTTATTTTATTACTTTCACTGATGATCACTCAAGATTTGGATATGTGTATTTAATGAAATACAAGTCAGAATCATTTGAAAAGTTCAAAGAGTTCAGAAGTGAAGTAGAGAAATAAACGGGCAAGAGTATAAAGATACTTCGATCAGATCGAGGTGGAGAATACTTAAGCGGTGAGTTTCTCAATTGTCTCAAAAAAAATGGTATAATCTCATAATGGACTCCTCCAGGTACACCACAGTTAAATGGAGTATCTGAAAGGAGAAATCAAACACTGTTGGACATGGTTCGATCCATAATGAGTTTTACCGACCTTCCAATTTCTTTCTGGGGATATGCTCTAGAAACGGCTGCATACCTACTTAACAAGGTACCTACCAAATTCGCCCCAAAGACTCCATATGAGATGTGGAAGGGGAGGAAACCAAATCTTAAGCATGTTAAGACTTGGGGTTGCCCAGCTTATGTCAAAAAGTTTAAAAATGATAAGCTACAGACTAAATCCGATAAGTGTAGATTTGTGGGATACCCTAAAGAAACTTTAGGGTATTATTTCTATCATCCAACTGATCAAAAGTTGTTTGTTGCGAAGCATGCTGCCTTCTTGGAAAAGGAGTTTATCCATGAAGGGGTCAGTGGGAGTAAGATATATCTTGAAGAAGTTCAAGAACCACAAATTACCACGGATCAAAGTCAGGTACCTGACCAAGTAGAAGAAACTACTATACCACACCCTGTTCGTAAATCTGGAAGAGTACCGAAGATACCTGAGAGGTATGGATTCGTTATAGAGGATGACGATGAGGTACACATCATGAATGATGATGATCCATTGAATTACGAACAGGTTATGAGTAATAAAGACTCAGGACTTGAAGCCATGAAATTCGAAATGGACTCCATGTATGAAAACAAAGTATGGACTTTGGTTTCACCACATGAAGGCATTAAGCCTATTGGGTGTAAATGGGTCTTTAAAAGAAAGATTGGAGCGGACGGCAAGGTAGAGACCTATAAGGCCCGACTGGTTGCAAAAGGTTTCAAACAAAGACAAGGAGTTGACTATTATGAAACCTTTTCACCAGTAGCTATGCTCAAGTCCATTCGAATTTTGCTTGCGATTGCAGCTTATAACAACTATGAGATCTGGCAGATGGACGTGAAAACAGCCTTCCTCAATGGAAAACTTGAGGAGGATGTGTATATGACACAGCCAGAGGGATTTGTTTCAAAGGTTGAAACAAATCAAGTCTGTAAGCTGCAACGATCCATTTATGGATTGAAGCAAGCTTCTCGTATATGGAACATTCGTTTTGATGAGACAATCAAAGAGTTTGATTTTATCAAAAACGACGATGAACCATGTGTGTACAAGAAGGTTAGTGGGAGCGCAGTTTCATTCCTTGTATTATATGTTGATGATATATTACTGATAAGGAATGACATTCCTATGCTACAATCGATTAAAATCTGGTTATCTAAACACTTCTCCATGAAGGACTTGGGAGAAGCATCCTATATTTTGGGGATAAAGATCTATAGAGATAGATCTAAAAGGATGCTTGGTTTATCCCAAGGAACGTACATTGATGCAATGCTAAAGAGATTTAGCATGGAAGATTCCAAAAGAGGTCTCATGCCGATGAGCCATGGAATACATCTCTCCAAGAAACAGGCCCCAAAGACACCTGAGGAGAGAGCCCGTATGAGTAAGATCCCTTATGCTTCTGCAATAGGATCTATCATGTACGGTATAATATGTATTAGACCGGATGTTTCTCATGCACTTAGTGTAACGAGCAGATACCAGTCGAATCCAGGAGAAGAGCACTGAAAGGCAGTGAAGAATATCCTAAAATACTTGAGAAGGACTAAGGATATTTTTCTTATCTACGGTGAGTCTGAATTAAAACTCGAGGACTTCACAGACTCAAGTTTTCAAACGGACCAAGATGACAGTAAATCTGTTTCGGGCTATGTTTTTACCTTGAACGGAGGCGCAGTGAGTTGGAAGAGTTCCAAGCAGCAAACAGTTGCTGATTCAGTGACAGAGGCAGAGTATATAGCTGCAAGTGAAGCTGCAAAGGAAGCTGTTTGGATGAAGAAGTTCATAACTGAACTTGGTGTGGTTCCTAGCATTGGAGAAGCAGTTCCCGTTTACTGTGACAACACAGAAGCAGTTGCACAGGCTAAGGAACCAAGGTCTCATCAAAAATCTAAACACATGTTGCGGCGATTTCACTTGATCAGGGAGATCATTGAAAGAGGACACGTTACCTTGGAGCGTGTAGACTCTCAAGACAACATTGCAGATCCATTTACTAAAGCTTTAACACAACAGCAGTTTGATTGTCACTTAGAGAAGATGGGTATGAGATACCATGGCGATTGGCTTTAGTGCAAGTGGGAGATTGATAGTAGTGTGCATACAAGACAATCATGTATGATGATAAAGCACGTACTTTGTAAACAATCTTATTTATTTATTAATAAAATATTTATTTATTAAAGGCATTTAATTATCTACATGGTGCTGTTTTTATAATATGTAAATAACCCATAGTTTTAAGCAATGCTTTTAGAATCATGATGATGATCATGCTAATGAGATCTAAATTCTTAGAAAGCTCTAAAACTAAAATAGTTTCCAATCGTGGGATTACTAAAAAGGGGATTAGTAAATCCGGATAGATTGGTACATATGTTGCTTGCTCATTAGATGAGGATGATTGATCTCATGATCATTTGTGTGGAGACACTAAAGCAAGTATGTAGGTGCTTATTGGAGAATAAGTTCACTGAACATGACTCGCTATGGAATACCTAATGGAGTTTTACTCGCCTGTCAATAGGAATTCCTAATGTGATAGTAGTACAAGTGATCCTTGGACTTGAGATCATCATAGTATCTTGTATGTAATGAATTATACTTTGACTTATTCCTTAAAGTCCTTTAGGGTATATAAAAGGGTATGATTCCATAACTTCTTATTTATCGTTTTAAATTAATAATTTGCATAAAGGATGATCCGGGTAATGGTTTTGTAGAAATTTTTTTAAACTCTGATATACCATGCTTCCGCTAATTTTTGCAATTTGATTGCATCACGATTTCGTACAAACCCAACAGGATATTATTATGTTTGCAATAATTTTAAAATCATATTATAAAATTATAAACAGTGAGCGGCATCTAGTAATGCATCACAGCTACCCAAATAATAATAAGATCGGTGATTCGATACAACCTTTTCGTGACCAATGTTTCAATGTAATTTAATCATTTTAACCTTGACATCCTAGATTAAACTCGAGGCATGGAATGTGTCATCCTCTTCATAATTTAATCAGAGTTTTCTTGATAGATGAGTAGACTATATGAAACAAATCACTATTTGAGCATGACCATGCATTTCATAGTCCTACTCAATCAAGAGGCCTATGGATATCACCCCTAATATATAGGAGGGTTAAATTCCATCTAGATCACTCATATTCCTCACACGATTCATGATGTACCCAATAATCACCTTTATTGTTCACCCTATTAAACGTGACTTTTGATGATATCAAAGTACATTAATTCCTGTGTAGTAATATAGTGATTTCAGGTCGGAGGATCATTACATCATTGTCACTATGAGAATTACTTATGACACTCTGCATAATGCTCCATGTAGAATTCTCATGGTGGGTCTGTCCAGTACATTGTTCTCTAACATGTACCTATGCATTGACTCAATATCTTATATATTTATGACCAATAAGATTTGGCCATCAGTCAATCCACATACTAGTCTCAATGTATCATTGTTGTCCCATTAACAATGACACTCGACTAGGGACATTTAAGAGTAATAATACTAATTGTAATTATATGATCTCATGTTCAAGTCACATACTTGAAGCCATATAATTTGTATCACTATTCTAGGAACTTTTATTATGTTAACATTTATATAACGCAGTAAATAAAACCATAATAAAATAATTCATTTATTCAATCAAATATAATATTAAAAATATTAAGCAATTACATCAAAGAATTGGCCTCTAGGGCATAAACTCTAACAATAAGTCCATCTGCAAAAGTCTGGGCCACATCTCTATCAATGAGGGCCAGGTCTCAACAAGCAAGGGTTGCATCTCTGTCAGCGATAGCAGCATCCCGACCAGCTATGCTGGTCAACATCAGAGCTCAAGCCTGATCACTCTCAAAGGTCACCAGGTGAAGCTGTCTATCCATTGCCTTCATGGAAACTAAGGATGAGCGCGAGACAGTACTAACAAGAGAAGTTGTCAACTCTATAAACAGAGAAACCATAGTCAAAGATATAATATCCTCCATGGGCTCCTCAACGTCAGTAGACCCACCATCATGTCTGGATAAAGATCCTATATCAACCTGGTCCGCGGTGTCTGGTGCCAAATCTGACTCTAGCCAAGCTGTGTACTCTGCATATCGCCCCGAATGGCAGTCTCTGAACTCTGCTGTCTGTCTATGCGACCAAAATTCGTAAACCCAAGACAGATCAGCCTCGGTAACTAAGCAGACGGAGAAGCGATAATCCTCAATCCCCTCAATATTATGGACCTCCTATTACTGATCAAACTGGCCCATCACCGCCAGAGGATGATAAGTCGTCACCCGCCTCAAACCAGCCAACGGGAGGAAATCCAGGTCGGCTACATGGGTGGTGAAACTCAGAAAAGAGCAGTAACCAGAGTACATAACTATTGCAAAAGGAGCCTCTATGGCTCCCATAAATGAAGTCCAGGACACCCCATCGATGCAAGAAGTCGGGCGAGTAGACCTGTGACAAACCATGTCCAAAGCAAAACTTATAATGATGAAGCCGACCTATCGGTCTAAGGTGTATCATGAACCAGATATATAGGAGTACAGGGCTACCTCTGAACCCTTGATCCCCAACAGTCCGACAGAGGGATGCTGATATTAATGTCTCTACCAAGATAAGAGGAAGTATGGTAAAGTCATCTCTAAGAGCCTTAACAGCCATCGACATCGCCACATCTAGATGGTCAGCATAGAATGGCATGTATAGATATGCTATGAGGCACATGACCAGGGCGTCCACTCGGACAGTACGCCATCTCTCCTCTAAAATGGTAAAATCTCCATTATAAACGGCGAAGCTGTCATCAGATGCAAAGTGGCCTATCATGAAATCCATAGAGATAATGTGGCTGCCACCGACTCAGCCAATACGACTGCCCTCCTCAGTCCGGTCACCGTCATGAACTGGCGGCGCATATGGCCCAACACTATCCGAGCACACGGCCCCGGCATTGAAAATTCGGAGATGCGACCGTACTTCTCTAAAGTGGGAGTCAAATCATCAGAGTTGGGTAAAATTTATACGCGCTACACGCAAGTGTACATGCTCAACAAGTAATACAATAATAAGATCAAATATCGTACCCACAGAGACAATAATTCCAATTTTATAAAATAAGTACCAGTTTTATATTATTTCAGCTCTATTAAACTAATGATTAAAAGATGCTTTTGTATAATAACTACTACTTAAACCAAACTAACACTAACTCGAGATTTTAACAAGTTTTGGAGAATTAAACCTACAACTTCACTTATTATTTTACTTCAGATAATATACTTTCCTTCAGTTTATATCAATTAATCCATATTATTAACCAAGAACACAACCGTAGATATAACCATCTCTCAATGCGTTAAATCTATACTCACTCAAATCCACATATGATAGAATTAAGCAAGACACCCTAATTAACTAACTCACTATATCTCTATGTGAATTACAATTGAATAAGGTTTAATATCAAGTTCTTATCAGATTACATACGATGCATAGATATCTCTATCCTATATATAAATTATGAATCCCAACTAACAGCAGAAATCACAAACATATGTCACTATGGCTAGTTCCAACCCCATATGTCGTCTCTCGAATTCATATGGGATAACATATAATTGGTGATCAAGCAACTATATAAATTATGCATAAACCATAGCAAATAATCTAGAAATAATATTCATAAACTGAATTGAAAGCTATTTAATCCTTCGTTACATAATAAGATCTGTTATAGGCTTAAACAGAAAGTTAGTTCATCATCAATGAAGTAAAATCCATAATCCACACAATAGAAAACAATCTTAATACAAGATGTTAAAGAAGAGAGAAAATAAACTCTAAAGTTATATCACCGCTCGTCTCCACACTTCTTGCGTTCTTAGTGCTCCAATGATTCTTCAAATCTCCTTGCTAGTCAATCTTCAAAATTAGGGCTCTTGTATGTCTTAGTGTGTATGTAACATGCTCCTCTAATAGCCTTTTATATCTTCCCATTCGCAGCCCAACACATAGCATTAGTTAGACCAAATCCTACTCGAAGTAGGAAAACTCTGCCTAAAGTCGCGCCTACCCGCCCCGGTGGAGTTTACGCCTTGCAAAACCCGCCCCGCCGGAGGTTTATTCTGTCTAACAGTCCTCAAGTCCACCCTGACGGAGATTTGCTCTAAAAAAATCCGCCCCGGCAGGTACCTCTTCCATGAAATGCTACATTCTTGCAAATTAAGTTCCATTTCCATCCATTCTTTCACCTGCGAGCAACAATGACAAAACCAAGTAAAAATGATATGAAAACTACTTGAAATAGCCACTAATCAAGCTATTAAGGACACCGATTCGTACGTTTAAAACCAACTCATCAGCTAAATCATAAAACGTGGCGCTCTAGAATCTAATAACTAAGCATCCCGTCAATAAATCCCTCTGGAACCTGAAAGGAAAACAAAGATATGGAGTGGCCTAGCATGCGACTGACAGCAATACGGTCAAAATTTAACAACTGGTCATACCAAACCCTCAAGCTGGTAGCTATCCGACTAGGCGGAAGGTGATCCAAGTGAACAATAGTAGAGGAGGCCATCTGTAAAACTCTGTCAATAAGACAATGCAGGGGTCAATCTCTATCCAATCATTTAAATATATATGAAGCATGCATCATAACAAGTGATAATATGGCATGTGCGATGAATAAATAGAAAACATCATACATAGTTATCTGTCAAATACATCAGTTTTATATACATCACTGTCATACCTATGATACATGTGAAAACTAAAAAAATAAAAAGTACAAGATATTGGGGTACAAATGCCCGAGGACTAACAAAAGACCTAGGGGATCATCACAATGTCGAAATCATCCAGGAAGGTGCTAGCATCATCAAGCTGATCAACCTGGGGTAAGTCACCTAGGGAGGACACATCCTGCTGATCTGGGCGATAAGGTGTCTCCTACATATTCGAGTGACAAGTAAATGGATTACCTCCATCCTAAGAACCACCAGCGCCAGATGGTCACGCCCCATGAGAGCCACCAGTGCCTGATGGTCCAGCCTCTTGATTCCGAGCAGCAAAAGTACTAGCCAGTGAGGGGTCTCCGCTTAGATGATGATAGTACATCGACATTTGCTCCAACTGATGTCTGAAATCGGCTATCTGAGTCTGGTGAGAGGGTTCCTGGAAGCATGATATCTAGTCCTTCATCATAAGAGACCCTGGAACCATATCTCCCAGGAACTGGGTAGCCCGGGTCTGAGATCCTATTGTGTGCGGGCCCTACCAAGTGGAAAAGTCCTCAGACGTGATAGGCCCATCCGAGAAAAAAAATCCCTCATACCCATCGGTAGGAATTGCTGCAATTGGCTAAGATAGAGGCCAGAATCGCTGAGCTGGAGGAAGAAAAGGAAGGCGAATCTCTTCAGTGATACATCAAAAAGAGCGCTACCCGAGGTAGAGCTCCCAACCTCCATCAAATAGAAAGGGAATTCGGCGAGTAGACAGATGGTACTCTGGCCCTACTGGTAGACCATCCTCAAATCCCTCAGACAAGTGCTCTGCGGAATAAAGGACCCACACTATGTCAAAGGCTGTCAATGTCTCTAGCTGAAGACAAGCATGGGTGAAGCCCTCTGCAACCTGGACCTCCGATAGAGTGGACTGATGCCATCTACGTCCCTGAGGATAAGTGTCCAAGCCCAGGACAGAGATAGGGTGAAGACAGGGAAGCCTCTCATAAGCCCAGAACTGTCAATGCAAAGAACCCAACATTAACCATGGGAAAAGATAAACTAATCAAAATTCAGACAAATGAAATTATGTCAAAATGACTCACCAGAAGAAACGGGTAGAATCTGACCCAGGCGTTAGTAAGTCCCTCGGATCGCAGTCGCATCCCGTGAAGGAAGAGAGCGAATGTAAAAGATCCCCAATCGTAGTCCCCAATGCGGTCTACATCTCGAACTGCCCCTAATAAGCTAAAGGGAACAGTGGAGGAGTTGTTCGCAATGAAACAACTCCTAATGATGGTCAGGAATAGACGTCGCAAGATGCGATCCCTATCCATCAAATCGATAGGTAACGGCTGCTGTAAAGTGCCTCGAGCAGCATCGACGTATAAGCATCCCAATCGAATACTACGAGCCTTGAAGGCCCGCTCCTGAGCAGAAAACCCTAAAAGGGTGTACACTGTGGTCGAAGTGATACCCGTCTCCAAGGGCACTCTGTCCCTAGTAAACTCCAGGCCCGTGATATACCTCTAATCCATGGGAGTCATCACAACCTCGTAGTCCAACAGATGGAGAGACTGACTCTGATGAAACCATCGCTCTGACAAATCTCGTAAATAGGCCCAAGGGCAGCGACGGGGAACAATGGTGAAGAAAGCCTCAAATCCCCAAGAATCCACTACCGCCCGGTACTCTGGATGTAGCGAATGATATAAAGAGCATATGCTGAACCAGTTACCCTTGGGCTGGGTAAACTCTGGAACCTGCACAACCTTAAAATCAAGAAAACTGGTTGTTGACAGAGGTGAGAAAGGGATACAAATTAATGTAAAGATCATGTACCTCATTCTCCTACAAGTGAATGGAGGGATGGCGGCTCAGATCCGTACCCAGTAAATCAGAGACAGCTACCTAAATACCAAGAAGAAATCATGGAATAGTAATGGACTGAGGCAGAACCTTAGGCTCATGGATGTCCTCCTCATACAAATGAGGTTGGTCCTCACCAAGAGGACGCAAAATGGGCTCTGTCAATCGCTGGACCCACCTACTAATCCGTGGAATAGGAACATCAGAGGGAGGTCTCCGTCGGCGAACTCCGGCTGAAATCTGTTGGGATGAAGAACGGCTAGGTCCCGCAGAATCCATATCTAAACAATGAGTTCGTAGGAATCAAAGCAAAATCAGGTATATTGTAAGAACCCGAATTTTCAGATATTATTAAATAAGGATTTAATAAATAAAATTCTTAAACTGTGAGATGGGTTCGAATAATAATATATATATGTGATATGAGGTATGCGGTATTATATTACATAGGATAATATGGACTATGTAAAATGTGTTTTTGTGATTTATAAATATATTATTAATATATATTTGTTACTTATCGTAGAGACGATCCAGTTGAGATAAAGGTGGATAAATTCCTATCGATATTAAATAATTTATAGAATTATTTTATAGTAAGTTGGTGACATTAAATATCCTTAATGTATAATCACCATATTCTTGTGTATGTATTAATAACTAGTATGTTTATAATATAGGTTATTAATAGCACTTAAGCTATCCGTGAATAGGTTTGGATAGTGAAGCATGAGTTAGTTAAGGAATTAACTAATAAGAATAAATATTAGTTAATATAAGTTGTGAGTTATATTATGGAATAATATAATGTCAGTATTGAATCTTAATTAACTAAGGTGATATAGTACAATGTTTAATTTACTTAAGTAAAGGAGTGAATTAATATGTGTGTTGAATATGTAATTATAGTTGATACTTTTTATATATATTACTTAGAGTGGTAATATGTGAGAAAGTCTAATGTGCGAATAACGTTAAATATATATACGGGAGATGGAAATCATTATATCTTTAAATGAATATTTGAAAAAATTGTTTTGGGAACAATTTATAGAAAAGAAAGAGAACTAATTATTATATATTTCTAATAAAGGGTATTAAAATAATTTGTAATATTGAATTATTTTAATAAAAGGAGGAAATGTTATTTTTGAATAATAATATTACCTTATATGTTTTTGTATAAGGTGTGATTGGTTAATATAGTAAATATATTAAAACGTATTTGCTATATGTAATTAAATTGATGGAAACGATTTATTATAATAGAAAATAAACTTATTATCTATTTTCTATATATAATATATGTACATGTGTCGTATATATAGTTATTTGATATTATATTAAGAATAATATCATGAGATAATAAGTAAATTATTTTCTAATAACGAATGTGCTTATTTGGAGAAAACATAATATTTTATGATATGGCTAAATACATAATTTCTAATGTATTTTTCAAGGGAGTTTGATTAATGAAAGGAAACTAAGTTATTTTAATATATTAAATAACTTAAGTTATTATTTGATCGTGAATATTATTATTGGAATAATTAATAGAGTATATATTAATTATTATAAGCGTAAAGGTTATACTTATTATAAGTATAATTAATTGAAGTAATTTAACATTTTAATAGCTTGAGTTATTATATTTCCGTAAAGGTTATATATAATATTTGAATATTCGATTTGTAAAATATTTATATGTGGACCTTGGATTTAATAGTTCTAATTTAATTGAACAGGTTATAAGTAGTAATGTGGTGAGAAATGAGTAAGTGATGAGAATAATGATAAGCTTAAGATTGAGCTTGTGAGAGATGCCTTGTGTGGCACAATAATAGATTCGGTAATGAATTGACTAATTTAATGATGGAGGAATTATTAATTAAACAATTAATCTAAATTAATTGTTAATTGTTATTATGATAGTATGTTAAATTATTATGGCTAGTGATAGTATAATAATAAGGAAATCGATTATAAGTATAATCGGATTTGTGATGAGATAAATTGTCTTCTAATATTAATTATTGTTATGAACAATATACTATTATCAAGTAATTAATTGATAATATGATGATTAATGAGTAAATGATTTATAAATATAAAAAGATTTATATTTATTTAACGTGATAATAAATCATATAAAGTGTTAATCTATTAGCGTGGGAATTATAATTCCATGGATTAATGAGAAATGGATTAATTAATATTATTATTAATTAATTGATAAGATAAGTAATTTATTAATTTCTATGTGCAACCATGCGATATTAAAGTATAACGTATGATAGTTAACTATATGTTATGCGAAGTATAAAGTGCAATGCGACTATGCTATATATGAATATAAACTATATGGTAAAGTTATTGAGTTGTAATAGGTACATGAAATGTGGGTGTGACAATGTGTATATTAAGTATACAATAAAATAATATATCATAGATATATAGCAAATAATTATTGAATTAATGAAATTCAATAATAAAGGAGACAATACACTGTGATGATACCCGATAGAATTATATTCGGTGTTAATAAGATGTACATGGATTATATATTGAATATATGTATCCCTACTTGCTACATTGTAATATTAGTTATATATTGAAAGTACATTGTGACTCAAATTATAACCTAAGTATATGTTATGTGTATAATAATTTAAGTGTTGTGTGTTGCTAGAATGCTGAGTATGTGCATTGTCCCATAATGAGAGGCACATTTCCCTCTCACGTGATTAACTCAATTGCTAGTCTACTCCCTATTGCTCTCAACCTCAGCATTCCATAGCAAATGATGAGCAAGGGTGAGGAATTCATGATGAGATTTACTAACTCTCAACCACTCTCTCTTATCTATTATACAATTGCTCCTTCCATTGGTTTGATATGGTGAACAATTCCATGAACCGTGTACTGAAATGCCTATATATAGAGCATCCCTTCTTCCTCATAACACTTGCTGAGATTTCTTTAAATATAGAATGGATAGTAAGTATTCATAGAGTTATCAGTGAGGGAGAATTGTTATAGTAGCAAGTTCATATTGCAGAGGTATAACACTCTATCCATGTTCTTCAATTCTAATTTCTTGATTCTTGAATTAAGCATAGATTTATTGATAACTTGATTGGAGTATGATTATTAGTTGCTATGCTAGCTTATAATCATGATAGAACTGTAATGTAGTAGCTTAGAATGATAATCGTTGCGAAATTCTGAGTTTGGCTTGAGGTGCTGCCGAAGCAGACGCTGCTCTGTTTCTGGCCGACCAACTGCACAGCTGCGCCAGTTTTGTACTGGCCAGCAGCGCAGCTGCGCCGGTACCAGACTTGAGTTGGGCAAGGCCCTGCACAGCTGCGCCAGTTTTGAACTGGGGCTCTGCGCAGCTGCGCCGGTTCCAGATTCTGGAATTTCGTTTTCTGTTGCAGGTTCTGTTATGTACTAGCTTATAGCATGTTATTAGGCAAGTATAGGAACATGATTAAAATACATACATGAGTGCAATAACGTAGTGTGAACAAGTATAACTATGTGAGTACACTCAATTGAAGAAAGGATTTAAAGTTTACAAAATGAACTTAGAATTTTTAAAGTAAACTTGTCGTGAGCATATATGTTCCATTGTATATTATGAGTTTTGTGAGCATGACCGTATGGTTTTTATTGACATAAAATGTATGTTCAAGGTGTTGAACACACTAGCATACGTGATTGATAAATTCCAGTAATTTCAAAGGTGAAACTTAAGGACTTTTTGAAGTGAACTTGACCAAGATTTAGGTCTTGTAATTTCTGACCGTTTGAATACATTTATGTGGTTTAGCTAAGTGTTCAAGAGAAAGTGAGTTATGATTTCAAGACACTTTGGATATACTAAATGACCTTTGTGGACTTCGTGTACTTTTCAATAAAAATTTAGAGTTTGAAGACTAATATCATCAAACACCGTGCGAGTTACGTTCTAAGCATGCAAGCATGAAGATTAGGAGTCCATTATGCCTATAGACATATTGACATGAACATTATTTGTTTATACATAGATTTTTGCATATGCACGCTTATTCATAGAAAATGAATTTCTAAAGCATAGACTATGTGATTAAAGTGTACATGAGTAGTATACGCACGAGCATGCTTACTACATATTGTTAAGCCTCTTTATGTAGTAATATGACATTAGTGGTTTACCCTTGAGGCATGAACTTAATTTACTTAAGGTATATGAAAGTCCGGCATGAATGCCATATGATTTTGACTTATAATGAGCATGCTAGGTTTTAAAACTTGAGTTAATGCCCTTATATACATGTATACATGATGAACATAGTAGCCTTGCATGACTAGTTAAGTATGACAAGGATTTTGAAAGGTGAAACTTAGAAAGTTTGAATGTAATGGTTTCGATAAGATTTGAGAAACGTAAGAGCAATATGGATTATAGATTTATGAGTTTGCAATATGTGTCGAACACTTAAATAGTTAAGTGGTTAATATTGATATTGAGTATGGTTAAGATATCACTATACGTACCTAACGATACTAAGCGTATGATATGAAAGTGAAACAAGGTTCTAAGAAACAAGTTAGACAACAATGTAACCTTTGTTATTACATTGAGAATGTGTGGAAGTGTATAACTGATAAGTGTGATCTCTATGATTAATATAACTGTGTAGGATTACACAAAGTGCAGAGATTCTTAAGCAGTTAAGTCGTAGTTGTTAAACTACGAATCAGGCAAGTCTTTCAGTTCCTATTTGATATATGAATTCAATAACTGTTAGTTGAATTATATTATGCTGTGATAATGTGAACTTATATATGAACTGTATATGAGATATAAATGAGATTGAAAGTTGATCTTTGATGATATACTTGTTATGTGAAAAGTAACATGCGTAGTAAATATAAACTGTTTATAAATGCATGAACTGAGTATGATGTTATATGCTATGTGATGCATGAGGACTGTTAGAATTGCTGAGCTGTCGAGCTCACTCTTGCAAATAACCACTTTTGCAGGTTAAGGATTCACGGTAAAGATTTCGTGCTTCTTGATTGATAAAGATAGATAGTATCGTATTGAAGAATATTACTTAGATTATTGTCTGGACCATGTTTAGATTCTAGATGATGTACTCGATAGTTGCTTACACTGTTTAATACTTGTTGTATTGTAAGAATGTATTAATTAATACATAGAGGATATCGAGTTGAGTTGTTAATGTTTATACGATAACTCAGATAAGAAGGAATCATATTATATAGTTGATTCAAGATTTGTAATCGGTATCAAGTTATGAAATCAATAAAAGAAATTATTCAAAGGATATTGAAAAGTTTAAATTATTCCGCATTTTAGTAACATCAAATATGATGTAAAGATGAGATCTTGGATATAAATAGAATTTATATTCTAAATTGTAATGAACAAAGTTGTATTCTTTTACTAATGATTAAAAGATGTAATAGTTTGACGATAGTAGTATCGTGACTGCACCGAATTCAAGGTTTCGAAGGAACGTGGATTTGGGGGCGTCACATATATTCCTGTCCTTTTCAAATTTCAAATTAAATCCATGAAATATAATTTAGGTAATCACATCATGCATGTCCTACATATGCCATTATATGTGTACATCATTTTAACTCGCATCCTAGCATATCTATACATACATCTAGGACCCTGACGTCTGACTCATGAAAAAAAATTTGCCAGAGTCTCCCCTATAAAATGGACTATCCACATGCTCGAAGCATGTATTAAATCACCCTATGAGGGTATACCATCACAGCCAAGCAATTAAATATTAAATTAAACACAAAGCTATAATCACCCGATGGTGTAATCTGTTGGCAACAACCTAATGCAGAACGGAAAAACCCCGATGGTGTAATTTGTTGGCAACAACCCAAAGCAGATCGGCAAAACCCCGATGGTGTAATCCATTGGCAACAACCCAGCACAGATCGGCAAAACCCCGATGATGTAATTCGATGGCAATAACCCAGTGAAGGCGTCAGCTCGATCCCCGACGATGTAATTCGTTGGCTACAACCTAACGCAGGTCGGCTAAGCCCTGATAAAGTATCCATTGGTTACAACCCAGTGAAGGCATCTGCATTATCCCGATGGTGCAATCTGTTGGCTACAACCCAGCACAGGTCGACCTAACCACGACAACGTAATCTTTAAATTCCCCAGCAAAGGGGAGTAACCCTTTTCTAATCTCACATATCATTACATGTTTTATACATGATATTACATCATCAGATATACCTTGTCATGCATTCTTCGTGTCTAGTAATCTTTGTCGTGTTCATTCCTTTACATTGCATAAACATGACAAAGAGGGGCATCTGTAGACACTCAAAATTTTGCTTTCTTTGTACTAACCTTGCAGAATGGCAAAAGCATAATTTAACTTTGGAGATAATCCCAAGGTAGGGCAAAAGAGCCAAGTCATCCCGGAGATGACCCCGTGAAAGATTCAAAGGACCAATGACGTCCGAACATGTCTTGAACCGAATAAGGATCGCCAAGCTGAGATAGTGTCCGTCGGAAACCAACTCAGCAAACCTCAAAATATGTGCCATCGACGATAAACCAGCTCACTGTCGTCGGGAACCAGAAGATACTTCTCAACTATTAGCATCATCTTCCCAGACCCCGACTAAGTCAAACTCGATTCTATTCCGCCACATTCCGCACAAGCTTTCCTAAAGTTCGATCTGCGCAGGTCAACTTCCTCCGAACCAGGACCGAAGGAACACACTTCTAGATGGCGGGCCCCACCTAGCCCAGCAGTATACATATATGCGGCTAGCCACACACATATATGCAACTAGCTCGGACAGCTTAAAACCCCCACATTAGTTCATTTAGAAGAGAGAGATAGTTTTAGAGAGAAAAAAATAAATTTTAGAGAGAGAATGGCTCTGGTTTGGCATATAAACACCAACTTGATGCTATTTCATCTTGTTTATCATCCACTTGAAGCCCCGGGAGTGTTCTACGTTGACCACGGGAGTTAAAACGCTTGTTCACGCGTCCTCCAAGGTGAAAAATACACTTTCTAGCTACGTTCTTTGTAAATCTTGCTTAATATACTAGATTGATGATATATATTATTTAAATCTAGTTAATCTTGTTGTTTATAAGCATATTGTGTAACAGTTGATAGATATTACATTTTTATCGGTTATATTGTGCTTATTGCGTTGTAAATCGAGTACAGAGGCTAGAACTACCTAGACCTAAGCTGAATCTAGCCTTTGAGTGGTTATTAAGCATGAAGCTTTAACCCGTGTGCTAGATCGGTTTAGATCCATGGTAGATCTATGTATTTATTACTTTAAATGGTCCCGGTTACCCCGTATATCCCTATATTTGTATCTAGAGGCGAAAGGGGTCCAAAATGGCTTGAAACAGGTGATTTCAACCGATGAAATCATCTAATATCAAAGTCGTGGACATTGTATATATGTATTCCCGCATAAATAATGTGAGCCTAGGAATCCCGGTGTTGAGATCCTCGAATGGATCCCGACTTGATTCCCTTGATGGACCGATTTTTATGATGTAATGTTTAAATAGCGTAAATATCATTGTATATGTAATATTTGGATCTTGAAGACGAGCTCGAGGGGTTAGTCCCGAGAAGTCAGATTCAAGATCCCGTGATAGTGAAAACTTTAATTGTGGGTGCTTGGTTTCATCGAGATGGCATTCATGCCCGATGATGATCCGACCCTTTTTGACGTTTACATGCATATCATCTAAATGATTTCTAATAAAACCACAAAGAGATTTCAATCATAATAAAGAGATCCGAGGTAGATCACCTTATGAACGTAAAGATAAATAAAAGGAAGTATCGAAGTCCTCGATTCCTAGTCGGGCAAAGGATTTGAAAACCTTATTTTCTAAAACATCATTTTAATTCATACATCTTGTAAAAAATGAACATTTTCTCAAATCAAATCCTTCATACCTAGGCGCAAAAGAGATACAGCACTACTTTCAAATAATCCTAAATAAAGACTAAGAATAAAAATGACTAAAGCTTTCAAAATAAAGTACACACACACATACACACACATACACACTTTAAGCACAGAAAACCAATAAGATGCGGTACCGTGTTTTCACGGGAGTCGGGAGGTGCCTAACACCTTCCCCCCGCTTAACTTAGCCTCCGAATTTCAAGAATCTCGGGTTTCAAGACTAATCTTTCGGAGTCACATATTGGACCATATTGTGAAAACTATTAAAACTCGGATGAGTTGGTACATGCATTTAAATCATACGAACTGGCGACTCTGTCTCATTCGGTCCAATCATCAAAATTCAATAAATAAAATCAATTTTTTCAAAGTCGTCGACACTTATGTCGGTCATGTTTTCCTAAAACTTCACCCTTTAATAAAATCCATAGACATAGTGAGTGGAAAAGGGTAAAAACAAACAAACAAAAAACTTTGGAAAGACGGACACTTCCATTTCCTCCGCGTTCGAAAAGAAGTGACAAACGCGATAACAATAAAAAAGAGGACAATCGAAATTTTTTCCCGGCGTCGACAATCATGATTAGAAAAGAATAAACTTTCAAGTTTTCAACAATTTAAATAGATTGTGAAAGAACATGAATCAATCTCAATAATTGAATAATTGATGCTGAGTGGTCGACAATGACCATAAACATATACGAAGGTTATCAATATTTAAACTGGTCATCTTAGTAAGTTTTGGTAGGCGAGGAGATCAGCCTCTCATACCCGGCAAATATGCATAATCACTTAATAAACGGGCAAATAATTATTTTCTAATTTACTGCCTTAATAAGAATTTTTTTTTTCTCAATCTAAGAGTCCATACCAATCAACTGGTTTGAAACAACTTTTAAATATTATTTGAATTAATAAAATTTAAACATATTCGGTCTAGCTGATACAACTAGCATAGGCCTAGCTCATAAACAGTTCATGAATAAAAAAAACTTTACTTTATTTCACAGTTCAAATAATAGAAGAGAAAATCAATTGCACAAAGTGCGATTAACAATAACCATTAAGGATGTGGAATAATCAACAATAATTATTCACTTACATACTTTGAAAATAATAACTCAAGTTGAGTTAGAGAACTTACCTCATCTGCGGACTACTGCTACACGATTTAATTTATCCACTTAAGCAATCTAACTTAACTTCGTTTTGAAAGACCTATCATTGATCCTTCAATTAGCATTTCATATATTCATTCATAGTATTACCTAATCTCATAACATATTATCTAATATTTATAAAAAAATATTAGATATTACTTTGAACCCTTAGTAATATTATCATCCCTTGATAATATTACTATCAAATAATTATCATCTTAAACACTCAAATATTATTATTCTTTTAATAATATTTTATTCAGTTCTTAGTATTATCAATCAATTAATAGTACTTTATCACTTACTAACATTATTAGTCACTTAATTATACTTTAATCCTTTTCTAATATTATTAATCATTTAATAATATTTTAATCATTAACTAATATTATTAATCACTTAATACTATTTTAATCATCTAATATTATTAAACATTTAATATTATTTTAATCATTATCGAATATTATTAATCATTTAATAATATTTTAATCATCGAATATTATTAATATTTTAATAATATTTTAATCATCTAATATTATTAATTATTTAATAATATTTTGATCATCTAATATTATTAATTATTTAATAATATTTTAATCATCTAATATTATTAGTCATTTAATAATATTTTAATCATCTAATAATATTAATAATTTAATAATATTTTAACCTAATATTATTGATCATTTAATAATATTTTAATCTAATATTATAATAATAATTTAATCTAAATATTAATAATTACTTAATAATAACTTAATCTAATATTAATAACCTTTTAATAATATTTTAATCATTTATTTAAACTTATAAACAATTTAATTTGATTGTTTAACCATTACTATTTAATTTATTTAACAATCATAAAATGCTATAAATATAATAGTTTATTAAAAATAACCAAAATACCCTCAAAAACTCTAAATACATCATATTAAGGGTCTTTAAGCATTAAAATCACATTTTCACAATTTTTAACATCACATAACTTAATATTCTTATTTATTCTTATCTTAAATAATTACATGAAAAATGCCAAAACAAATTTTTATTTTTTTCTTTTTTTGGAAAATATCAGAACATGATATTTAATGATCATATATTTTTCTTGTATTTTTCCAATTTCGTTTACTATTTTTAAAGTGTCCAAAACAGTTCGAAATGGCAACAATTATCATAAACAATCCCTTTGTCCAAATATTACGAAATATTTAGGGTGAGCTCCTGTTATGATCATCTACCTCCAGTACAAATTTTACAATTTTGGGAGTTATAAACAAAGAGTTATTCCTGTACACTTTTAAAATAGCATTTTCTTGTAAAACTCATAACTTGAGTTCTAAACATCCAAAACTCACCATCTTTGGACTGGACCTTCCTAACTTAGCAAACTAACATACCACAAAATATCAGGATTTTTAGAGTAAACAAAATGGATGAAACTGCCCCTGGATCAAACTGACCTGAAATAGTTTTATTTTCTAATTTTGCTTCAGCTAGACTATTTTTGCCAAAACAGTTGTCATAGCTTGAATATTTAACATTTTTGAGTTCTACCACTTGGGTTTAAAATTTAACTCACATATCTAACATCTCTCTTTTACGGATCACAAAAAAGATGTGTAGATTTCAAATAGTAACCATTCAAAGTAGATGAAAGTTAGGGTTTTCTCAATCTCTAGAAAAACTATTTTTCATTTTTGTCTTTCTTTAAGCTTTTTACCACCCAAAATGGTAAGATCCATACATAAAAAACTCTTTAACATGAAGATATAAGGTTTTTGAGTTTAGAAACATAAGCTCTTGATTTGATTTGAAACAACCAAAATAAAGTACATAATCTAATTAGGGTTCTTAATTAATATTTACGTAGTTCTTGTGGCTCTCCTTCTTCTCCTTCCATAATAGATTATAAATTTAGATGTGAAAGTAGTATGCATACAAGCCAATCATATATGATGATAAATCATAAACTTTGAAAATGATCTTATTTATTTATTTATTAATAAAAATATTTATTTATTAAAGGTATTTAAATTATCTATATGATGTTGTTTTTATAATATGTAAATAACCCATAGTTTTAAGCAATGCTTTTAGAATCATGATGTTGATCATGCTAATGAGATCTAAATTCTTAGATAGCTTAAAACTAAAATAGTTCCCAATCGATGGATTACTAAAAAAAGATTACTAAATCCGGTTAGATTGGTATATATGTTGCTTGCTCATTGGATGAGGATGATTGATCTCATGATCATTTGTGTGGAGACACTAAAGCAAGTATGTAGGTTTTTATTGGAGAATAAGTACACTGAACATGACTAGCTAAGGAATACCTAATGGAGTTTTACTCGTCTGTCAATAGGAATTCCTAATGTGATAGTAGTACAAGTGATCCTCAAACTTGAGATCATCATAGTATCTTGTGTATAATGAATTATACTTTGACTTATTCCTTAAGACCCTTAGGGTATATCAAAAAGATATGCTCGGGTGTAATAAGTTATATATGGGGATAATGAATGATCAATAAAAAATCTACCGCTTCTAGTTAAAAAAGAGATATGTCCTATGTGATTCGATAAATGACAACCCATGAATCCTTGGCCAAGGTGAAATGAAATTAGAAAGGAGTTTCTAATTTGCATTATTTGGAGTTGTGCATTTTTTGATCGAAATACATATAATTAATGTCAAAATCTATATTATCTGAAAAGTCGTTGATCGCTAGGGAGGCTTATCCCTATTGTAGAATAAATATTATTTATTTAAATAGATTATAAGTTTAATTTATTTATTTAAATAAGATTAGAATTGTTCTAATATTTGATTTATTCACAACCGGTTTAATATGGAGAACCTAAATGGTCACACTATAAAAGAAAGAATAATTATTTAAGAATGTAATGGCATAATCATAAAAATATGTTAAGTGTAATTAATTTAATCTATGGTGATATAATAAATTAAATAGCTTAATATTTATTTTTTAATATTTTAGAAATATTAAATATAAATTAATAAGAGGAGTTTTATTAATATTATTATAATTATTATTATTTTAATTTCTAAAGGGGTTTAGGAATTAATTTAATATTAGTACTCTCACTTATTCCTAATAAGATTAGAAGGCAAATTAATTAAAAAAGTTTAATTAATTATTCACAATGGGTTGGGAAGCCTCATTAATTAAAAGAGTTTAATTAATTAAATGAAACCCTATTTCTAATTGGATTAGAAGGGTTGGCCAATATTTATATAAGAGTAGTCTTATGCTAGATATCAGTTGATGCAATTCCAATTGTTGAAGAGTACTCATTTTCTATAGAGAATAGAAAACTAGGTTGAGCCAATCATCCTCATTCTTGAATAATTCCTCTTCCTTGGTGGATCACCTCTAGAGGCCAAACACTTGGGTGGCAAACGTTGATCAAAGGAAGGAATCAATCCCGGAGATTCAAGGAGATCGCGAAGAATAAGGTGTTGAACTCGTACCTATGGAAGCTTAGTTCTACAAGGGTATGAATCTAATATCCTTCTATTTTGTTTTAATTAATAACTGTGCATAAAGGATGATCCGGGTAATTGGTTTGTGGAAATTTTTTTAAACTCTGATATACAATACTTCCGCTAATTTTGCAATTTGATTGCGACCATGATTTCCTGCAAACCTAACACTATGTATATATTGTTTTGTCGAAAATACTTCACATCTCGAGAATAAAATCAAATCAAGCCGAATATGGAATAAAATGGGATAGGCCTTTTAAGATGCCTAGATAAAGATCAAGCCCAAAAACTCCTAGATGAAGTCCATGGTGGAGTCTGTGGTCCACACATTGTAGACACTCAAAATTTTGCTTTCATTATACTAACCTTGCAGAAGGGCAAAAGCGTAATTTTACTTCAGATACAACCCCGAGGTAGGAAAAAGCATCTGATCACCCCAGAGACAACCTTACAGATGATTCAAAAGGGCAAATGACGTCCAAACAAGACGCGAACTGAACGAGGATCGCAAAGCTGAGAAAGTGTCCACAAGGAGTCACCTCAGCAAATATCGAACTACGTGCTATCAAAGTTCAGCCAGCTAAATGCAGTCAGGAACAGAAAGATGTTAGGTTTGTAAGATTCATAGATACAATGAAATTGCATAAAATAAGCAAAAGCATGGTAAATCAGAGTTTTAAAATTTTACAAACCATATACCCGGATCATCCTTTATGCACAGTTATTAATTAAAACGAAATAGATGGAGATTAGATTCATACCCTCGTAGAAACTAGCTGCCTTTGGTACGAATTTAACTCCAAATCCTTTTCGCGTTCTACTTGAATACACCGGATTGATTCCTTCCTTTGATCAATGTTAGCCACCCAAGTGTTTGGCCTCTAGAGGTGATTTACAAAGAAAGAATAAGAATTCAAGAAGAATGGTGTTTGGCTAAACCCTAGTTTCTTTCTCTCTAGAAAAAGAGTGTTGTCCCAACTCTTGGAATTAAAATGTCTAACCTTGTTCCACAATAAGACTTTCTTATTTATAAATGTAGGCAACCATCCTAAACAATTTAGGATTAGGGTTTCATATTAATTAATTAAACTCATTTAATTAATTAGGCTTCCCAATCCTATTGGAAATAATTAAACTCTTTTAATTAATTAGTCTCCTAATCTTATTAGGAATATATATATATATATATATATATATATATATATAGAGAGTATATGAGAGAGAGAGAGTATCTTATTAATTAATTTCCAAACTCCTTTACGAATTAAATAATAATAATAATACTAATAATAATAATAAGACTCCTCTTATTAATTTATATTTAATATTTTCAAAATATTAAATAATAAATATTAAGCTATTTATTTTATTCTATCACCAAAGATTAAATTAAATATACTTAACTTATTATTACGATTATGTCATTTGCTTCTTTAATAAATATTTTTCCTTTTATGGTGTGACCCTTTAGGTTCTCCATATTAAACCGGTTGTGAATAAATCAATTAGAACAATTCTAATCTTACTTAAATAAATAAATTAAACTAATAATTCATTTAAATAAATAACATTTATTCTACAATAAGGATAAGCCTCCTTAGCGATCAACGACTTTTCAGATAATATAGATTTTAACATTAATCATAAAAGAACTTGTGAGTAAATAGTTACCGTACAATTCAATCCTTCCACCATACAATGTCCCAATTAAATATAAGACATGGAATTACTGTCAAGTCTTATTTTATTTAATTATATGTATTTCAATTTCAAAATGCACAACTCCAAATAATGCAAATTAGAAACTCCTTTCTAATTTCATTTCACCTTGGCTAAGGATTCTTGGGTTGTCATTTATAAAATCACATAAGACATATCTCTTCTTTTACTAGAAGTGGTAAATTCTTTATTAATCATTCATTATCTCCATATATAACTTATTACACCCAAGAATATACTTTGATATACCCTAAGGGTCTTAAGGGACATATCAAAGTATAATTCATCATACACTAGATACTATGATGATCTCAAGTCTAAGGATCAGTTGTACTACTATCACATTAGGAATTCCTATTGACAGACAAGTAAAACTCCATTAGGTATTCCTAAGCGAGCCAGGTTCAGTGAACTTATTTTCCAATAAGCACCTACATACTTGCTTTAGTGTCTCCACACAAATGATCATGAGATCAATCATCCTCATTCAATGAACAAGCAATGTATGTACCAATCTATAATGATTCACTAATCCCCTTTTTAGTAATCCAACTATTGGGAACAATTTTAGTTTTTAAGCTATCTAAGAATTTAGATCTCACTAGCATGATCATCATCATGATTCTAAAAGCATTGCTTAAACTATGGGTTTATCACATATTATAAAAACAGTACCATGTAGATAAATAAATGCCTTTAATTAAATAATATTTTTATTAATAAATGAATAAGATTGTTACAAAGTATATGCTTTATCATCAAACATGATTGGCTTGTATACATACTACTTTCAGAAGATACCTCTCAGCTACCAGCATCATCTTCTCGGACCCCGATTCAGTCAAACTCGACCTTATTTCGCAGCCTTCCGCAAAGACTTTTCGGGAGTTTGGCCTGCGAAGCTTAAATTTCTCCGAATCGAGACCAAAGGAACGAACTTCGAGATGCTGGGCCCATGGGGCGCATCCGCAGGTGTACCTATGTCTAGCCACAGGTATAACTAGCTAGGGCTAAAGCTCCCAAAGGGAGTGTATCTCTATATGCTATAAATCAGCCCCCTTATATGCCTTGCTCCAAGCCAAGTCCCATTTAAAAGTCAACTCTAGTCAAGCTGGGGACAGGCGCGGCCGCGCGACATTAGGCCCTAAGGAGGGCCCGGCCGCGCGCATCTGCAGACTTTTCTGATGCTTTGCTTCTGATGCTGCTGCTGCACTTGGCTTCTACTCCTGCCGTCAACAGTCCCATTTCATGACAAGTTAACCCATTTGATCCTCGTAGCATCACATTTAATGCTCCTTGCCCCTTTTAGCACTCTTTTATCTTTTTTAGCCACTTGTGCACCTGGAGAGTTCCAATACGAGAAAACTACAAAACAAAACCAAAACACATGAAAAAGCACAAACATACTTGAGTTTAAGTAGTGAAATAAGCTAGTTAATATATGAATAAGTGGTCATAAAAACCACTTATCAGGATCCAAAAAGTAAAAGTTTCAATCCTAGCCAGAGATGTGCTTACCATTCGGATCTCCAAGACACGATACACAAGATTGTTGGTCTTTGAAGTATAAAATCCAAAACCTGATTAAAAATGGCAATATTGTGGTCCACCAATCTGACCATCCCAATGTCAACCCCAACCTTCTGATGTTGCATAATACAAATGGAGTAAACATGATCGGGTCAGGAAGCGATGAAATGAATCCAAATCATAAATACATACGAAAGATGGAGGATTACCCCCGAAGGAACAGAACAAATGTCCTAGAGTCAGAAAATTCAGAAAAGGGCATGACGGTGATGCAAAAATTGGATACAATCCAACATCAAGTAACTCTATTGGCTAATTTGATAGTGCGCCAACATCAGGATACGAGGCAGCTTTTCACTCAACTATCAAAAAGCCAAGAAAAGAGGAGGTTATCCAGAATGTAAGCATATCTCCCTTCAAGATCAGCCAACTAAATGAAGAAGATCAAAGCATGCTAAGTAGATGAGAAAGGGGGAATGATAAAATTACTAAAAGATCTCGCCAAAGGAAAAATCATCTGGAGGAATGCGAATTCCCAAATAAGAAATATCAAGCAACATGCCAAACACTGGCAAACCCTCAAAATCCTACGGCACCGAGAGTCGGGGAGAGTAGGCAAAAAAGGGTATTCACGCCTTTGGGGGAGTCGTTGAAAAATGTATTAGCACTATTGATTGCACAAAAAAAGATCACTGAGCTCGCTCCACCTATGGATCCCAAAGGAAGGCAATATGATCTCAACAAGAGGTGTGCTTAACATTCTAACTCACCTGGACATACAACTGAAGAATGTTGGTCTCTAAAGCACAAAATCTAGGATCTCATTGAAAATGGAGAACTGCAGATAGAAGTCCCCATGACAAGAAAAAGCGAGAGGGAAATAAAGAGCTTAAGATGTCCACTCGAGACAGGCAGTTCAAAGGATTTGACGGCTATGAGCACCAATCCTGGAAGAACACAAGGTGGACTGATCTTAATGTCGGGAGTGACAGAGGAGACAAGAGAGTCTTCTAAGGAAATTCCTCCACCACCATCAAATATCTTATCGCCCAAAGCCAGCAATCACATTCCTAATTTTACCATCCTGGATGATGAAGAGGAAATGCTGATCCTTCCTAGGGTGGAGAGAGCCCAAAAGGAAAGTTCGTTGCGAGAAATACAACAACAGTGCAAGAGTGATTTCATACTCAAATCCTCTCAGGCTTATAAGAAAGGTGAAGGAACAGATACAGGGAAAAGTGGTGAAGTTGTCAGGGAAGCCAACCCATCGAGGAATCTAGAGTTCATCCCTTTCTGCGACGAGTCTAGTTTGAGCCTCCTTAAGGGATATGCTGATTCAGGGGGCAATTAAGTTACGGCTATGATTGAAGATATTCAGAACCAGGAGGTAACCTCTGTCATAACCCTCGAAGGCAGCATAATCACTGACAACTAGACTATCAGGCCTCAACTAGCCAAGAAGACGTAGATATAGAGGAAAGTTGCGAGTTTCAGAGGTGTTGGGACATTATCATTTTCTTAGCATTATGCCTTTTATTTTCCATGCATATAAAATCCAAAAATCCAAAAATTAAAAAATCAAAAAATCAAACCATTCAAGCAAAGCCGGAACTACGAATGACCTGATCTCCTTTCACCCAAGAGTACGTAGACAGCCATTTTTGGTGCGGTCAAACCAAAACAAAAAGTTCTAAAACCCATCAAACCAAACTCAAACTCAAAAGAGACACTTCTCAAACCTCTCACACAAAAATCAAACTACGAATGATCTGATCTCCCTCCACCCGGGAGTACGTAGGCAGCCATTCATGGTGCGGTATGTCCTTCAAAGAAAAAAGAACCAATAAAACCAGTTCCAAGACACCGAAACACTATAAAGCCCAAATACTATCAAGCCTCCTAGTTAACAGACCCTACTGAGGAAAAGCAAAGCTAGTTTATGAACCTGTGGATAAACGGGATAATAGTGCCCACATGGCATCCCTCTCAAAAGAAGGAGAAGCAGCTGCAAGCTCATGACCCTCAGTCTCCATACGAGCAAGAGCCCCCATAGTCATCTGCATGGTATTGCTGTGACCATCTATGAAAGTGCTCATGTATACCACTAGGCTGTGTGTATATGATCTGAGCACAGTATTGTCTGCAATATAAACATCTCGGGTGGATCGAGCCTCATGTATCTCCTCAAGAGCTGCATCTCGGGTAGATCGGGCCTCGTCTCAATCTCAACAAATGATACATCCCCGGTAACTCGAGCCTCGTCTTTAGCAGCAAAAGTAGCATCCGTACCAGAAAGGGCTGTCAACATCAACGCTCTAGCCTGATCCCTCTCAAAGGTCATCCGTGCTAATAAATCAATTAAAGTTGGATCTATTCCGGTCGGAATGCTCGGTGGGTCAATAACTAAGGATGTTGTCAAACCATCAAATGAATCATCCTCCGTGGGAGAATCAGGATCCTTCATAGGCTCCTCCTTATCAGAATCAATGCTCAGAGTTGACTGGATAAACGCAGTCAAAGTAATATCTGCCTCCAACCATGCAGAATATTCTGGGAAAAGATCTGGAAGGCTAGTAGAAAAATCAGTCATTTTCCTACGAGTCCAACACTCATAAGTCCTGGTAAGGTCAACTGATGACAGAGACAAAGATGATATCCGCTGATCCATAGCCCCCGCAAAGTGGTGGATAATATGTGGTCACCCCTCTCAAACCTGCCAGGGGCAGATAATCTATGCCAATTTCATGAGTGATAAAGCTGTAGAGGGAACTCAGTCCTGAGCATGGCAAGATCGAAAAGGGATACTCGATCTTCGATAAAAAGGCAGACTATGATGTCGCATCTAAACACTCTGTTGTCGGAAGGAGTAAGACATAGCTATCTTATGGGTAAAGAAATACCCATGATGTCAAAAAATGCCAATAAGGCTCAAATGAGTCATAAACCACACATACAGTCGAACGGCGCTACCTCTGAAAAATCCCCCTGGATGGATACTACAAAAAGTAGCCGACCTCAGAGTCTCGACTAATATCATCTGCAAAATTGTACAACCCTGTCTAAGGGCATGAACCACTACCATCAAGCCAATATCTAAGTGGTCCATATACAGAGGCATGTACAGATAAGCAGTGATGCACATCAACAGAACATCCACTCGTGCAAACTGCCACTCATCTGCCAGAATAATAAAATCCCCAGAGAATCGCTCGTAGCTGTCCAACCTACCAAAGCGATCAATAAAAAAAACCCATGGACACTACATGTCCTGCAGTAACCTCCTCAGCAACGACCCGACTCCTCAGGCCTGTCATACCTATGAACGATCGCCTCAAGTCACTGATGGCTGACCTGGCCCAAGGCAGATCTAGTGCCAAACCTGTAAGGCGCTTATTCTCCTCCAGTGTAGGAGTCGACTCATGAAGGCCAAACATGAAAAGCTTACATTCAAGAAAGACACTCAAGATCGATGACCCAGGTTGAGAGGACCCAACGACATCCTCAAATGTCATTCCATCAAATCCGGTACAAGTCCCAGAAAGGAAGAGGCAGCGATATATCAAAACGACCAGTCACGGGGATGAAATGGCGATCATCATAGGATGCAACCTGTTAGCAACTTATCACTCCTGATGTGCGAGAAGACTTGATCTCCTTTGACCTATAGAAGCATATAGGCTACCGTCGTGGCAAAGTCTATCTCATACCCGACGACCTGTTCCCTAAGCAAAAGGCCATGGATTAAACCTCACAGATCAAACCAAATCCGGTTAAAGCCATCACATCACCAACCATCACAAGTCCTTGAGTCCAGTTCAGTGGAATCCGCAGGCCTTTCGATATCGACCATCAAAGTCAATTACACCCACAAGTCAAAAACCATGACTGGGGAATTCAAGCATCAAGACCCAAATCCACTACATGTTCACCATGTGGTTCCAGAGGTAAAATACTATTGTAATCTTAGCATCTCATCAGCCTATCTATCAAAGAGACTACCCTAGACAATAAGCAAGACTGGGGCAAGTTCAGAATCAACGACAACCCGATGTTGGGACCCTTACAACAAGACTGGGGATATTTCAAAAACAACGATAACTCAACACTAGGGCATTTATCAACCATCCAATGAAAATGCACCAGTCAGCACCATCACCATGGTCTGTCATCATCAAAGCTTCCATTATTGGCGATCCGGTATGATCAATCTGTCTTTTCCAATCATAATTTTCTTAGAATACTGCGATCCACTGATAAGGTACGACTCTTTCATCTCTTTATGTGCTTTCAATTTCCAGTCACATGCATTGGCAATGATATACATGTTAAGTATAGATAAATCTTGCATTAGAATCTTAGAAAAAGGTTTTAAAACGAGAAGATTTTTGCTTAACTTGTTATGAATTGGATTAATTCTGATAAGTGTCCGTGGAGCAAGAATCACAGGAATGATTAGAGAATTAAGACTATTCAACCTTTTGATTAGGAATGTTATCCTAATTCAAAGCACTTTTTATAGAAAACTTGACCTCATATGCATGTCTGTACTTTGCGATTGACCTGACTCTTAGTTGTGGGGTATGAAACTATGGCAACAGGAATGACAATTAGTAGCCAGCCTAATGTCTCGAATCGTGGCCTGGATTACTCGAGTTATTTAGCCTGAGGGGTGTCTTTACACCTGGTGCCCTAAAGCCATCTGGTTTGGGAGCCACCGGCCCAACGCTCGTTACCTGGGTAACTCAGTGCCTAAGCAAACGAGCATTACAAGAAGAAGAAGTCAAAACTTGAGCAGATCCGAATCGTGGCCTAGGTTACTCGAGTAATTAAGCCCGAGGGATATCTCTACACCTAGTGCCCTAAAGCCGTCTAGTTTGGGAGTCATTGGCCCAACACTCACTACATGGGTAATTTAGAGCCTAAGAAAATGAATCTTGTACAAGCTCAGGCGAGGATCAAAAAGAGTAGATCTCCTGACTTATCTTGAAGTGTGGCCTCTGTTACTCGAGCCAGTAAACCCGTAGGGGTGTCTTAACACCTAGTGTCCTAAAACCATCTGGTTTGGGAGTCATTGGTCCAAAACTCGTTACATGGGTGACCCTGAATAGCCTAAGAAAATGAGACAAAGTTAGGCGAGGAATGCAGAGAATTTTGCAAGGTAAAAAAGGAGATCATCTAAAGTCATAGAAGAGAAACCCCTGCTAAGGGTTGCGTTACTCACAGTGCACATGTCATATGATGTTAATTTTGTGAATAGCGGTGTCTAGAGCGAAGATGAGGTGTCTCTGATGAAGGGAGATAAGTCTTTTGAATCTGATCCTACCCATGAAAAATGACCATGGACACTTAAAAGTTTTCTTGCGATTTCATAACTTGTCAAATGAAAATTTAGATTTCCTTAGGAAAAATTCATTTTCATACTCCCTTTCAAGATCTTTAGCAATAAGATAAGAGCGCATTGAATACAAGCATTCAATTTCATAAACTTCAAATGCCTCATTCACAAGATCATACTAATCTCGACGGCCCTAGCCATCAAGCTTTTGGCACATTTCGTTCAATGTACAGGAAATTGCTCACTCAGGATATAGTCAACAAAGCAAGTTTCTTCTGTGAAACCTAGTAACAACCAGCGAAAGGGCTGGGGCATTTCTGATTCCACGAAATGGAAAGGATCTACGGCGGGACCAGGCTCCTCATCAACAGAAAAGGGAGAATTCCTGAAAGAAATCAAGGAGACATAAGCTTATCCCTCCATAAGAAGGGAAAAATCCTCAAGAAAGTCCTTAACTCGGAAAAAATAAATGCCCGATGACAAAAGGTCTGGTAAATGAAATCTACATCATTAAACATGTCAACCTACGCCAAGTCCTCACAAGTCAAGGCCTCTGTACTGCATTTTAACTCTGGGCAATGAAGGAACGGGCTACATCCTCTAGGATGTCAGCATCACCCAGGTCATCAGCCAAGCCAGATCTAACCCAGCAGGGTCTCAAGTAAAGAGCTTGCCTCTTTCCATACTCAATAATCAAATCATTGGCGTCAATCCAGCGTAGCATCAGAGAAGGAACTAGTGATGTAAGCCGTTGAACACTACGTCAGCGAAGCTATCGGGTTATCTCTTAGTAAAGCCATCAGTTTCTGAACCGACAGAGGGACCAGCGCCAGATATAGATTCAGAAATAGCCGCCTCTATGAGATCCCCACCAAAGATGACATATAAAAGGGGAACATCCAAGTCTGCTCTGCGAATGATAAAAGGAGCCATATGGGAGTTAGAGCTGCCAAGCCTATCAAAATCTATGCATGAAAAAAAGCTCTGAATCACCTCAGAAAAGGTGAGTTATGGTTCTACATCAATTCAATTAAGCATGCGCATCAACCTAGGACAAATTAAGATCATCATATCATGTTTGGTCTGTACAAGCGCTACATCAGCGCACATCTCTATTAAAAAGTTAGGCATACATACCCAGTAGAGTTAAAAATATATACACATTAAATACACAAACTCGATGAAAAAGTCTGCTACCGTTCGAGTAGACATCGGGACTGTCCAATGATCAACCATTGTCCCTACCATTAGGGTAGGCCCTGTTGCAAACTATCGATGTAAGTTATCATCAGGATAGGCATCGGGAGCACCCACTGAGGTAACTCGGCAAAAGAGATATATCCCCAATGGAGGAGCCTTCAGAAATGTACAATGGCATCAGCCAAGAGAAAAGCTGCCCCCTTATAGTATCAACAGATTGGGGAAACCATTGGTCTTAAAACCAAGATAATAGCAAAAGATATCATAAAGAACGTCATCCCCAGCAGAAATGTGGGAAACATTTCAGTTCATCCTCATCAAACGAGCATCGTCAACACCGATGGAAATCAAACCGTTGGAGTTAACACCAGCATAGACATCAGCGTCACTGATAAAAGTCAACCGTGGATATCAGCCCCAACACAGGCACCGGTAAAGGTAAGCGATTTGCAATGCGATATGAGATTTGCGATGCGATATTTGATTAAGTGCAAAATGCAATTTGCAAAAACATGTTAACATTCATTGCATTGCTATTTGCATCATTAATATCTTTTTATATTTCAAGTGTCTAGCAATATTTATCCTGTTCATTCCATTGCATTACATAAACATGATAAAGAGAGGCATCTGTAGACACTCAAAATTTTGTTTTCCTGATTACTAACCCTGCAAGAGGGCAAAATCATCTTTTCAACCTCGATCACCAATATCGGGATGTCAACTCAACCCCGGTCATCAATACCGGGACAACCACAGCCCCCATCACCAATATCGGGACGTCAACTCAACCCCGGTCACCAATACTGGGACAACCACAGCCCCGATCACCAATATCGGGACGTCAACTCAACCCCGGTCACCAATACCGGGGCAGCCACATCCTCGGTCTCAATACCGGGCCATCAGGTCATCCCGGGTCTTAATACCGAGACATCAGGTCAACCCCGGTCTCAATACCGGGCCATCATATCAACCCCGGTCTTAATATCAGGATATCAATTTAGCCCCAGTCATAACCTGGAGATCCAGTCCAGCTCCAGAGATAACCCTGGGAAGCCAATTCAACCTTCAGAGACAAACCCGAAGCATCATATCATCTATGGAGTCAACCTTGGAAACTAAGACAACCTCATAGATAACCTTGAGGACAAACAGAATTGGCTGGGATCCAAACCTCAGAAATAACCCTGGGAAATCAGTCGAAGACCGAGTCAACATAGTAAATAACCCCAGGAAGGGCAAAATGGTCATTTTACCGACTTAAAGCTGATTTGGTCAAACTCAAGCCAAATCGATGCCACCAAGGTCAGAACAAACCATAAAAATGATCTCGAGTAAAAACAGCGCAGGACAGCTCAATGGACAAACTGCGAGGAATCAAAGACCTGGTTATGAACCTGTAGTTTTGGACTTGGAAAAGGTTTTCTCCCATGTCATTGTGATGCCCCCAAATCCATGTAACATCGAACACAGGATATGGTGCTCACGATACATCATACACCACCATCTAACTAAGTAAACTTCATAATTAATAATAATAAATACATACTTATTAAAATAGCATCCCAAGTCTTCACAACCTTAAATAAACTTAAACTTAGCGTTTATCGCTACATTACATCAAATGCAAAAATCTAAACTTATTACAAAGAAATAAACTTTCATCATTTCATCTTAGCCTTCCCTTTGTCCTTGCCCGAGCCCTCTGCCTTCTCACTCTTAACTGAAATGTTTAAGCAAGAATGAGCACAAATTGTCCAGCAAGTACATGAAATAATTCGATATAAACATGTAGGATAGAGGTAACTGTATTGGTATTTTTCGACAATTGAAAGAATAATGAAGAGGTAAATATGAATATTAAAGATAAGAGTTTTAGAACTTGAAATAGCATACTAAGGGGTGTTAATACCCTGAACATTATTTTGTTTCATCGAAAACCATTAGACGTCTTATCAATCAGATAGATTGTAAAACATTCTCCACAAGTACTCCAGGTGATTAGCCTATCGTACCCTACATTGTGCACAAGTATGAAATTTAAATGCATAAGCATAAATGGGACTATATGCCCGACATCTGTTTGCCCCGTTATTCGGGTTGTTCATGTTAGTATTCTCACGAGACCGCACCAAAGCAATTTGGATTGGTAAACTTTAAGAGCTACAATGAATTTGAATTGTTCAAATAATATAAAGTTTCGCATCAATATTATCTAGCCTGAACAAAAGGCTAGAAAGCATACTTGAAAACAGTTCATTAATGATTAAGAACCTTAAAGCATAACAATTGAAATAATAATTGATTAATCATCAATAACATTTGTACAATATTTGAATTTGTACAACTTACGACATAGGAAAACTTGTACATGTAGATAAATAGCAAAAGTTCAATACTTACAATCACTACACTAAAGTGAGTAACGATTGAATAATTACTCAATGGAAAATAGAGTTAAGAAACTTGCCTGATAAGTCTTCTATAGTTAAAGCTATCTACTAGTCCTTCCCGTAACATATTCATTAACGTCACGTTAAACAACTAAGTATTCAAATACTCATTTTAAGGATAATTATTTCTTTTCATTTCAATTAGATTATTAAATCTAATTCTCATTCTATTACTAATATAATTTAATCACATAATCATGTTGCATCATATAGGTAAAGTTGTTCAATATTAGAATTTGAAAGAAAGAAAATTTTAACTTTTTGATATGACCCTACCCGACCCGACCCGACCCGGAACGGCGCAGCTGCGCAGGTTTAACCCTTATGAGCGACACAGCTGCGCTGCTCAACAATCCTAGAAAACTTTGAATGGCGAAGCTGCGCTGTGCATGGCGCAGCTGCGCTACTCATCGTTCCCAAAAATTATTTTCCTGTCAAGCAGCCTACTTCACGATTTAATTTTCGCTAAATTACTGATGATATGACCCTGTTATTTGAATACCATAAACTTCATAGAGCATAGTATTTTACAAAAATAAAACATGCATGAAACTAACACGTTATGACCATAAATCAGCAGCCTAGATAAGCGTGCACGACTTCTTTCCAAACTTAGAAAAATCTGGGTTTTTTTCAGAATCTGCATATTTTTCCTTATTTTCATGCTTGCTACCGAAATTCATAGCTTGCTCAATTTAACTCTGTTTCCTTTGAAACTTGGTCAGATTAGACATCATACTACATAGTCATTTACAAAATTATTACATATGCCAAACAAATTACCGAAGGTATGATTTCAACGGTACGAAAAACCCGAAAAGTCACAGATTTCAAGTTCAACCCAATTTGACAAAGATTCGTGATTTTGCTTCTAACATATAATTTAAATGCTCATACTGTCCAGATCGTTTATACTAGCATATTCACACCTATTACAACATTCAACTTCACTAAATTCCCACGTTTTGATTCTTTAAGCATCTTAGAGGCATTTTAACAAATATAAGGCATGTATATCATATTTCTTTGATTTCTCTATGTAATTGAAGTGTGATTAGTCCAGAATTGTTATTCTTAACGTTCTGATGTCAACAACCAACACCCATATATCAACACTTAATCCAAATAGAGCATACTTCATAATCTATATGCATTTTCTCCTACTTTTCTTAAGAAACTAAAAACAATTAATGAATTACTTACTTTGGTGAATTCCTCTTGATTGAAATAGCTATTGATTCTCCTTGCTTGCTTATGCTCTGTAATTTCCAGAATTCTTCAAAGTCTCTCAAGTTCTCACTCTCATCTCTTTCTTTTCTCGTGTAGAATTTTAACAAAGAAAACAAAAAGAGTTTTGGGTGGTGAGTATATATAGAGATTAGGGTCTCTTGATTTTCCATAACCATCAACTCTCAATCATCAGTTACATATAATGAGTATATTGCAACAATTAGTATGGAGAGGGGGTTAAGAAATGAAGAGGTTTTTGGTTTAAAGAGTAAAAATGATATACTCCCTTCTTCTTCAATTTGTATAATGCGTATACTCCCTCCCTTGTCCCAATTTGTATGTCTCGTGGGTCCCCTCTCCCACCAGCTGCTGATTTCCTTTAAATAAACTACTATTTTAATAACTTAAATTAATTAATAAGCCATTTGACCAATTTGCCCTCTGAAAGTCAAACTATTCAATACTAATATCGATTCATACAAAAATCGACGTTCCGGATGTCGTGGGATTATCCGTTTCGCCAAATTAGCTTCCAAAATTCGAGTTTGACTTTTTACCCAAAAAAGTCAACTAGTTGACTTTGACCAAAAAGTCAACCATGACACATTTTTGGTTACAGTCTATTCTAACTAATTTCGATGTTCCAGACTCAAATATACAGTCCGCGCCTTCAAATTCTGCTCCGAACTTAGATTCGAGTTTTAATTCCATTCCTCATAATTAATAAAATTAATAACTACTTATTAAATTCAAATAGTTAAATAATCCAAATCAACTATTTAAATACATCTCATCACATAAATCCAAATAAAATATATGTATAGCACATTTACATATAGTAATAGAAATCACACAGGAGTTTCACATAAATTCATTTATTGATAATTATTAAATTACATAACGATCTCAGATATTACATTCACCCTCCCTTATAAGGATTCCATCCCAGGAATCATTACAAAGTTAAACAAAAAGACTAGGGTAATTTTTCATTATTTTCTCCTCGAGTTCCCATGTGATGCCACCAAATCCGGGTTCTCTCACCTCGAATTCAGTGCTCCCGATACATCATCATCATAAGCATTCTATATACTATTGCGAAATAATAAACATACATTATTTATTATAATAAAGTCTTATAAACATATCCCAAAGTCTATTACCTTAACTTAAACATACCTTACTTAAGTTACATAAAATAACACAAAAGGTTTACAACCCATCAAACATAGTATCTTATGATACATATACATCTATATTAATTATTCCTGAACCTTTCCTTTGCCCTTGTCCTTCTTGGACGATTCTGGCTTAGCTGCAACAATTGTCATGATATAGCAAGGGTAAGCAACTAATTTGCTTAGTGTTGGTCGGAAAACCGATCACTAAACACGCGCAAGTATACGCGGTCTAACAAGTAATACAGTGATAAGAAAAGTGTCGTACCCACGAGGAACTATCACTAATATTTACCAAATACCAACTTTGTATCGCTTTAGTCTTATTCGAACAGTAAACTAATAGGAGTGTGGTTAAACTGGTTATAACTAATTATTAAAGCAAGTAAACGGATAACGAATGGTAATCGAAGGAATTACAAGCTAAGGTTACAACTTCACCCCACACAGGCATTCTGTCGAACACCTGGCGTGCTATGCTTCATCAAACTTCCTACCCTTCTCTCTTTGGTCTTAATGGTCACGACAGTTTGTCGACCGAGAACACACAGGTGCTCATACACCTCTGTCGAGGTATGCACAAACATATCCTCTCCAGATCCACCCGAAAGGGAATAGAACAGAAAAGAACATCCAAACTAAGTGATAATCCTACACATGTCTATGCGAATTAACCTAATAAGGATTTAAGCATAAGTTCTCAATTAGGTCACATGCGGCACACAGATATATGTCTATTCTACGCACAACTTATGCAGTCGAAACCCATAATCACATGCCAATATATTTAGGTGTAAATATACAATTCTTCTTTCGATATCATATAGATTACCAAAATCATCACTAATGTCTTAGTGAGAATCGTTAAGCATGAATATATTAAACCAAACCATATGGTGCCAACCAAAGAGATAAGACAGTCAATTTAATTAACAAAGGGTTCCATTATAACCTTAGAGTCAATACTTAGTTCATAGCTCTTGAACAAAATATAAGTAGCAATAAAGACAACATTTATGGATTACAAAAATAGAGGAAATGAATGGACAAGAATAAACTCTGTCAAGGCTCTTCAGTCTCCAAGCATTTCGCTCCTTTCAAGCTCTCCAATCCGTGTAGCTCACTGCTCTTGTTGTTCCAAGGAAAACCCAAACTTTACCCTAATCTACCTAATCTATATTTACAAACATTACCCAATAACTAGAGAGAGAAAGTACAAAAGAGATCTAATCTATCCTAAGCTAAGCTAACCTATTCTATCCCAGTCTTCTTCCTTTTCCTCTCCTCGCTTCTTCTGGCCGAGGCTCTCTCTTCTGTCTATATATCTCTTTTTCTCCTTTTTCTAGGTCAAAAGCAAGCCTTTTCTGCCTGGGCACCGGAGGTCGCGCTGCGGCGCGGGTAATCAGCTTATAAGTGGCGCTGCGGCGCCATATTAAAATCAAAAGACCGGAGGTCGCGCTGCAGCGCGAGCCCATAAAGGAACTGTGGCGCTGCAGTGCCAGGATGACATTAGCAAGGACCAGGGGCGGCGCCGCGACGCGTGATTAAGACTAGACATTGGCGCTGCGGCGCCAGTGTATGTAAATTGTCCGTTTTGTCCCCTAAAAGCTAGAAAAGTCCTGTAATGCCTGCAAAACATCGGTTAAGCATAATAATACAATAAACATATAAAACTATATAAAAACTACGACGATCAGGCAACTATTTAAGCCATAAGGTATCCGATTTGCGGGTATAAATCCCACTCATCAAATACCCCCAAACTTAAGTCTTTGCTTGTCCTCGAGCAAACTATCTAACACAAACTCATAATAGAAAACACACGCAAAATAAAAAAAAATCACTGTATACTAGCATCATGGCTTCTAAGCTCGATCATGGCTACTCCCAAAGAACAGGGCAAACACAGATATAAGTAAGAGTTCATTCAGCTACAAGCATAAGACTGTATTCGATCCATTCTATGTGTGTGTGCGGGGACCAACCATCCTAACTAATCATTGCTCAAATAAGTTCGCACAATCGATTGTTAATACCCATATGCACACTCCGTAACTTAAACATTCAACAAGCATTAAGAATAAGACGCAATTGCAGACAAGGATCAAAAGATTCTAGCATAAAGAAAGTAAAATCTGACTCGGACAGTACTTAATTACCTTAGGCTAATCAGAGCTACCCATTAATGAGCTTTTGATCAGTGACTCCCAAGCCAGACGGCTTTAGGGCACTAGGCGTGGAACACCCCTATGAATCTAATAACTCGAGCAGCAAAGGCCACGTAATCAACATAAGCCAAATTAGACTTTACGAAATCTGAAGATTATTTGACGAGTGCATTTTATGCTCCATCTCAACATCGGTCCTGCGTTTATGGATGAGTGCGTTTTACGCTCCATCTCGACCCACCGCAAGACTTTCGATATTCAATCTTCTTTTCAAAATTATTATTTTTTTTTTTTACAACATGCCAGAATCCAAGATCCAAAACTGTATATGCGTCGAAGTCTTTTATTACCTTGTAACAATGAAAGTTTATAAGAGTGAACATACTCCCAAAGCAATAAATAGGCGAACTAAATTCAAAAAATAACTAGTTAGCCCAGTCGATCGGTGCTTGCTAAAAAGGACGGATCAATAACAGTCTCAACTTATCGATTAAACAACCCCTAGCTCATACATGCTTGACACGACTCTAAGAGATAAGCATAATTTACTTGACGCTTGTCATTAGCCACAATCAAAAAATTAGTGAAAAATATACCACCCTTGCATAAAAGCAGCTCAAAATAGGGTAATAAAGCCATTAACATGGCACAAGCATATAAATCTGTAAAAGCCCCAAAAAGATGGCTAAAAACCACAAACATGCTAATAATAACCAAAGCGTTAATAAATAACTACAAACTGTACATGGCATCCATCATAATAAACCCAAAACATAATACCGCAGTTCAAAACGACTGCACTACAGTCCTGATAAAAACCTAAGCAAAGTACTAAAATAGCAACCTATCATGGCAATAGACAGAAATAAAACAGATAATAAACCATAACACCCCCAAACTTAAGGTGAGCAATGCCCTCATTGCTAAACATATATCACTCTAACCAAGAGGGCTTCCCTGAAGTCTGGTCACTCGGCAGCAGCAGCGTCCTCGTCAGCTTCGGCGGGCGGTGATGGTGGAGGGTATGGTGGGAAGACAGGAGGCTCTGGGAACTGGAATGGCGTGAACTCAGAATCCTCGCCACTATACAGGGTGTATATGCTCTGCATCGTGTTGACCAGCTCAGCCTGATATTGCATCGCTATGTCTTGCCTCAAGGCCACCGCTGCTATGTGCCTCTGCTGCCTCTGAGCATTAGCATCCTGGTTCTGATGTAGTAGAGTGAGGGATGCCATGATTTCTGCCAGTAGTCCCTGTGAAGCTGGGCCTGCGTCTGGTGGCTGCGAAGGCTCTGCTGTAGGAGGTGGCTCAGTAGGTGGCCCGAATCCTTCGCCTCTAACATGAGAAATAGCCCCGTCCCACACATCGAAGCGTGAGATGGTCTGATGGTCAATGACTGACATGGGCGGCAAAGCTATCTCTTCTGGCCCCCAATGGATACCTGCCCTCTTGCACAGTCGGGTGATCAAGGATGGATGTGGAAGTCCCGTAGAGATATTGCTCTTGATTGCCTTTATGATGGACTCATAGATGAGAACTCCGATGTCCACGTTTAGACCCGTGACAATGGCAAATAATAGGATCGCTCTATCCTTAGTCACGTTGCTCAGGTGACGAGTCGGGATCATGTTGGCACAAATAAAGCTGAACCATGCCTTCCCATAGCGACTGAGTGCAGCATGCGGGAAGCTGGTCCTCTCATCCGTGAAGTCATTTGTCTTCCATGTAGTCCCGGGCTTGCAGAGCCTCCTAAAAATATCCTCGAGGTCATAGCTGCGGAGTTCCTGCTCCATATAGTCCTTACCCTCGAAATCGGGCGTCGCGAACAGTGCATTGATGGCTTGGCTTCCAAACGCCACTGACCGCCCCCTAACTTGAACAACAGCAGGACCTTCGGGACTAGCATTTGCATAGAACTCTCTAACTACAGATACAATGGCCGACTCAGGAGGTTTTGTGAAGTGCACCCACTGGCGACCCGCAATCATTGCTAACAACTCGCCATCCTTTGTTTTGTCAGGCCTCAAACCCCGTTCAGGAATCAAATTTCGTGCGGCAAAGGAGCTTTTGTATCATTTCCATGCCTCTTCGTTAACAAATTTGGTATTGTCCCATGCCGTTGGTGCTGCGGACGAGGAACCGCCGACACTCAGGCGTTGCCTTTTTGAAGCCATGTCAGAATTTGCAGCTGGTGTGGACAAAAACAGTACCTAAGCAATGCCACTCTCTGTAGAAACAACCCTTAACGAAATAGGTAGCAAATCCCCAATGAAACCCACTAATTGTAAGCCAAATCCGTCAAATTTCTCTATTAGGCAAATTATCAAACACCTTGTGTGCGTTCTGAAAATCCACTTTGGATAGCCCTTGCTTGACAGTGCTTTGTCCCGATTTCCGTCAGTGGAAATCACCCCAATCAACAGAGTAAAACCAACCCAATTATCGAAATCAAACGTAAATGAATGACTGAAATCTCCCAAATACCTTGAGTGGGAACCCTAGATTGACTCTGATCTCCTCTTGCTGCGTGCACTGGCTTGGGGTCTTGTGGGAGAATGAATGGAATGCTCTCTTGTGGGTAGATTGATCAAAGGTTCGAGGTGGAGAAAGGCACGTTTTGGTTTTGGGTCAGTTGGGTTCTCTTTGTGCTGCCGAAGTGTTGAGAGAAATGGAATGTAACGAGTACAACTGCTGGCTTCAGTTGTGCTTTTAAAAACCAAAATTCGCTACCGGCGCTGCGGCGCGAGCATTCCTTTGTTGATTGGCGCCGCGGCGCGACTTGGCAGTAGCTTTGCCTGATTCTGGCGCTGCGGCGCGAATACCCCTTTGTTCCTGGGCGCTGCGGCGCGGGAAGAAAATTTGAGTTTTTAGCATGGCGCTGCGGCGCGAAGTTCAGTGTATATGCTGGCGCTGCGGCGCCAGCCTTGTATCTGAGTTTTTTTTCCTGCACAAAAACCATGTATTAGACAGCATATATTACATAGATATCATGCTAAGTAAATAACATGCTATATACTAAATCTAACTAAGATATACACTAGCAACATACTAAATAACATGCTGCCTGCATCCTATAATCACAAAAACATACGCATTGGCAACGATGTTTACAAGGTAAAAAGAAAGGACACAATTTAAACTAGACATAAGTAAAGAAAAATAGAGAAAATTTATCCTGAGATGGGGTTGCCTCCCCACCAAGCGCTTGTTTTAAAGTCGTCGGCTTGACTATACCGATGCCGCTCAATCCGGCTCATAAGCAAAATTGACCATTTCATGCCGCCTATTTGTCAACTCCTTTAAATTTGTGGCGGACATGGATGATTGATCATCCTCATTTTCTTCACCCATCGGCACGAAGAATCTTTCACCACTGGAATTATCCATTAATTCGCCTTTTTCATCAAGTTGAAAGCGTTCTTTGTGCACTAGCGGGCCCTCCAGGGTTTCCACAATCGTGAGCGTGGCTTCCGGTTGTTGCTTAGTCTTGACAATACAACCACTCTTTATCCTCTTCTCTCCAACTTCAAGCTCCACCTGTTGGATAATTTGCACCATGACATCTCCCTCAACAACTTTGTGAGACTCATCGCCTTTTCCTTGCGTATCCCCCGTGCAATGCTCTACTGCTTCATCGTTGAGATCGGTATTGACCGGTAGATTGTCCTGCGGTAGATTTATAATGTCATTGACGAGTTGTCCCAATTGATTTTCGAGGCTTTGCAATGCGGCGTCTTGGCTTGCCATTCGAACCTCATTTCTTTCTATAAAGTTGGTGAGGAGCTCTTCAAGCCTTTTCTTTTCTATTAAGTCTGCCGAAAAGCTCTCATTGGGTTGGAATGTCACCTTATACTGCGGAGGAGATGGACATTCAAATTGATTCGGATAGGAGTAATTCGGATCATGATATTGCTCTTGACTATAGTCCCAAGAGTTTGGATAACCCTGACAGTTTGGATGATAGGAAATCTGTTCAATGTCAGCTTGTTCCTGACAGTAGGCAGTCTGAGTGGACTCACACTCAAGATTATCAGAAAACCTCAAGACATTTGCAATTTGAGCTCGCAATTTCTCGAGTCCTTCTTCCGAGTTTGGTTGTGTAGTCCTCTCATAAGGCCATTGATAACATTGATCGTCCATAACCTGTAAACTTAAAAACACAAAGGAAGATCAAACAAATAAAAGAAATATAAACACGTTCAAATTAAGACTAAATTGATTTAAATCAATATTGGACAATATTAGAATAATAGTTCCCCGGCAACGGCGCCAAAAACTTGTTGGTCGGAAAACCGATCACTAAACACGCGCAAGTATACGCGGTCTAACAAGTAATACAGTGATAAGAAAAATGTCGTACCCACGAGGAACTATCACTAATATTTACCAAATACCAACTTTGTATCGCTTTAGTCTTATTCGAACAGTAAACTAATAGGAGTGTGGTTAAACTGGTTATAACTAATTATTAAAGCAAGTAAACGGATAACGAATGGTAATCGAAGGAATTACAAGCTAAGGTTACAACTTCACCCCACACAGGCATTCTGTCGAACACCTGGCGTGCTATGCTTCATCAAACTTCCTACCCTTCTCTCTTTGGTCTTAATGGTCACGACAGTTTGTCGACCGAGAACACACAGGTGCTCATACACCTCTGTCGAGGTATGCACAAACATATCCTCTCCAGATCCACCCGAAAGGGAATAGAACAGAAAAGAACATCCAAACTAAGTGATAATCCTACACATGTCTATGCGAATTAACCTAATAAGGATTTAAGCATAAGTTCTCAATTAGGTCACATGCGGCACACAGATATATGTCTATTCTACGCACAACTTATGCAGTCGAAACCCATAATCACATGCCAATATATTTAGGTGTAAATCTACAATTCTTCTTTCGATATCATATAGATTACCAAAATCATCACTAATGTCTTAGTGAGAATCGTTAAGCATGAATATATTAAACCAAACCATATGGTGCCAACCAAAGAGATAAGACAGTCAATTTAATTAACAAAGGGTTCCATTATAACCTTAGAGCCAATACTTAGTTCATAGCTCTTGAACAAAATATAAGTAGCAATAAAGACAACATTTATGGATTACAAAAATAGAGGAAATGAATGGACAAGAATAAACTCTGTCAAGGCTCTTCAGTCTCCAAGCATTTCGCTCCTTTCAAGCTCTCCAATCCGTGTAGCTCACTGCTCTTGTTGTTCCAAGGAAAACCCAAACTTTACCCTAATCTACCTAATCTATATTTACAAACATTACCCAATAACTAGAGAGAGAAAGTACAAAAGAGATCTAATCTATCCTAAGCTAAGCTAACCGATTCTATCCCAGTCTTCTTCCTTTTCCTCTCCTCGCTTCTTCTGGCCGAGGCTCTCTCTTCTGTCTATATATCTCTTTTTCTCCTTTTTCTAGGTCAAAAGCAAGCCTTTTCTGCCTGGGCACCGGAGGTCGCGCTGCGGCACGGGTAATCAGCTTATAAGTGGCGCTGCGGCGCCATATTAAAATCAAAAGACCGGAGGTCGCGCTGCAGCGCGAGCCCATAAAGGAACTGTGGCGCTGCAGCGCCAGGATGACATCAGCAAGGACCAGGGGCGGCGCCGCGGCGCGAGATTAAGACTAGACATTGGCGCTGCGGCACCAGTGTATGTAAATTGTCCGTTTTGTCCCCTAAAAGCTAGAAAAGTCCTGTAATGCCTGCAAAACATCGGTTAAGCATAATAATACAATAAACATATAAAACTATATAAAAACTACGACGATCAGGCAACTATTTAAGCCATAAGGTATCCGATTTGCGGGTATAAATCCCACTCATCACTTAGCAAGTTTAAATTCAAAGGAGATATATCATGATTAAAAAAGAATTTAGCTTTCAATGTTCAACAAGATAATCGATTGTGAAAGAACATGAATTACATTTCTATAACTGTATATCCGAATAAATGAATAACAGATGCTGAGTGGTTTTAAATAATCATGAACATATACTAAGGTTATCAGTATTTAAACTGGTCCTTTTAATGAAGTTTGGTAGTCAAGGGGATCAGCCTTTCATACCCGGTGAAATATGCATAATCACTCAATGCACTAGCAATAATTATTTTCCAACAATGCTTTAGTAAAACTATCCTTTTTCTCAGTCAAGAGTCCTTACCATTTCAATTGGTTAGGCACCACTTTTAAAACATATTTGATTTAACAAATTTAAACATTTTTGATCTAGCTGATACAACTAGCATAGATCCATATCATAAACAGTTCATGAATGAAAGAATTTTAACTAATTCACAGTTCAATAATAATGGAACGGGAATTTAATTGCGCAAACTGCGATTTATCAACAATCAATAAGGATGTGAAAAATCATTAACAACTATTCACTAACATACTTTTGAATATAACTCGAGTTTGAGTTAGAGAACTTGCCTCAATCGTGATCTACTACTACTCAATTTAGTTTAGCTTCTTAGAGAAAAGACCTATAATAGATCTTTCAATCAGTCATAGCATATACTCACTTATAATCTCAGTATTCCATGTTAAATTGTCTAACATTTAATCATATAGTTAAGTACTAGACATTACGTTAAAGTCTTAGTGTTATTGTTACTTTTCAATAACCTTGTAATCACTTCATTGCTTAATCCCTCCTTATATAAGCTCTTCTTTATTACTTAGTAAGTTAAATACCCCAATCCAGCAAACTGGATTCTAATTCCAACAATCTAGATGCTAATCCAGCAATCTGGATTCAAATTAATTTTTATCCAGCAGCCTGGATTACAATTCTATCAACCCAGAAGCCCATCCAGCAGCCTAAATTCAACTGGATTTTAATTTAGTAAATTATTTTCTAATCCAGTAGACTGGATTCAACAGAACTCTAATCCACTAAACTAGATGGCAATCCAGCAAGCTGGATTCCCCTTTTTAATCGAATCATCTTATTATTATTTTTATCTTTTTTTTCACATATAAATACATGTATTCCACACATAAAAATAATATTTCAGGAATTTTTCAATTTCCTTTAGTATTTTTCAAAAATTAATTTCTAGTTAATTCCTTAAGACAATAACTACTTCACGCTTAACTCCAAAAATTCCCAACTCTTGGCGGGATCTTAAACATATTAACGTGAGTCTCTAGTTTAAATTTCGTGGCCATCGGAGTTATACAACTCTGGTTATACCTATTTTTGTCAGAAAAATGTCAATATTGAAATGGTCATAACTTGCTCCATTTAAGTCAGAATGAGCTCAATTTTGGACATAAGCTACTTCATTCCATATATTTTCATGTCCCAAAAGGCTTGATTTTATCTCACAAAATAAGTAGCCGAAACAGTCTTTTCAATTTCCAGACAGCCTACTTTTTGGGTTTTTTAGATTTTTTCTACTTTTCTAAAAACTATCCATACGTAAATCTACAAGGAATTTTTAAGTAATTCCACTTGGAAACGTTAGAAGACTTATAGAACTAACTCTAAAATTTGACCACACTCAAAAATTTGAAACACAGTGAGAGATATGGTTGTTTGAATTTCATGTTCCGTTTTCTAGAAAATCTGATTTTCTAACTGTGTTTTGTAAGAAAACTTTCATGATCTCTTGATTAATCTAACATTGGCCATCATAAACCATCATAATACATACTAATATACCTTAAGATCAAGGATCCACCATGATCCATGATCTATTACACCAAACATACACCAAAAACAAGCAAAATATAATTTATGCTAAGAAAAATTAAAGTTTTTTAACTTTTGAAACATAATTTCCTTTTTCTTGCTTTTGATCTAACTTTTGACATTCAAAAGTGATAGATCTAAACATATAACACTTATACATATGTAGATCTAAGGTTTTGGGAAGATAAAACCACAGATTCAAGTTTTTTATTCAAACAACTAAAATAACTTTGATAAAAGGTGTTTATACCTTGATTTGTGAGCTACCCTCCTTATCCAACCACAATATGTAATGAATCTAGGATGCATCAAGAGTATAATCCTTTCTCTCCCTTCTCTTCTTCCCCACAAATTCTCTCTCTCTCTCTCTCTCTCTCTCTCTCTCTCTCTTTCTAGCTTTTGTTTTAACTTACTATACTAACTTAGGAGTGAAATGAGAGAAAAAGAAGATAACTTTTGTGCTAGCAATTATATTAGATATAATAGATATATCTATCATCTTTATCCCATTCATGTTCCTTATCTCTCTCTCTCTCTTATCCTTTATCACATAGAAAATTGAATAACATGTTGTCAAAGTAAAAGGAAGACACTTGGAAAGTAAGATAATGATAAGATAAAATGTAATCATTACATTATTCTCCCTTATCTCCTCTCCCCTAAAAATTTGGCCCTAAGGCCTTATCTCCTCCATTTTATTTATTTTTTTAATGCTTTATTTAGTTAAGTAAATGCCCAAAATGTCACTCTCCAATTGGGCCAAGACTTGGGCCCTTCTTTTAATTCTTTGGGCTCACATTTAATTAATTTGGGCTATATAAATTACTATGGTTCCATTACTTTTTTAATTTACCTTACCCTAATCATTTAATTAGGGCTTCCATTCCCCACATTTGTACTTTAATTTATTACTCATGTTCATTTAATTTCATAACACAATTAGACTTGCTTTAATTATGTTATAAAATTAAATAGTTGAGATATATATAAAATAAATCTCTTAGGGTTAGTATGTATTTTTAATACTAACATTCTCCCATACCATAACCCTTAGGTTATTCAATTCTCATACCTAATGTAAAATTAGATTATGTAATCTTTATTCTTAATTTACTTTCTACAAAATAAATGAACACATATACATAATTAAAGTAAACATATTCATTTAATCCATTATTCATTCCACACATGTCACAAGATTTTTAATATCACTAATATTTAATTAATATATCTATTTACAAAGTGACTCAGAATTCTTGGTTATTACATTCTCCCCTCCTTATAAGAATTCTGTCCCCGGAATTTCACATAAGGTTACTCAAAAAGATTCGGATAATTATTTCTCATCTTTTCCTCAAGTTCCCACGTAGCTTCCTCAGCGTTGTGGTTCCTCCATAGAACTTTGACAGAATGTATAACTTTATTTCTTAACTTCTGCTCTTTATTATCTAAAATTTCTATAGGAATTTCCTCATATGATAAGTCCTTCTCGACTTGAATCGGCTCATATAATATTACATGATTGTAATCTGGATTGTACGGACGTAACACTGACACATGAAACACATTGTGAATATGTTCCAGTTCAGGAGGTAGATCTACCTCATACGCCACTTCACCTATCTTCTTCAGTATTTCAAATGGTCCAATAAATCTCAGACTCAGTTTATCTTTCTTCCCAAATCTTATCTTCCCCTTCCAGGGAGATACCTTAAGAACTATATAGCTTCCTATTTCAAAGTCTCTTTTCTTGCGATGAAGATCTGCGTACTTCTTTTGTCTATCTTGAGCTGCTACCAGTCGAGCTCTTATTACTTTGATGATATCCACGGTCTGCTGCACCAATTCTGGCCCCAACAGTCTTCGTTCACCTACCTCGTCCCAATATAAGGGCGTTCTGCATTTCCTTCCATACAGGGCTTCATACGGCGGCATTCCAATGCATGCATGATAACTATTGTTATACACAAACTCTACTCATGGAAGATGATCTTTCCAGCTTCCTTTGAAGTCCATCACACAGGATCTGAGCATGTCTTCTAGTGTTTGAATAGTTCTCTCGCTTTTCCCATCTGTCTGTGGATGATACGCAGTACTTAACCTTAACTATGTTCCCATTCTTTCTTGTAGACTCCTTCAAAAGTTTGACGTGAAGCGCGGATCTCTATCAGACACAATTGATACCGGCACTCCATGTCTCAAAATTATTTCCCTGATATACAATTTGGCTAACTGATCTAAAGTATACCATATCCTAATCGACAAAAAGTGTGCTAACTTTGTAAGCCGATCGACAATCACCCATATAGCGTCATAACCCTTCTGTGTCGCTGGAAGTCCTACCACAAAATCCATTGTGACGTGCTCCCATTTCCATTCCGGAATTTCCAACGGCTGTAATAGTCCACTTGGTCGTTGATGCTCTGCCTTGACTCATTGACAAGTTAAACATCTGCTGACGCATTCAACAACCTCTCTCTTCATGTTTGGCCACCAATAATGTTGACGCAAATCTTGATACATCTTCGTGCTTCCTTGGTGTATTGAGTATCTCGTATTGTGCGCTTCTTGCAAAATCTCCTCTTTTAACTCTGGTACTGCAGGTACCCAAATTCTTCCTTCAAATCTCGGCAATCCAGTGTCGTCAATCTTATACTTCAACTCTTCGCCTTCAACTAACCGCTTCTTTATGGTACCGCATTCTTCATCATTCTCTTGTGATTCTTTCACCTTGTCTAATAAAATCGATCTTGCTTCTATTTCTATTACTCTATCTGAATCCTTCGGATTTTTCACCTCCAACTCCATTTTCTCCATTTCTCTTACTAATTCTTCTTGGTCTGTCAATACGAACAACTTTTCTCGGCTCTTCCTGCTTAAAGCATCTGCCACTACATTGGCCTTTCCTGGATGATATAGAATATCACAATAATAATCCTTGATCAATTTTAACCATCTCCTCTGCCTCATATTTAACTCTTTTTGTGTAAAGATATACTTCAGACTTTTGTGGTCTGTGTATATCTCACATTTTTCTCCGTAGAGATAATATCTCTAAATCTTAAGGGCAAACACTACCGCAGCCAATTCCAGGTCATGGGTAGGGTATCCCTTCTCATAGTTCTTTAATTGTCGTGACGCGTACGCAATAACTTTACCATTCTGCATTAATACGCAACCTAGTCCCTTGTGTTACGCATCACTATACACTGTAAAACCTCCTGTACTATCTGGTAAAGATAACACAAGTGCTTCACTCAATCTTTTCTTTAGTTCCTGAAAACTCTGTTCACACTTCTCTGTCCACACATACTTAACGGTCTTCCTCGTCAGATTAGTCAACGATGTCGCTATCTTCGAGAAATCCTGAATAAACCTTAGGTAATATCCTGCCAATCCCAAGAAACTTCTAATCTCTGTCGGTGTCTTCAGTTGTCCCGAATTTTTCACCGCTTCCACTTTCGCTGGATCAACAGAAATTCCCTCATTGTCGATGACATGTCCCAAAAATTGAACTCTCTTCAACCAGAACTCACACTTTGAAAATTTCGCATATAACTTCTCTTGTCTTAACGTTTCCAATACAATTCGTAAATGTTCGGCATGCTCCTCGTCAGTCTTCGAATACACCAAAATGTTGTCAATGAATACAACCACAAATTTATCCAAGTACGGTTTAAATACTCTGTTCATCAAGTCCATAAAAGCAGCTGGTGCGTTCGTCAATCCAAACGACATCACTAGGAACTCATAATGGCCGTAACGAGTTCTAAATGTTGTCTTTAGTACATCCTCCGTCCTCACTTTCAACTGATGGTAACCAGTCCTTAAGTCAATCTTAGAAAAACATCTCGCTCTTTTAAGTTGATCAAACATATCTTCTATTCTTGGTAACGGATATTTGTTCTTGATTGTCACTTTATTCAACTCTCTATAATCCATACACAACCTCATCGAACCATCCTTCTTCTTCACAAACAACATCGGTGCTCCCCACAGATATACACTCGGTTGGATATACTTCTTGTCCAACAACTCTTGTAGCTGGATCATCAACTCTTTCATTTCTATCGGAGCCATTCGATACGGTGCTTTCGATATCGGCACTGTCCCTGGTACAAAATCAATCACAAACTCTATCTCTTTGTCTGGCGGAAGTCCGGGAAGTTCTTCTGGAAAGACATCCCCAAACTCATTAACTATAGGTATCTGCCCCATATCCGAATTCACAACCCGTGTATCCACTACATGAGCCAAATAACCTTCACATCCTTTTCGTAACATTCTCCTAGCCTGCATCATCGTCAGACAACTCGTTTGTCTTGGCGACTTGCTTCCATAAAATATAACCTTAGACTTATTTGGTATCTTAAGGCGTATACTATTCTTCTGGGAATCTATAACTGCCTCGTGGTTAAACAACCAATCCATCCCTAAGATGATATCAAATTCTCCTAAGCGTATCAGAATCAAATTCACACTTAACTTATGTCTCCTTATTTCCACACCACAATTGTTATGGATAAACTCTACAGGGATCACTTCTTTGTTTGCAACTTCTATGTTCATAGTGTTCGTTAACTTTTCACATGGGAAGTTTAATCTTCTAGCAAATTCATCAGACACAAATGAACAGGTAGCTCCCGAATTGAATAATATATATGCATTTATATTATTGATCAGAATTATACCTGACACCACCTCTTTTGATGCAACTGCGTCTTGCACAGTCATGTTGAAAGTCCGGGCTGTCGGCTTGCTTTGCTGCGTTGGCCCTCCAATTATTAACGTTGTGGTGCTGCTCTTGTTTCCACTTCCTCCATCAGTATTCTTTGAATGGACAATCTTTAAATCGATGCCCCATTCCCTCACAAGAAAAGTAACTTCCCTTCTTTGGTTTAGGACAATTCGGTGAGATATGTCCTTCCTGGCCACAATTATAACAAACATTCTTTCCCTTCATACACTCCCTAGAGTGATTCTTTTCACACTTTACACATGTTGGCTTCTTCTGTGGTGTACTCCCTTGTTGAGTTCCCGATTCGTTGCCACTGTTCCACTTGCATTTCTTAGTGTTACTGCCCCCGCTACTGGCACCCTGATGTCCACCTTCAATCTTGTTCTTGTTCTTCTCTCGGTTGAATCTAGATACTGCCTCACTACTACCTTCGGTAATGATGGCTTTTTTTAACAGTGCTGAAAATGTAGCAATTTGTAGCACTGCGACTTTGCTGTGTATCCACGGCTTCAGCCAATTTTCAAACCTACGTGCCTTTCGTAGTTCTGTATCCACTTGATGAGGTGCGGATCTGGCTAGCTCATTGAATTTTGCTGCATATTCTGCAACTGTCATATTTTCTTGCTTCAATTCAAGAAATTGCACTTCCATTCTGGCTTGCATGGCCTCCGAGAAATAACTTTCTAAGAACAACTCCTTAAACCTGGTCCATGTTACTACCTCTGTTCCAGCTCTAGCTTGGTTCGTCTCCCACTAGTAATTAGCCTCACCTTTCATTAAGTAGGTAGCAAAAGCCGTCTTTTGCTCTTCAGCTACCCTAGCAATGATAAAGGCCTTTTCCATCTCCTTCACCCATGTCTGAGCTTCTATGGGGTCCTTGGTTCCGCTGAATTCTGGCTGTCCTACAGCCTTAAAATCTTTAAAGTTGGCTAATCTATTATCAGCTTGATTCCTCGCTGCAGGTGTAGGAGTCCGTATAGCTCGAGCTATCATATTTGCGAAGTTCTGCATTGGGTCATCTTTATCCCTTTCATTGTTCACAGAACGTTCCTCCCTCTGGTTACGATTTTGACGTCTTGGCGGCATTATCTGGTTAAATAAAACCATACATTATTCCTTGAGTTTCTTTATATATCATATCTTATTAGTGTTAACGTATTGCATAACTTAAACTCAAGTAATCATAATGGTTTTAGATTAACAATTCAGCTTGCTGCATTCACAGTTCAGTTTTACTATTTTACAATGTAGCTTGCTAGATTACAATTCAGCTTGTTAAATTACTATTCAACTTACTGGATTCATATTCAGCTTCTTGGATTTACATTTTGGGATTATTGGATTACTATTCAACTAGCTGGATTCACATTCAGCTTGCTGGATTTACATTTTGGGATTACTGGATTAACAATAATCAGATATAAAGCTTACTACCTTACTTTCTCATATCTTATTTACTTCATCAAACCCATATCATAATACTGCATTTATATTCATATCCCAATTCTTAGTGTCTCACACTTACATGCTTGGAATATTTCTATAAATGCTAACTATCCTATTCTAAACATCCAGAGATCGGATCTATCAAAAGGCATACTCCCCTATACGCATAAATGGGGATATATCAAATAAACATACTACGTCACACAGTCTGAGGTTTACATCAAGTATAAAACCCTAATAAATAAAAGGGGTTCTAGTGCATCTATATACAATAGAAAACTACTAAACTATCATTGCGCGTCTAGAGGGGGTGTGCTTGCATGCTCCTGCTTTGGTGGAATGAATCCATCCATAAGTCGACGTCTAACAGATCGACTCAACTCGCCTATCTCTGAGGGTCTCCTCACTCATGCCCGCTGACCCATGTAAGCGGTATCCAGTGGTCGTCCCAAAGTATCCACTCGGATCTCACTAGCCTCCAGCTTCTCCTCAAGCTGGTCCACCCTATTGGATGCTCTAATCCATGCTTGCTCAATCCTAATCTTATTGGCAATTTCTAGATCGAACTCAAATCGCATGGCCTTATGCTCAACTTTTAACACCGCCAGCTTTATCTCCTCTTGTTCTAGTCTCTCCCTCAGCTCAGCATTTATGGCAACCATCTGTGTAGCCGAGGTTGTCTGCCCCTGTAACTGTATCTTTATCTCAGCAAGCTCAGTCTGAGCTTGATATGCCAATTCCTTGTACTGAGTCTCAGTGAATTGATGAGTAGCATTCTCCTGCTCTAACTGTGTCACTCTATTCTCCAGCGCCATGTTCTCTTCGAACAGGTCCTCTATCATATTCTCGTCATTCCCATCACTATCCTCTTGATCCTCTATCGGATCTATCGGCTCCTGTTCGACTGTATGGTTATCTTGTCCTTCCTCAGGCATCCTATAACCAAACAAACACAACATCAGTATCACAATAAAATATATACATAGATAAAATGAAATAATATTTTATTATGTACAATCTATACTAGATGAATCTCCCCAATCCATCTCTTAGTATACTCTATCCAAGTTTTCTTCTAAGGTTATAACCTAGGTTTCACATCCTAATGTTTATAACCTACAGCTTTGATACCAACCTATGACGCCCCCAAATCAGGGTTCTCTCACCTCGGATTCGGTGCTCCCCATACATCATCATTATAAGCATTATATATACTATTGCAGAATAATAAACATACATTGTTCATTATAATAAAGTCTTACAAACATATCTCAAGGTCTATTACCTTAACTTAAACATACTTACTTAAGTTACATAAAATAACGCAAAAGGTTTACAACCCATCAAACATAGTATCTCATGATACATATACATTTATATTAATTATTCCTGAACCTTTTCTTTGCCCTTGTCCTTCTTGGACGATTCTGGCTTAGCTGCAACAATTGTCATGATATAGCAAGGGTAAGCAACTAGTTTGCTTAGCAAGTTTAAATTCAAAGAAGATATATTATGATTAGAAAAGAATTTAGCTTTCAATGTTCAACAAGATAATTGATTGTGAAAGAATATGAATTACATTTCTATAACTGTATATCCGAATAAATGAATAACAGACGCTGAGTGATTTTAAATAACCATGAACATATACTAAGGTTGTCAATATTTAAAATGGTCCGTTTAATGAAGTTTGGTAGTCAAGAGGATTAGCTTTTCATACTCAGTGAAATATGCATAATCACTCAATACACTAGCAATAATTGTTTTCCGATATTGCTTTAGTAAAACTGTCCTTTTTCTCAGTCAAAAGTCCTTACCATTTCAATTGGTTAGGCACCGCTTTTAAAACATATTTGATTTAACAAATTTAAACATGTTTTATCTAGCTGATACAACTAGGATAGATCCATATCATAAACAGTTCATGAATGAAAGAACTTTAACTAATTCACAGTTCAATAATAATGGAACAGGAATTTAATTTCACAAAGCGCGATTTATCAACAATCAATAAGGATGTGAATAATCATCAATAACTATTCACTAACATGCTTTTGAATATAACTCGAGTTTGAGTTAGAGAACTTGCCTCAATCGCGATCTACTGCTGCGCAATTTAGTTTAGCTTCTTAGAGAAAAAACCTATAATAGATCTTTCAATCAGTCATAGCATATACTCACTTATAATCTCAGTATTCCATGTTAAATTGTCTAACATTTAATCATATAGTTAAGTACTAGACATTACGTTAAAGTCTTAGTGTTATTGTTACTTTTCAATAACCTTGTAATCACTTCATTGCTTAATCCCTCCTTATATAAGCTCTTCTTTTTTTACTTAGTAAGTTAAATACCCCAATCCAGCAAACTTGATTCTAATTCCAACAATCTAGATGCTAATCCAGCAACCTGGATTCAAACTGATTCTTATCCAGCAGCCTGGATTACAATTCTAGCAACCCAGACGCCCATCCAGCAGCCTGGATTCAACTGGATTTCAATTTAGTAAATTATTTTCCAATCTAGCAGAATGGATTCAACAGAACTCCAATCCACTAAACTAGATGGCAATCCAGCAAGCTGGATTCTCCTTTTTTAACCGAATCATCTTATTATTTTTTTATCTTTTGTCCACACATAAATACATGTATTCCACACATAAAAATAATATTTCAGAAATTTTTACATTTCCTTTAGTATTTTTCAAAAATCAATTTCTAGTTAATTCCTTAAGAAAATAACTACTTCACTCCAAAAATTCCCAACTCTTGGCGGGATCTAAAAAATGTTAACATGAGTCTCTAGTTTAAATTTTGTGGCCATCGGAGTTATACAACTCTAGTTATAGCGATTTTCGTCGAAAAAATGCCAATATTGAAATGGTCATAACTTGCTCAATTTAAGTCAGAATGAGCTCAATTTGGGACATAAGCTACTTCATTCCATATATTTTCTTGTCCCAAAAGGCCTGATTTTATTTCACAAATTAAGTGGCCGAAATAGTCCTTTCAATTTCCAAACAGCCTACTTTTTGGGTTTTTCAGATTTTTCCTACTTTGCTAACAACTATCCATATGGAAATCTACAAAGAATTTTTTAGTGATTCTACTTGGAAAAGTTAGAAGACTTATAGATCTAACTCCAGAAATTGACCACACTCAAAAATTTGAAACACAATGAGAGATATGGTCGTTTGAATTTCATGCCGTTTTTTAGAAAATCTGATTTTCTAACTTTGTGTTTTGTAAGAAAACTTTTATGATCTCTTGATTAATCTAACATTGGTCATCATAAACCATCATAATACATACTAATATACCTTAAGATCAAGGATCCACCATGATCCATGATCTATTACACCAAAACCAAGCAAAACATAATTATTGCTAAGAAAAATTAAAGTTTTCTAACTTTTGAAATATAGTTTCCTTTTTTTTGCTTTTGATCTAACTTTTGACATTCAAAAGTGATAGATCTAAATATATAACACTTATACATATGTAGATCTAAGGTTTTGGGAAGATGAAATCATAGATTCAAGTTTTTTATTCAAACAACTAAAATAACTTTGATAAAAGGTGTTTATACCTTGATTTATGAGCTCCCCTCCTTGTCCAACCACAATATGTAATGAATCTAGGATGCATCAAGAGTAGAATCCTTCCTCTCCCTTCTCTTCTTCCCCACGAATTTTCTCTCTCTCTCTCTCTCTCTCTCTCTCTCTCTCTCTCTCTCTCTCTCTCTCTCTCTCTCTCTCTCTCTCTCTCTCTCTCTCTCTCTCTCTCTCTCTCTCTCTCTAGCTTTTGTTTTAACTTACTATACTAACTTAGGAGTGAAATAAGAGAAAAAGAAGATAACTTTTGTGCTAGCAATTATATTAGATATAATAGATATATCTATCATCTTTATCCCATTCATGTTCTTTATCTCTCTCTCTCTCTTATCCCTTATCACATAGAAAATTGAATAACATGTTGTCAAAGTAAAAGGATGACACTTGGAAAGTAAAGCTAATGATAAGATAAAATGTAATAATTACATTATTCTCCTTTATCTCCTCTCCCCTAAAAATTTGGCCCTAAGGCCTTATCTCCTCGATTTTATTTGTTTTTTTAATGCTTTATTTAGTTAAATAAATGCCCAAAATGCCACTCTCCAATTGGGCCAAGACTTGGGCCCTTTCTTTAATTCTTTGGGCTCACATTTAATTAATTTGGGCCATGTAAATCACTATGGTTCCATTACTCTTTTAATTTATCTTACCCTAATTATTTAATTAGAGTTTTCATTCCCCACATTTGTACTTTAATTTATTACTCATGTTCATTAAATTTCATAACCCAATTAGACTTGCTTTAATTAGATTATAAAATTAATTAGTTGAGATATATATAAAATAAATCTCTTAGGGTTAGTATATATTTTTAATACTAACATTCTCCCATACCATAACCCTTAGGTTATTCAATTCTCATACCTAATGTAAAATTAGGTTATGTAATCTTTCTTCTTAATTTACTTTCTACAAAATAAATGAACACATATACATAATTAAAGTACACATATTCATTTAACCTATTATTCATTCCACACATGTCACAAGATTTTTAATATCACTAATATTTAATTAATATATCTATTTATAAAGTGACTTAGAATTCTTGGTTATTACATCCCACGTAGCCTCTTCGGCGTTGTGGTTCCTCCATACTACCTTTACAGAAGGTATTATCTTATTTCTTAAAACTTGTTCTTTTCTATCAATTATTTGCACATGGATCTCTTCATAGGTTAAGTCTTTTTCAAACTGGATGGGTTCATACTCTATGACATGCTTGTAATCCTCTTTATAGGGTCATAAAACTGACACATGGAACACATTGTGTACATGCTCTAACTCCGGAGGTAAAGCTATTTCATAAGCTACCTCACCGACTCGCCTTAGCACTTCAAAGGGTCCTATAAATCTGGGACTCAATTTTCCTTTCTTCCCAAATCTCATCTTCCCTTTCCAAGGAGACACCTTCAGAAACACATAAATGCCGACATCGAAGTCTCGTTGTTGCCGATGTTGATCTGCATATTTCTTCTGTCTATCTTGAGCCGTCACTAATCTTGCTCGTATCGTTTTAATCATATCTGTAGTCTGCTGCACTAATTCTGACCCTAGCAGTTGACGTTCACCCACTTCATCCCAGCACAATGGCGTTCTGCATTTTCTTCCATATAGAGCTTCATAAGGTGGCATACCGATGCTCGCGTGATAACTGTTGTTGTATGAAAACTCCACCAATGGTAGATGGTCATCCCAGCTTCCTTTGAATTCCATCACATATGCTCTCAGCATGTCCTCTAACGTTTGAATAGTTCTCTCGCTCTGCCCATGTCTGAGGATGATAAGCAGTGCTCAATCTCAGTTGCGTTCCCATGCGCTCTTGAACGCTTTTCCAGAAATTTGTTGTGAACCGCGGGTCGCGATCCGACACAATTGATACTGGTACTCCGTGCCTGGAGACGATTTCTTTGATGTAAAGTTTTGCCAACTGATCCAAGTTGTATCTGATCTTGATTAGCAAGAAATGTGCTGACTTGGTCAATCGATCAACGATCACCCATACTGCATCGTAACCCTTCTGTGTAGTTGGAAGTCCTACCACGAAGTCCATCGTAATATGCTCCCACTTCCATTTTGGAATTTCTAGAGGTTGAAGTAACCTGCTCGGTTTTTGATGTTCTGCCTTGACTCTCTGGCATGCCAAACACCTGCTGACGCACTCTACTACTTCTCTCTTCATATTGGGCCACCAATAATGTTGGCGAAGATCATGGTATATCTTTGTGCTTCCCGGGTGGATTGCGTAACTTGAACTATAATCTTCCTGTAGAATTTCTTCTTTTAGCTCCGATACTGTTGGCACCCAAATTCTCTTCTCAAATCTTAATAGCCCATCACCATCCACACTGAGCTTAAGCTCTTCACCATCTAAAATTCTTTTCCTCACCTTCTCATATTCTTCATCGCTGCTTTGTGCTTCCTTGATTTTGTCCAATAGAGTCGGACGAGCCTCCATTGTGAACAACTTCTCATCTGACACCCTCGGACTCTTTATCTCGAGTTCCAATCTAGCCATCTCCTTAATTAACTCCTCCTGAGTTGTTAGCATTGTCAACTTACCACTACTCTTCCTGCTTAGGGCATCTGCTACCACGTTAGCTTTCCCCGGATGATATAAGATGTCTTAATCGTAATCCTTGATTAGTTCCAACCATCTTCTCTGTCGCATATTCAACTCTTTCTGCGTGAAGATATACTTTAGACTTTTATGGTCCGTGTATATTTCACACTTTACACCATATAAGTAATACCTCTTTAGGGCAAATACTACCGCTGCCAATTCCAGGTCATGGGTTGGATATCCCTTTTTGATTTCTTTGATCCATGTCTGGGCTTCGATAGGTTCGGTGGTTCCTTTGAACTCAGGGAGTCCCGAGCTCTTGAAGTCCTTAAAGGTTGCCACTTGGGCCGTCGGAGGGTTATTGGTATTCGGGGTTCGATTTTGTAGTGCCCCAACTAACATGTCTACGAATTATTGCATGGGGTTCGGTGGATCCCCAGCATTACCGCCTGACTCCTCTGGTATCTGTTGACGACATCTTCCTCTAGCCATCTTTCTGTTTAAATAAACTTAATGTTATCATCTCATAACTTATTCTTACAGCATTTATAATTTATATAAAAACTTAATCATCACATCACATATTTAAATAAAAGCATATTTATTTAATTAAAAACCATAATACCAAAGTATTTAATCATCTTATGGCATTAAGCCATTTACATCACTTAAACCAAAATACTTAGCAAAACCGGAAACTAAGTACTTACATCATACATAAACGTATGGCATACTAGTAATAAAAGTTTATCATAAATAACTAAAGTCCTCGCCTAATGGCGTCTTCATGCTCTTCATCCGCTATCTCCAGCACCAGCCCTCGGCTTATGGCGTGTCTAGGTCGGTACTCCTCACGTGGAAAGTGATACACTCTATGTTGGAACCTACCATGTGCTGATCTAAATGCGTACTTCATCCTGTCCATCCTAACCTTCTTATCTCTTACTTCTTCTTCTAACTCGCCTGTTAGGTTCTCGGCCCGAACATGACCTCTCATCTTCTCTCTCCAGTAAGTGGTAATCATCTGCTTGTCAGAATGGAGACTCTGAATCCTCGACTCTAATCCGTTAATAGAATGCCCCAAGTGGGTCTTTATAGCCTCCTTCTCATCCTTCAGCCTATCCGCCTCCTGGTCTGATTCTCGCAGCTTGTCAGGTAGATCCCCGTTTCTAATTACTAGATGATGCACCAATGCACCAAGCAATGCTACAGCTCCCTTCTCCTCCTGATACAGCTCCTCCAACTCATGGACTCTGTCGTCCAGCTCTGTAATCATATCCATCAACTTATCTAACAGACTATTCTCAGGTGCTTCTTCAGAGTCCTCCTCGGGCTCCTCTTCCTCAGGGTCCTCATCTGGGTCTGAGTCAGCTGCTGCCTCAGCTATGGGCTCGATTACAGCTGTCACCAACTACTCACTAACAACGTGAATATCTCTAACCTCCTCTTCTCCTGACATCCTACAATCAAGACAAAACATCTCGATTAGTATTTTAAAATAGATGTTCTTTTTGTTTTTAGTAAAATAGATTTGACACAGCACTTAGAACTCTATGTGAGTTCATATCCCTATTATCTCCACTAACTTTTCTAAGGTTTTAGTCTAAGGTTCCCCACCTAAGGTTTATAACCTAAAACATTGATACCAACCTGTGACGCCCCCAAATCTGTGTAACATCGAACATAGGATATGGTGCTCACGATACATCATACACCATCATCTAACTAAGTAACTTCATAATTAATAATAATAAATACATACTTATTCAAATAGCATCCCAAGTCTTCACAACCTTAAATAAACTTAAACTTAAACTTAGCGTTTATCACTACATTATATCAAATGCGGAAATCTAAACTTATTACAAAGAAATAAACTTTCATCATTTCATCTTGGCCATCCCTTTGTCCTTTCCCGAGCCCTCTGCCTTCTCACTCTTAACTGAAATATTTAAGCAAGAATGAGCACAAATTGCCCAGCAAGTACATGAAATAATTCGATATAAACATTTAGGATAGAGGTATCTGTATTGGTATTTTTCGACAATTGAAAGAATAATGAAGAGGTAAATACGAATATTAAAGATAAAGTTTTAGAACTTGAAATAGCATACTAAGGGGTGTTAATACCCTGAACATTATTTTGTTTCATCGAAAACCATCAGACTTCTTATCAATCAGATAGATTGTAAAACATTCTCCACAAGTACTCTAGGTGATCAGCCTATCATACCCTACATTGTGCACAAGTATGAAATTTAAATGCATAAGCATAAATGGGACTATATGCCCGACATCCGTTTGCCCCGTTATTCGGGTTGTTCATCTTAGTATTCTCAGGAGACCGCACCAAAGCAATTTGGATTGGTAAACTTTAAGAGCTACAATGAATTTGAATTGTTCAAATAATATAAAGTTTCGCATCAATATTATCTAGCCGAAACAAAAGGCCAGAAAGTATACTTGAAAACAGTTCATTAATGATTAAGAATCTTAAAGCATAACAATTGAAATAATAATTGAGTAATCATCAATAACATTTATACAATATTTGAATTTGTATAACTTACGACATAGGAAAACTTGTACATGTAGATAAATAGCACAAGTTCAATACTTACAATCACTGCACTAAAGTGAGTAACGATTGAATAATTACTCAATGGAATATAGAGTTAACAAACTTGCTTGATAAGTCTTCTATAGTTAAAGCTATCCACTAGTCCTTCCCATAACCTATTCATTTACATCACGTTAAACAACTAAGTATTCAAATACTCATTTTAAGGATAATTGTTTCTTTTCATTTTAATTAGATTATTAAATCTAATTCTCATTCTATTACTAATATAATTTAATCACATAATCATGTTGCATCATATAGGTAAAGTTGTTCAATATTAGAATCTGAAAGAAAAGAAAATTTTAACTTTCTGATATGACCCGACCCGACCCGGAACCGCGCAGCTGCGCAGGTTTAACCCATATGAGCAGCGCAGCTGCGCTGCTCAACAATCCTAAAAAACTTTGAATGGCACAGCTGCGCTGCTCATCGTTCCCAAAAATTATTTTTTTGTCAAGCAGCCTACTTCACGATTTAATTTTCGCTAAATTACAGATGATATGACCCTGTTATTTGAACACCTTAAACTTCATTCAACATAGTATTTTACAAAAATAAAACATGCATGAAACTAACACGTAACGACCACAAATCAGCAGCCTAGATAAGCGTGCACGACTGCTTTCCAGACTTAGAAAAATCTGGGTTTTTTTCCAGAATCTATAGATTTTTCCTTTTTTTCATGCTTGCTACCGAAATTCATAGCTTGCCCAATTTAACTCCGTTTCCTTTGAAACTTGGTTAGATTAGACATCATACTACATGGTATTTTAAAAAATTATTACATACGCCAAACAGATTACCGAAGGTACCATTTCAACGGTACGAAAAATCCGAAAAGTCACAGATTTCAAGTTCAACCCAATTTGACAAAAATTCATGATTTTGCTTCTAGCATGTAATTTAAATGCTCATACTATCCAGATCGTTTATACTAGCATATTAACACCTATTACAACATTCAACTTCACTAAATTCTCACGTTTTGATTCTTTAAGCATCTTAAAGGCATTTTAACAAACATAAGGCATGCATATCATATTTCTTTGATTTCTCTATGTAATTGAAGTGTGATTAGTCCAGGATTGTTATTTTTAATGTTCTGATGTCAACAACCAACACCCATATATCAACACATAATCCAAACAGAGCATACTTCATAATCTATATGCATTTTCTCCTACTTTTCTTAAGAAACTAAAAACGAATTATGAATTACTTACTTTGGTGAATTCCTCTTGATTGAAATAGCTACTGATTCTCCTTGCTTACTTGCTTATGCTCTGTAATTTCCAGAATTCTTCAAAGTCTCTCAAGTTCTCACTCTCATCTCTTTCTTTTCTCGTGTAGAATTTTAACAAAGAAAACAAAAAGAGTTTTGGGTGGAGAGTATATGTAGAGATTAGGTTCTCTTGATTTTCCATAACCATCAACTCTCAATCATCAGTTATATATAATGAGTATATTGCAACAATTAGTATGGAGAGGGGGTTAAGAAATGAAGAGGTTTTTGGTTTAAAGTGTAAAAATGATATACTCCCTTCTTCTTCAATTTGTATAATGTGTATACTCCCTCCCTTGTCCCAATTTGTTTGTCACGTGGGTCCCCTCTCCCACCAACTGTTGATTTCCTTTAAATAAACTATTATTTTAATCACTTAAATCAATTAATAAGCCATTTGACTAATTTGCCCTCCGAAAGTTAAACTATTCGATACTAATATCGATTCCTACTAAAATCGACGTTCCAGACGTCGTGGGATTATCCGTTTCGCCAAATTAGCTTCTGAAATTCGAGTTTGACTTTTTACCCAAAAAAGTCAACTACTTGACTTTGACCAAAAAGTCAACCACGACACATTTTGTGGTTACAGTCTATTCTGACTAATTTCGAAGTTCCGAACTCAAATATACAATCCGCGCCTTCAAATTTCGCTCTGAACTCAAATTCGAGTTTTAATTCCATTCCTTGTAATTAAAAAAATTAATAACTACTTATTAAATTCAAATAGTTAAATAATCCAAATCAACTATTTAAATACATCTCATCACATAACTCTAAATAAAATATATGTATAGCACATTTACATATAGTAATAGAAATCACACAGGAGTTTCACATAAATTTGTTTATTAATAACTATTAAATTACATAACGATCTCGGATATTACAGTCATTGTGACGCTCTCGGTGAGGGCTTTTCGGAAAGATATAGCATACCTCAAACGGACGCTTCGATCAAAAGTTAGAAAATTTTGAATCTGACATTGCATTTCTCAAAGCGCACGTACCTCGATGCAACAGGGCCCACCACCTCTACCTGCCACGTGGAGCCGCAAGTAGAGTGGTGGCAGCCGCAGATAGAGCTGCTTCCACCTGGTCTATATATAGAAGTACACCCCAAGCTCATTTTCAAGTTAGAAATCGTTCTGGAGCCCTGCCCGTTTCGTTTCTCGACCAAACTTTTATCTTTCAAATCCAAATTTTTTCACTCTAACACGTAGATATACCCACATACTACCACATATAAAAAAATAACCGGTAGATTTGGACATTTAAAGCATACGATTTGGAAAAAAAAAACCCGTGTGAGTATTTTTACGATCAGCAAGTTTATATTACTTCTTCGCACTTTTATACACTTGCATATCAAGTTTCATTTTCTAAATATGCCCGAAACTCAATTCTGTGGCCCTTTTTGTCAACTTTTGGTATATTTTTGTGTATAAACGCATTTTCTGGCATTTTTACAACTCGAATTGATGATCCGTCGCTTCCGACAACTTGCATACACTTGCATCTTCGTATTCAGCAACTTCGCCGGACTGGGTTATCATCCCAGTTCGAGTTTGGATTTTTTTGTATATATTTAACTGTATATATACTAACTTTTCAATTCTGTCAAGCCCGGGTATCAAATCCGCAATAGTTTACTGCTTTTATATATATTTATGCATATATAAGCAACATTCACCACACTGGGTTATCTTCCCAGTCTTGGTTAACTACTTTTCTATCTAGCTATATATATTTATATTTCAGTTTGGCCTGGATTATTTTGTGGCCTTTTTACTGTTTTTATATATATCTACAATCTTCACCACTCTCGGTTATCTTTCCAGTCTTGGTTGACTACTTTTCTGTCTATATATATATAAATTTATATTTCAGTTTGGCCTGGATCATTCTGTGGCCATTTTACTACTTTTATATATATATATATATGCATATATAAGCAACCTTCACCACACTGGGTTATCTTCCCAGTCTTGATTGACTATTTTTTTGTACATTTACATTCTAGTTCGACATGGATTATTCTGTGGCCTTTTTAGTATTTTTGGCATCATTCACCATTACTGGGTTATCTTCCCAGTCTTGGTTGACTACGTTTTTATATATATTTATATTTCAGTCCGGGCATAGGCGTGAAAATCCATTGCCCTTTTTATTGTTTTATACATATATTTCAATTATGTCCAGCCTGGATCATTCCGTGGCTTTTATACTACTTTTATAAATATATATATATATATATATATATATATATATATATATATATATATTTCAATTCGAGTCTGGGTACCGGTGTGAAAACTCATCGCCCTTTACAGCTTTCGTATATATATATATATATATATATATATATTATTTTAGTTATTTTTTATTAAATTATTGCTTTAAATATTTATTTAATACGAATTGGCATTGACATTTCTGCGGGCAAACTAGATTTATTTAAATCTCGCCAACTCTAACTTTCAAACAGTTCAAAATAGGTACAGACGGAACCGGAAAGCTAGAATGGTTGAGATTTATTTAAATCTAGCATTTTTTCTAGTTTCAGTTATAAAAGCTTCCTCGCGGCCCTTAGATCACTATCTAGTGGGAACGAGAGGCTTCGGCCATGTGCGAGCCAGGATTTACTGATGAATCCTTGGTTCTGGCGATATTTAGATATCTTTTCTGTACAAATTTGAACTGTGCAGGTTTATTGGCTACTCATATGTGAGCCTAATAATTGTGGGATTCATGATCAAACTGATCGGAATCTGATTCCCACGATGGACAAACTCCGCTTTACAAATGTACCCTGCCGATTTTTCTTTAAAAATATACATACAAAAAGACCTTAAAACGGTTATCCGGATTTAAGGTCTTAACATAGTGAAACTATGGTTTGTCGTGTCAGAGTCCCTCCGATGGCTATCATGCCCATGAGGAGACCGACACTTGTATATATGTTGTGGTCGAGGATGCTTCACAGCCCGACAATCACCATTCAAATTGAGCCTTAAGACTGAAAAGATAAAACTGAAGTATCGATATGCTTCAATTCCTATGTTAGCGTAAGGGTTTGAAAACCTTCTTTCAAAACATCATTCAATAATCTTTTCGAAAAAAGAAGCTTTTGCAAATCAAATCAAACACTTTTGCAAATCAAATCAAAGACTTTTTGCAAATCATATCAAACTCTTCGTATATAGGTTCAACGATGCATAGACATGCTTTCCATCAAACATAGGCCCAATTTTCAAACAGCATGAACATACATTTAAGTTTTTTAAGGGAAATATTAAAAAAATATGGTACCGTGTTTACACGGGAGTCGTGGGGTGCCTAACACCTTCCCCACACTTAACCAAGCCCCCGAACTCAAAACTTTATTTTCAAAGATCAAGTTTCGACAGTGTCCGGCAATTGGCCCTCTTTCAAACAAAACTCGGTTGAGTTTGTACAACCATTTCAATCTACCAACTGGCGACCTGTAAAACGTTCAAATCGTCGACATGATACATGTTGGCCTTTTCCTAAAACAACCCTTCAAAACCTTTTTCACAAGTAAAAAGAGTGAATGTAGAGATAACTTAAGAAGAGAGAAAGATCCGAGTTGTGACCTGACCCGCGGATTTTTCCCCGACGTCAACATCTAGTTTTTATTTTCGATCTTCAAATTTATGTATAATTTTTTAAAGTTTCAAAATTATTCAGTAAACAATTTAATGATTATTACTCTATTACTGAAGTCTCGGTACGTACATTGAAGAATTGATTTCTCTATTCTCTATCTCGATTTAATAATTTCAATAACTTATGTACATGTAAACAACTATATTGTATCATTATTTAATTAATGTCAAATTGTCATTGTATGATGATTAATGACTTTATTTATGTGCTTTATGACATGGGTTATAATTTATTAAATTATTTGGGATGTAAATTATAATAATCCAACAATCATTGTTCAAAATTTTATAAAAATATTAAAAATATTTTAATTAAATTAGAATTTAGAGGTGAAGAAGTTCACATTATTATTTATTAATTATTTAATAAAAAAGTTTACTTATAATAAATTATTGAAAAAACAAAAAGATATTTAAGTAATAAAAAAATTAACTATAAATTTAACAATTATTAATAAGATAAATTTTAGAATTTAATATGAAATAACCAATTATTTGTATTTAGAATTTTAGAAACAATTTAAACATGTAATTAAGAAATCGAAATACTCGAACCGATCTCGAACTTATCGAACCGAACTCGACCCTATCGAACCGACCCAATCTCGAACTTATCGAACCGAACTATAACTTACCAAACCGAACCGAACCGAACTCGAACTGTTCGCGAAAAAAAACGAACCGAACTACATGATTTGCGAACATGTTCGATTGAGCAATCGAACGGAACACTCTGTGTGAACTCGACTCAACTAGACGAGCAAGTCGAGCTCGAATCGAATCGAACTTGAACCGAACCGGTTCGCGAACAGTTCGGTTCGTTTGCAGCCCTACTTATGAGGAGAGATGACTTTTGGTAGTCTGAGGTTTGGTAGTTTTATGAGAGCATGAATGTGTCCTGACTAGAGATGTATTGGTTATATATATATATATATATATATATATATATATATATATATATATATATTACTTTTATTTTTATTTTTATTAATGAAGCGTAGGTATGTCAGTTTGTACTTTGTATGCAAAAAGAACTAATTCAATTCTTTTCTACACGGTCCACCTTTTGTTCAAGTATTATTTTCTTCTTTTAAATTTTTTAGGGTTAGTAGCATATTTTATAACAAAGTATATACTCACTTTTAATTGTGACCATAAAGTTTTACTCCCTCCGTCCTATAATATATAATGTTTTAAATGATTTTATTTGTCCCAAATTATTTGATATTTTATATAATTTAGGAAAATTAATCACAATCTTTTCAAAATTATCCTTCATTGAAAAATATTACAAATGAGAGAGTTTAAGACAAGTATATGGTAAAGGATATTATAGACAATTAATACTATATTTAATGATATATAATTATTTTTTTAATTCTTGTGCACAACTCTAAAACATTAGTCCCTCGGTTCTATAAAATTAACGTTAGAGGCCAAAGGTCACTTTTTAAGGAAAGTAAAGATTAGTCATTGTAAAGTGTAAAATTAAACCTAAATTACTAAACTGCCCTTGTTTTGTTTTTTTGTAGTAATGAGTAAGAGTTCATTAATAGTACTATCCGTACCAACATGCAACATTTGCTCTTCTCCATGAATTTTTTTCTTAAACCTTAATAAAGTCACTTTAATCTCCCTCCTTTTCTTATCATCCTACCTCCCTTCTAAAAAAATGAAGTTTAAATTTACTCTTTTTTAAAAATTTAAAATATTTAAAATCTTGTCTCTACTTTTGAATTAATTTGTTATTTTTTTATATTTCCCTCCATTTTTTCATTCTATATAAGTGTAGTATTGTTCATGACATCTCATGAAAAAAATAGCCTTAATTTTAGCAAAAATACATTGTGGTTACTATAAATGAGAATTTGATTTGAATTTTTCGCCAAATATTGAAGAATTTCCGGTGAATGAAATCAACTTAAATATAGATTTGAATGTTCCGCCAAGCAACGGGGAGATTTTGACGCACACTATCGGCTACAACATCGATTTAAATGATCCTCTATTGTTTGATCCAAATATAGGTTTGTTTTTGTTTAATTATTTTTACAATCACATTTTTACTTGGATTTCTTTTAGTTTTTGAGATCACATTGTTGTGATATTTATTAAAATAACAATCTTTTTTTGTATGTGGATACATATTATGGCATGAACCGTGAATGAAATTGTTACATGGATTGATAAGAATTATTGCTAATACACATGCATTATGTGAACAGCAAGGGAGTTTTTTTAGTTTTATAGACAAATTAAGTACCCTTAGTGGAGAAGTGGAAATTAAGTTAGGTGCTGTTTGTTTATATTTGATTGTCTCTTAATGGACTGCCTCTTATTCGCTAAGAGGCATGATGCTGTTTGTTTTTTTTTTGTTACCTCTGAATGCCTCTTAATCGGTAAGACAGAAAATAAAATCTTAATAATTAAGAGGTACCTCTTAATGAATTTTTTTTGATAATTTTTTTATATAAATATATTCAACAATATTATTCACTCATTTTTATTAAATTGAATATTTAAAATTATTAAATAAAAATTTACCCTTTAAAATAGTAAAATAGTGTCATTAAGAGACAACTTACTTTTTAGTTATCAAACAGGTTTTTAGATTCAGACCTCATAATCATTCAGATGATCTAATTTATTAAGACATCATAATCATTCAGATCTTAATCGCTAGATTTATCAAACACAACCTTAGGCTCGGTTTGATCGACTATTAATGCCTCTTAACTGGTGTGCCTCTGATTCGGTTAGAGGCAAAACTTATTTGGTAATATTTTTTTTTGGCTCTTAATGTCTCTTAATCGGTTAGATACAAAATTAATTCTAAACCAACCAGAGATATGTCTGAACAATTTTTCTGTTTTTTTTGGACAGAACTAACCTCTTTAATATTCTAATTTCCTCCTTTATCCCTAAATTCCTACTTCCATTAAAAAACCCCCAAATTCTCCATTAATCCGCACAATCTAGATCTACACACATACAAACCTATATACATTCCACCATATATATACATATATAAATATATATATATATGTATGGATGTGTTTTTTTTCTTAATATATATATATATATATATATATATATATATATATATATATATATATATATATATATATATATATATATATACCTAGAATAACAAACTAGATCTACAATTCCACCATGAATAATTTTTTTTTAAAAAAAGTCAACCAAGCACAAATCCATGTCTCTGATCTACCTCGTCATCCAACCTAACAATATCCAAATTAAGAAGAGAAGAAAAAAAGAGAAGAAGAAGAAAAAAAAAAGAACAGATTAAGAGAAGAAAAAAAGAAAGAAGAAGAAGCACAAATCCACTTTTTTGCTTTCTCTTTTCTGATAGAAATGAGAGAAGGGGAAAAATGAAGAGAGAGATATGAGAGACGGAAGATGGGGAAGAACTGAAGAAGGGGGAATTGTTGGGAAAGTGAGATTTTGTTTAAGGTTAAAATGGTAAAATATTATTATTCAGACATTTTGAAAAAAAATTAATTATCAAACAACATTTCTTTATTTAGATACAATATTAAACAGATGCTCTACATTATTCAGATGTCTAAGGTATTCAGATCTTAATATTCAATTTTATCAAACACAACCTTAGACACATTAAGTATTTGAAATGGGACGAACTGGCAAGATGGTACAAATTCAATCCACTAACCAAATCATTTCCATAGCATCCCTTAGTGGAGAATTTGGTAAATTGTCTTTGGATTTGCATTAAAAAATTAGGCCTAGGATAAATTTTAAAAGTTCTTCAATCAACAAAAAGCATTTAATCAAAAAAATTACCATGCCTTTATAGTTGTTCTAATTGTTATTGCATTTTCACACACACACATACTTTGTTGCCCATGAGAGCTATAACTCATTGTCCCCTGTTCAATTCATACACATTAACCATTAGAAAAGCAAGGAAAAATAGAGCTTTTACATATAAATTCAATAAAATCATGTATTGTGCATCATCAAATCAAAGCTCTGGTTTTGACAATCCAAGAATGGTGGTCAATAAGGTTTTAGCCAAGGCTCGGCCTGAGGGTGATGGTGTTTTTGTTAGGAGAAGCATTGGAGTATTTTTTTTTTTGTTTTATTGGTGATTTTCTGTGGTTTTAATCATGGGTTTTTATTTTTGGACTTGAATTTGTCTGGGAATTGACCATATTTTTTCATGGATTACTCAATTTTGATTTATAAAATTTTTTTTAGTTTTTATGGGCATGTATTATTTTTTACTTTTCTGCCTATTTTGATTAGTGGGTTCATTCTTGCTTTGGACTTGTAGACGTGTGTTTGTACAACTTTTGGTGGGGTTTTTTTCCCTCGATCTTTTAATATTAACTTTTTATTATTAAAATCTTCTGGGTTTTATTTGTGTTTTCCTCTATTTCTACTCTTGGGTTCTTGTTTTTTTCTATAAAATTTTATGTTATTTCTTATGGCCATTTCATTTTCTTTCTTGCCTGTCTATTTTTATTTATGCGTTGTTGTTTTGTTCTTTTGTAATTCTTATTCATTTGGGATTTATTTCTGTGGAGAATCTGTTTTTCAAGACCGAATTAAAGTATTTGGATCCTTTCCTCATGTTGGATGAATTTGCACGTACAAATTCAATCCACTAACCAAATCATTTCTATAGCACCCCGTAGTGAAGAAGTGAAAACTTGTCTTTAGATTTGCATTAAAAAATTAGGCCTGGGATAAATTTTAAACGTTCTTCAATCAACAATAAGCATTTAATCAAAAAAATTACCCTGCCTTCATAGTTCTAATTGTTATTGCATTTTCACACACACACACACACACACACACACTTTGTTGCCTATTTTTTAAAATTAAATTTTTTAGTCAAATATTTATTTTAATGACTTTTTTATATATATTTTTTATAGGTGAAGAAAGGTTTGATACAAGTGATCAAGATGTAGATATCTCACAAGGAGGAAAAAAAATAAGAATTTGACCAACAATGAACGTCAAGCAATTTATATTACTTTAATACAAAGAAGTGTCGATGGAAAATTGAAACTACATATGACAAAGATTGTTGCTTCAGTATTTGGAGTATCGATTCGAACTGTTCAACGCATTTGGAAGCAGTCAAAGAGTAATTCAAACAGCGGAGTGATTGATGTATCCCATAGAAGGACAAAAAATTGTGGTCGCAAAAGAATTCAACTTGATTTTGAACGAATTCAAGAAATTCAACCCATAGTTTTAAGCAATGCTTTTAGAATCATGATGTTGATCATGCTAATGAGATCTAAATTCTTAGATATATTAAAACTAAAATAGTTCCCAATCGATGGATTACTAAAAAGCGGATTAGTAAATCCGGATAGATTGGTATATATATTGCTTGCTCAGTGGATGAGGATGATTGATCTCATGATCATTTGTGTGGAGACACTAAAGCAAGTATGTATGTGCTTATTGGAGAATATGTACACTGAACGTTACTCTCTAAGGAATACCTAATGGAGTTTTACTCGTCTGTCAATAGGAATTCCTATTGTGATAGTAGTACAAGTGATCCTCAGACTTGATATCATCATAGTATCTTATGTATAATGAATTATACTTTGACTTATTCCTTAAGACCCTTAGGGTATATCAAAGGGTATGCTTGGGTATAATAAGTTATATATAGAGATAATGAATGATCAATAAAGAATCTACCGCTTCTAGTAAAAGAAGAGATATGTCCTATGTGATTCGATAAATGACAACCTAAGAATCCTTGGCCAAGGTGGAATGAAATTAGAAATGAGTTTCTAATTTGCATTATTTGGAGTTGTGCATTTTCTGATCGAAATACATATAATTAAATAAAATAAGACTTGACAGTAATTCCATATCTTATATTTAATTGAGACATTGTATGGTGGAAGAATTAAATTATACGGTAACTATTAACTCAAGGGTTCTTTTATGATTAATGTTGAAATCTATATTATCTGGAAAGTCTTTGATCGCTAGGGAGGCTTATCCCTATTGTAAAATAAATATTATTTATTTAAATAAATTATTAGTTTAATTTATTTATTTAAATAAGATTAAAATTATTCTAATTGATTTATTCACAACCGATTTAATATAGAGAAACTAAAGGGTCACACCATAAAAGGAAGAATAATTAATTAAGAATGTAATAGCATAATCGTAATAATATTTTAAATGTAATTAATTTAATCTATGGTGATATAATAAATTAAATAGCTTAATGTTTATTATTTAATATTTTGAAAATATTAAATATAAATTAATAAAAGGAGTCTTATTAATATTATTATAATTATTATTATTTTAATTTCTAAAGGAGTTTAGAAATTAATTTAATATTAGTGCTCTCATTTATTCCTAATAAGATTAGGAGGCAAATTAATTAAAAGAGTTTAATTAATTATTTCCAATGTGTTGGGAAGTCTAATTAATTAAATAAAACCCTATTTCTAATTAGATTAGGAAAGTTGACTAAATATCTATATAAGAGGAATCCTATGTTATATATCAGTTGATACCAGGGGCGGATCCAGGAATTTTGCTCAGCAGGGGCAGATTTTAAATAATTTTTTTGTTGAAGTTAAACAAAGAAAATTTGAACTAATCATAATAACGTTTACAAAATATAATGCTATCCTCCTAGACCTCATAGCATGAAAATATTCTAAGATTGCTTCGTTATCATCATGGTAAATTTCTTAGTGACTTCATGAAGACCTATTGGTCACCACCAATAAAGAATTTAAATATGGTTTTTAGATTAATCCATACATCATTTTGAGTAGAAAATGAGCTCAGCCTCATATTATTCATCAATAACTATCTAATAAGTTAGAAATGTCTTGCACACATAATTATATTTTATATACTAATATATCTCTTTGAGTCTTTGACTCTCCATGTTATTCACTCTGTCAAGGAATATAATGTGTAAACCGAATTGGCTTTTGGAGTAATTAACCCCAAATTTCAAGATTTTGTCTAAATAAACCCTTGGAAATTTGCACTACATATCCCTATAATACAGCTTGTAGCAGGTTTTTCAAAGATTTCATATAATAATGGTTTTCCCATTTCAACACACACTTTTTTTACAATGCTTACTAAAACTTCTAAAACAATAAGAACTACACCAAAACCAAAATCACTATTTTATCACAAAAAGAGTATTTTCTTAACAAACCCTTATCCTAATAAAGCTAATATAACAAACCATCAAACCAATACATACCCATTTCAATATTTTACCAGTACCAACAGATTCAGATCTATGAATATCAATCACTTAATCAAAACCCCTAATAATTTGAGAATTGGTCTCTTGAACCAAATAAATACCGATTTATACCGAAATTTACAAGAAAGGGCCCAAGATTGTATGACCCACTATTTGGAATTCAATTTTAAATGAAATTAAAAGTTTGCTAAGTATTGTAGACAAAAAAGCCCTAATTTTGTTACCTTCTAAATCTCATATGTGCAAGGTGCGAGGCCGCGAGGGGTAGAGACTGCAAAAAGAGGAGAAAAGGAGAAGAGGAGACGAACTCGAGGTGTGGAGAAGTAGCGGACTCGTGGTGGTCACGGTGCTTGGCCAAGTTGTGAAGGCGTGAAGTAGAGGAAGAGTAGAGTTCTTTATGTGAAGCAGTAAAGATGGAAGTGAAGTCTCGCTAGTTGCCCCTCACTCTCTGTAAGATTATAATGAAAATTTTCTTTTGCCCTATCAAGTTTACCTTTTTATTAATCTTCCCCCTTAAATTTACTAATTTATAAATTTTGCATCCTTAAGTTACCTATAAAAAAAAATTGAGCATAAGCAGCTGCCTACCCTGCTCTTATACTGCATCCGCCCCTGGTTGATACAATTTTAATTGTTGGAGAGTATTCTTTTTTTATAGAGAATAAAAAAACTAGGGTTTAGCCAACCACCCTCCTTCTTGAACAATTCATCTTCCTTGGTGGATTACCTCTAGAGGCCAAACACTTAGGTGGCTAACGTTGATCAAAGGAAGGTGTTGGGTCTCTAACTTTTAGATTTATTTGTATGATAACAATAATTAGTAAATAAATTAATTAAAAGGGTAGAATCCTCTCCATAGGATTTATATTGTAATTGTTTTAATTATCTTATTCATTTTGACCAAAAATATTTTCAAGGATTCCTATTTTCTTTCAAAATATTATATTCAATTTTTAATAATTATTTTTACAAAAAGGAGCCTTGACCGAATTAATGCTTGGAGCATTAAAATATTTGGGTGCATACATGCTAAATCTATTGTTTTGTGCATATGTGTGTGTGCATTTTGTGTATACAAAGAAAGAGAAAAAGATTGCGTTAATTGTAATATTTGACCAAAGGAAATGACACATTTTGGGACAAAGATTGCCATGTATGTGCTGAGAAGTTTGATTTGAAAAAGAAAGAAGCAAATGCTCATGTAATGCTATAGAATGAACTTTGAAAAATTAAATGAGCATTAAATGCAAGAAGTTCGTAATTTTAAAAAGGGTCAGAAGTCTTCAAATTCGAATGAATTGATGACTGGGCAATCCGTGTGATTCAATTTGCTAAAATTAATCTGAACCTTATATTTTAACCAAATGATTCTCATCTATTGATTTTCTAAAAAGACCATTTTGCCCCAAGCTTGAATTTCCTATAAATAGGAAGCCTTTCTTTATTTTCAATTTACCAATTTACTATCAAGAAAAGCTTACTCCTTGCCTACATTCTCTCTAAAGTTTTAATCTCTCTTTGTTACTTCTAAATTCTGATTATTTGAAGAAGAAAAAATTGGTCACAAGTACTTGAGATAAGTTGTTTAAATTGCTTGATTAAATTGTCTCTTACTTGTTTATTGCTATAGATATAATTATAGACATTGTTCTACACAATTATATATATTCACATTTCATCTATTCATTATTAATATGAATATTATAGATTAACACTTGATTGACCCTGAGATACTTATTCTCCGTATTGTCACAAGTTATCTATTGAAAATATTTATATAAGTATTTCATAAATATATTTATTATTTATATAAATAGATTAACACTTGATTGACTATGAGATACTTATTCTCCGGATTGTCACAAGTTGTCAATCAAAAAATATTTATATAAATACTTTATATATATCCATTATTTATATAAATATTATAGATTAACACTTGATTGACCCTGAGATACTTATCATAGAAAACTCTCCGGATTATCACAAGTTGTTTATCGAAAATATTTATATAAATATACAAGTGTGAAAAATATAAATTTGGTCAGTACTTAGACACCGAAACAATTTGAATTTTTTCACCCTTGAATATATGATAGCGTGAATTGTTCAAACGGTCTTTAAAATCCTAAGTGTCCTCCTTTATATATTATTCACATAATAGATAAAATATTTCTATATATTATCTGAGTTAAACAAATATATTTATTATATCAAGTATTGCCAAATTAATTTATTTTGTATACTTGATATATGTCATCATAAATTATTTGAGCATAAATTCATTCTTAATTTCTGAAATTAAATTTATACTTTAAATTTATTAGTTCTCGGTTATCTAGAAGGGGGGTTGAATAGATATTTTTAAAACATCTCCTTTTCAAAAATAACTTATCAGATTTGTTAATTAAATAAATTAATTAACCACATCAGAATAGGATTTGGTTGAACCCCTTTAGATAAAATCAAGTTTATAGTTTGATATGGCAGATATGGCAGTTAGAGAATAACAGAAAGTAATGACACAGTTGTTTTAAGTGTTTCAGAGCGCTCAAGACTCCTAATCCACTTTTCTACTCCATGAGTAGGAAATTCACTAAGGATATCGATACAACTTTGAATCACTGAGATTCCTTCAAGACCAACAGTCTTGGAACTTCTAGTTCACTAAGAACTCTTCAAGTCCAGCAGACTTGGCACTTCTAGTTCACTAAGAACTCTTCAAGTCCAGCAGACTTGGAATACACTATAATGAGAGTTTAGTTCTTTGGTGTGCTACTCAGTTGCCGTTAAGCATAATTTCTAAAGAACTGAGTAGTGAATCAAGCTTTCTTTCTGGATCGTAGAGTTTGGCTTTGAATGTTCATGAGCCTTTTGCGTTCTTTCTTGCTTACTTTCCTAGTCTGAAATCTTCAATTTGTTTTTCTTATGTAGGAGCCTTTGAAATCTTCCAGTTGAAAGGCTTTCGTTTGAGCATTTAATGTTCCAGACGTTCCAAGCACTGATGTTGACTTTCTGGGAATATGGTGCACTGCTGTCTGACTTGCCTGACACTGAAGACTGCTTTCTCACATAACACCTGAAAAGGTGCTTTCAGCAGACAGAAAGTAGTCACCTTATATTTTTCAACACGTTCCTCAATTCAAACTAAGGATAAGTGTTGGAGCATTTGGATTCCCGAAATGTCAACGTTCATATGCCATTCTTCATTTGTTAGACATCCTCTTTCATTAGATCTGCAAATCTTGATACTTCTGATGCTAATTGAAGAAGCACCACAATTGTCTTCATACGACGATCATTGTGTGTTGGTGTGCTTGCAAGTGATTCAGCCTTGATCATAGAGCACTCTATGATTCTGCATAAGCTTTGACTGACTACGATCTTTACTTGCGACAATTTGCAGACTCCACGTTTTCAAGAGAAGACTGCGATTCTTGACTTGGCTCGGCAGGCGCTCAGCAGACTGTCTTAACGATTCTGAAGTTGCTTCCTTGACAGACTACGATTCCGAGAGAGTCTTCCTCGTTACTCCACGATTCTGCCTTGGCTTCTGCAAACTCTTTGCTGGCTCAACAGACTACGAATCTGGTTGGCCTAACTATTACATTTCAAGAGATCAACCTAATAAGCTTGATCATTCTTCTATACATTCATTTACAGAATGATAAACGTTTAGCTCAGATCAACTTAACAAATTTGATCCTAAATCTAAGTCCTTGTACATCTGTTCTATTAAGGACTTTACAACTTGAATAATACATACATATTTATTTACTTGTAACATCAAATTTAAATATGCAATTCCTAACAAAATCTTTAAAGTATAAAATTCTCTATAAACTTACATTTATCTGCTTTTTCAGAAGCATTATTTAAATACACTCAAACTATTTTTCTGCTTAATTAAGAAGTGTATCTACAAGCTTAAAATTATATTTGCTTACACAAAAGCACTTCTCTCACATAAAAGTTATTAAACTTTCATTACTTGATCTTAAATTGCTATCTGTTTATCTTAGAAGCACATCTGTATCAAAATCTTTTGTAAAAAGAAAAAAGTCAGAGTTTGTTTATTTTATGTATCAATGAGATAAACGAGTAATTCTTTGACCAAGACCAGAGTCTTAGAGAGGTCAGCTGGGAGTTGGATCTTTAGTGTACTTGTGAGGTGAGGAAGAGAATGTTATTTCAAGACCAGATAATAGAATAGAACTGAACTCAAAAGAAGGTACAACTAAGCTTGAGGAGGGAGTTGAGAGCTTGCTGTCCAAGATAATAGTTGGGAATAGTTGTAAGTTTGTCTATAAAACTTTGTAAAGGCTTCTCCGCCTGTTGAAGGATTATTTATTACTGATAGTAATAGGATCTCAAGTCCTGGAGAGGAGCTTGAGACTGGACGTAGCAACATACCCGGGATATATGTTGTGAACCAGACAAATCTCTGTGCATTATGTGATTGAATTTTTTATCTTGCATATTAATTCTAACACTACAGATTAATTATCTATAAATCCAAAAAGGCCTAAGATAAATTTTTAATTTGTAATAATCTATTCAACCCTCCTTCTAGATTATTATTGAACTTTCAGAAGGAATCAATCCCTGAGATTCAAGGAGATCGCGAAGAACAAGGAGTTGAACTCGTACCTGTGGAAGCTTAGTTCTACAAGAGTAGGATTCCATAACTACTTATTATCGCTTTAAATTAATAATGTGCATAAAGGATGATCCGGATAATTGGTTTGTAGAAATTTTAAACTCAGATATGCCATGCTTTCGCTACTTTGTGCAATTTGATTGCGCCACGATTTCTTACAAACCTAACAGTGGCATCAGAGCCAAACCTTTATGTAAGTTATTAATTGTTTTGATTTGATATATATACTGATATGTGTTTTTGAATAATTTAATTGGGCATAATAGTTAGCTAGGAATCATGTTTTTAGAGAAAAACTGCATAATTCTCGAACTGAAAAAATTAATTCTGCTAACTTGCGTCGCGGCGCCGGATTACAGTGTAATTCCAGGCATTGCAGCGCCGGTTCGGATTCTGAAAAGGTGACCTGGCGTGACAGCTCCTGATTAGAGTATAATCAGGGCGCGGCAGCGCCGTCTTTGGTTTTTTGAAAAACTGGTGATGTGGCGTGGTAGCGCCGGATGCTAGTTCACTAGTAGCACCGCAGCGCCACCCCACCAAAAAATAAAAATTATTTTATTTTATTTTTGTAAATTAAGATAAAATGTTTGTTTTAATTAAAAATTAAAATTAAATATTTTTCTGTAATTCAAGATTAATACAGGAGTTTATTAGATTTGAAATTGGATTAAAATAAAGATGTTTATTTTAATTAGAATTGGATTTCATGCTAACTAATTAGAGTTGGAATTGGATTCCATGATACTAATTAGAGTTGAAATCGGTTTTCGAAACTAACTAGGATTGCTCATTATATCGATATCAATGTATATATTAAATATTTTATTTATTGATGAATATGGTGATATGTATGAAAATAAATGGGATTAATTATAGACTATTGACTAATGTGATTGGATTTTATTTTAGTTGAATTCTTGAATGAATGAATTTTATTAAATGGGGTCTGCGTACCTCATCTTCTCTAAATTTTTTCTTGATGTAAAATTTTATCTCCCTCCTATATACTTCCCCTTGATTGCTGATCAAGGTTTCTATTTAATTTAAATATTTTATGTAATAGGACTAGTTAGAATTATCTTGAAGAATTGGAGAACAAGGAGCAAGGAGCGCTTGAAGACCCATTTGTATGAAGCCCGGGTTTAAATGTAATAGTTATGTTTAAATTTAATTCTTGCACTCCTAGGTTTGACCTTTGGGTCCACTTGATGGCTCTAGTGAACCAAACTAGAATAAAAGTACATAATCAATCCGGGTAGAATATAGTATTCTATATGTGCATGCTAGTATTATATATATATATATATATTATATTTTATGCAAACATGCTTCGCATGTTTTAATAAAATGACGAGTATTTTATATATATATATATATATATATATATATATATGTGTGTGTGTGTGTGTGTGTGTGTGTGCGTGTGTGTGTGTGTGTGCATGCGCACTAAATAAGATGAGACTAATAATAACAAACCCCTCAAAGGAAATTATTTTAAGTCTAAAGCGTTCAAAGATATTAGGAATATCGAACGTCGCCTTCTAGCATGATAAAATTAATAGAGCATTAAATATTTAATATGAGTTTGTTATATTTTTCACAAGTCAAGTATTAAGTATTTAAGATGTTAATTTATATCATTTGATGCTTATAAAGAAAATTGAACAATATTATTTTGTTGTTTTTGACGTCGGGAAAAATCTTTGGCTATCCCCATTTCCCTATGTGTTTTTACCCTTGTTTGTTTTCCATTTGATTTGATCTGAAGGGTGAATTTTTAGGAAAAGGCCGACATATAATGTCGACGATTTGAAAAGTTTGATTTTACAGAGTCTCCAGTTGGTATGTTTGAAATGGTTGTACCAACTTAACCAAGTTTTATTTGAAAAGCTTTGCAAGTAGGCCCAATTACTAGACTCTGTTTAACTTGGCATTGGAAACCGAGATTTATAGAGTTCGGGGGCTTGGTTAAGCGGGGGGGAAGGTGTTAGGCACCCCCCGACTTCTGTGAAACACGGTTACCGCGTCTTTTCAATTTCCCTAATTTATTTGCAGTGTGTGTGTGTACGTGCTTGCAGTAATTGGGCCTAAGTGCTTTAGTTCGAAGTAATCCTGTGTTTTTGTTGGACCTATATACGAAGGGTTTGATTTATTTGAACAATCCATTTTTAGATAGGATATGAAAGTGATGTTTTGGAAGATGGTTTTCAAACCCTTTCGCTAACATAGGAATTGAAGCCTTTTGATACTTCCATTTTATTCTGCATTTGACTGATTTTGATTTTATTGTCAGAATGCGAAGCATCCTCGACCAAATAATATATATCAAAGTGTCGGGCTTCTTATGGGCATGAAAGCCATCGAAGTGACCCAATCACCCCAAACCATAATTTACTATGTTGAGACCTTAAATTCGGATAACCGTTTTAAGGTCCCTCTAATTTACATTTACAAAAAGACAGGCAAGCGATATTTACAATGAAAAATTGTCCATCGTGGGAATCAGATTTAGATCCATATGTTTAATCGTAGATCTCGTGATTCTTAGGCTCATAGAATATTATCAAAAAGCTTGCACGACAGAGATATTGACATAAAATGCAAATTAAAATCTAGACTTCGTAAGACAAATGATTCATCAGTTAAATCCTTGCATACGCATTGCCAAAGCTTCCTGTTCCCTCTAGATACTGATATAGGGTCGCATAGTTACTTTAATATTTACAAAACTACAAAGAAAACTAGATTTAAATAAATCTTAGCCATTCTAGCTCAACGGTTCTAGTTTGACAACTTTTAAACTGGTTAAAAGTGAGATATGACTAGATTTAGATAAATCTAATCAATAAACTCTACATTACAACAGATTTACTTCAAATGAACAGTTACAGATATTTAATCACATTGAATAAATAATATATATTACTTATATATATTAAAACTGGAAAGAGCCACAGATTTATAATTCAGGCGTGACTGATTAATGTAATATATATATATATATATATATATATATATATATATATATTGTAGACACTCCAAATTTTCCTTACCCAAATACTAACCCGGTAGGAGGGCAAAATCGTTAATCAATCCAAATCCGGCCACTAACGCCGGTCCTTTAACCTAAATTTGATTCCCAATATCGGTAATCAAATTCCGATAGTCAATCGGACCATCAATCAAGTTCCGACAGTCAATCGAACCATCAATCAAGTTTCGACAGTCAATCGGATCATCAATCAAGCTCTGACAGTCAATCGGACCATCAAGCAAGTTTCGACAGTCAATCGGACCATCAATCAAGTTTCGATAGTCAATTGGACCATCAATCAAGTTCTGACAGTCAATCGGACCATCAATCAAGTTTTGACAGTCAATCGGACCATTAATCAAGCTCTGACAGTCAATCGGACCATCAATCAAGTTTCGACAGTCAGTCAAACCATCAATCAAGTTTTGACAGTCAATCGGACCATCAATCAAGCTTTGACAGTCAATCGGACCATCAATCAAGTTCCGACAGTCAACCGGACCATCAATCAAGCTCCAACAGTCAATCGGACCATCAATCAAGTTCCGACAGTCAATTGGATCATTAATCAAGCTCCGACAATCAATCGGACCATCAATTAAGTTCTGACAGTCAATCGGACAATCAATCAAGTTTCGACAGTCAATCGGACCATCAATCAAGCTCCGACAGTCAATCGGACCATCAATCAAGCTCCGACAGTCGATCGGACCATCAATCAAGCTTCGACAGTCAATCGGACCATCAATCAAGTTTTAAAAGTCAATCGGACCATTAATCAAGCTCCGACAGTCAATCAGACCATCAATCAAGCTTCGACAGTCAATCAGACCATCAATCAAGCTCTGACAGTCAATCGGACCATCAATCAAGCTCCGACAATCAATCGGACCATCAATCAAGTTCTGACAGTGAATCGAATCCGTAAAGTCAACCCTGGTCTCAACCCGGGAGGTATCAATCAACCCCGTTCTCAACCCAGGAAGTCAAGATCAACCCCGGTCTCAACCCGGGAAGTCAATTTAACCCTGACAACAACCCGGGAGGTACCAATCAACCCTAGTCTCAACCCGGGAAGTGCAGGTCATCCCCGGTCTTAACCCGAGACATCAGGTCAACTTCAGACATCAACCTGAAGCATCACAACAACTCCAGAGCAAAACCTGGTATGACCACGTCAGCCTCAGAGATAACCCTGAGGTCAAAAGACTTGACTGGGATCCAAGTTTTAGAATCAGCTACCCGAGGTCAATCAGCGACCATGCTAACACTACAGGCAGCCGCAGAAAGGGTGCAATGGTAATTTCATCAACTCTCAACCGACTTGGTCTAACTCAAGCCAAATCGATGCCGCCAAAAGTCAGAAAGAACCCTAATGACGACCTCGAGTGGCAACTACGTAAGACAGCTCAACGGATAAATTGCGGGGAATCGAAGACCTGGTTATGGACCCATCTTCCTGGACCCAAAAAATGTTTTTTCCCATGTCATTGTGACACTCTCGGCAAGAGTTTTAGGGAAAGGTATCGCACGCCTCAAACGGACGCTTCGATCAAAAGTTAGAAAGTTTTCGACCGGACATAGCATTGCTCAGAGTGCACGTACTTTGAGATGACCAAGCCGAGCATGTGGGCCCCACCTAGGGGAGCCACAGCTCTACCTGCAGCTGTCATAGGTAGAGTGGAGGCTCCCTGGCCTATATATAAATGTCCCCCCCCGGTTCATTTGAAACAAAGCCGGAACGCAGCGAAGCCCTTTCAGTTTGATTTTCTGACTTTTACCCCTCTTCCAAACCCAAATATTTTCACTCCAACATGTAGATATACCCATATACTACCACATAACAAAAACCCACTGGTAGATTTGGGCGTTTAAAGCCTACGATTTGGCAAAAAGCCCGCATTGCGGTCCATTGTAAGTATTTTTACAATCAGCTAGTCAATACTACTACTTTGCACTGCTTTACACTTGCACACAAAAGTGTCATCTTCTAAATATGCCCAGAACTTATTTCTGTGGCCGTTTTCGTCAAAATTTGATACATTTTTGTACATAAACTCCGTTTTCAACATTTCTACAACTCGGATTGACGATCCGTCAGCTCCAGTAGCTTCAATGCACTAGCACGCACATTCTGGCAACTTCGCCGGACTGGGTTATCTTTCCAGTCCAGGTTTGGCCTTTTTCTGTACATATTCAATTGTAAATGTACTAACATGTCAATTCTGTCAAGCCCGGATGTCAAATTCGAGGTAGTTTATCGCTTTTATATATATTTACGCATATATAAGCGACTTTCACCATCACTGGTACTTCTATCAGTCCTGTTTGACTACATTTCTGTCAATATATATATATATATATATTTATATATTTTCAGTCTGCCTGGACTATTTCGTAGCCATTTTACTGCTTTTGCACACTTGCCCATACTGGGTGCCCTCCCCAGTCACTGGGTGACTATTTTTCTGTCAATTTCAATTCCAATATGGGCACAGGCATGAAAACTCATCGCCCTTTTTACTATTTATATATATATTTTTTATTTCTGTCACAGCCTGGATTATTTCGTGGCTATTTACAATTAATATATATATATATTTCAATTCCAGTCCGGGCTTGCGAGTGAAAACCCATCGCCCTTTACAGTTTTTATATATATATTTAACTTTATATATTGCTCTACTCAATTTATTCAACTGTTGCATTTAACATTCATTTGTATATGAATTTGCACTGATTTTTCTGCGGGCGAATTAGATTTATCCAAATCTCGCCACTTCTAGCTTTCAACGATTCAAACAGGTCCCGATAGAACCTAGAAGCTATAATGGCTGAGATTTCTTTAACTGTAGTTAATTTTATAGTTTCAGCTTCAAAAACAACCTCGCGTCCCTTAGATTGCTATCAAGTGGGAACGAGACTCTTCGGCCGTGCGGACCTGGGTTTACTGAATGAATCCCGGGTTCTGGCTATTTTGGGATATTTATCTGCTTCTGTACAAATTTGAACTGTGCAGGTTTTCTAGCCACTCATATGTGAGCCTAGGAATCGTGGGATTCATGATCAAACTGATCAGAATCTGATTCCCACGATGGACAAACTCTGATTTATAGATGTACCCTGCTAATTTTTTTTGTAAAAATGTACATGCACAGACCTTAAAATGGTTATCCTGATTTAAGGTCTCAACATAGTTAAAATATGCATTGTCGTGCCAGCGTCCCTCCGATGGTTTCCATACCCATGAGGAGGCTGATACTTTATATTTCTGTGGTCGAGGATGCTTCGCAACCCAACAAATCACCATTTGTATGCAGCCTTAAGGCTATAAAAATAAAATTGAGAGTAGCGATATGCTTCAATTCCTATGTCAGCGTAAGGGTTTGATAAAACCAGCTTTCAAAACATCACTGTCAATTCAATTCAAAAGCTTTTGCAAATCAAATTAAATGATGCTTTTTGCAAAACAAATCAAAGACTAATTTTCAAATCAAATCCAACCCTTCGTATATAGGCTCAACGAAGCCTGTCAAAGCTTTCAATCAATCCAAAGGCCCAATTTTCAAACAACATTCACTCACACATTCCAGTTTTAAGGGAAATATTAAAAAGATTGAGGTACCATGTTTACATGGGAGTCGTGGGGTGCCTAACACCTTCCCCACACTTAACCAAGCCCCCGAACTCAAAACTCCGATTTCAAAGATCAAGTTTCGACAGTGTCCAGCAATTGGGCCTCTTTTCAAATCAAATTCGGTTGAGTTGGTACAACCATTTTCAGAACTACCAACTGGCGACTCTATTTAAATCAAATCGTCGACATATACAAATGTTGGCCTATTTCCTACAAAACCCTTCAAAATCTTTTTCGCAATAAAAAAGAACAAGGGTAGAGATAACTTAGGAAGATGGATTTGAGGAAACTCGGGTTACGAACCGACCCGCGGTATTTCTTAAATTTTCCAACGTTGACATATATATATATACGGTCCGGATCTTAAGCTCACCCAACTCACCCCTCTTTAGCGATGGACCGGGCGATGGTTTGTTTCGTCGCTATATATACAACCATCGTCTTAACTTTTAGCGACGGACAACATATAGACGACGGTTGTATATATAGCGACGGACGAACCGTCGCCCGGTCCGTCGCTAAAGGGGGGTGAGTTGGGTGAGCCTAAAATCCTTATTGTATATATATATATATATATATATATATATATATATATATATATATATATATAAGAGAAAAAGCCACGAATTAGCAATCCAGGCTAATGAAGTTTAGTATAAATATATATATATATATATATATAGTTATATATATTAAAGTAGAAAAAGCCACAGATTTATAATCCAGGCATGACTGAATTAATGTAAATATATATATAGTTAGTTATATATATATTAAAGATGAAAATGCCACAGATTAACAATCTAGGCTAAATAACACTTATAAATATACATATATATATATATATATATATATATATATATATATAATCGATAAAGGCCACAAATTTGAAATTTAGGCTTAAATAGCACTTAAAAATGTATATATATATATATATATATATATATAGATTAGAAATTCAGGCAAAACTAGAAGCTATAAATATATATATATATATATATATATATGTTCATATATATATATATATATTAAAGTGGTAAAAAGCTTCAGATCACAAGAAATCTTACAATGTATAGCGCTAGAGGCTTTAAACCACTTGGTAGGCTTAGACACTCTGTTTCCACTTATTAAAACTTGATAGATTAGTATATATACATATACAAGTTTATTGGAAGAGTAAAATTAAAGTTTGGAGCAATGTAGGTAGGGTTAAGAGCTGAAATGGGCTGAATTTCCTCTCTTTTTCTCTTTTTTTTTTCTTATTTTTTGGTTGGTGGGGGTCTTTATTTATAGGACAAAATAGTCGCGGGTCTACCTGCGGCTCCTCGGGTGGGCCCCGGTCCCGTGGGTCCCATTGTCCCAAAGTACGTGCACTCCGACTAACGCATTGTCTGCTTCGAACCTTCATAACTTTTAATCCGGGAGTCCGATGGAGGCGTGATATACCTTTTTGAAAAGCCCTTTCCGAGAGCTACATAGTGACATGAGATTTAACCTTTTCGAATATGGGAAGATGGGTCCGTGACCAGATCTTCGAGTCTTCGCAGTCTGTCCGTTGAGCTGTCTTGTGCTGTTTTTACTCGGGATTGATGTTATGGTTCTTCATGACCTTCATGGCATTGATTTGGCTTGATTTTGACTTTATTTTATGTCAAGTTGGTAAAATGACCATTTTGCCCTTCTAGGAGTTGTCTCTAGGATTGCCAGGGTTTTCGACTGTTTCTCGGGGTTGTCTCCGCGGTTTGATTCCAGCCGAGTCTGTTCTTCCTCAGGGTCGTCTCCGAGGTTGACTTTGTAATATTCTAAATTTTGAACAGGAATATTAATATAAAAAGTAAATGTTAGTATGTTTTATATCTGGTGTAATGTGTATTTAATTTTATTATTATTATATATGATATATATATATATATATATACATATATCAACACATAAGATATAACTATGAAAACATATATGGAAAGTTATATAAGTAAACCCTAAATTAAGATTTTATGTACATAAGAAATTCTAACCCTAATTGTTATAATAACTAGAAATTATAACTTAATGATGTGATAAAGGATTATGAATATAGGTACATTAAGGAGTGAATTGAAAGAGATTGCTAAGAAACCCTAATCAGGTATTAGGAAATCCTAACCCTAAATAGGAAACCCTAATTTCAATTATAAACCCTAATTATAAATTAATAAACTTTAATGGTTTAATTTTGTTTTCTAGTTTCTAAGAGAACATGAAATGACTAAATTACCCTAGATTTAATTATAAAATTACCAAACTACCCTTAGTATTTGGGAAATGACTAAAATGCGCTTTTCTTATTCTTTAAGCAAAAGATAGCAACAAATCTTGTGAATCTTTACTCAAAGATTTCCCATGTGTTAAAATCAGCCACACCAACTTCCAATTGACACTTAGCCTCATTCAAGTACAATGAATCAAAAGATAAGATCAAAAAGGGAGATAACTTTAAAGAAAACCTTACTTTAAGTTTTTATACTTAGCCAAACCTCCTATTCTTTAGCTACACGAAATTTACACTAAATATACATAACAAACTAACCCCCAAACCCTTCTCAACAAGGCCGGATCAGATCAGAAAGGATGAAATCATAAGTTGCTCAAAAAGGTCAAAACTTAACTCTAGCCTTAATTAGATCCTTAAATCTGAAATAGTATTGTTGTTTTTATTGTTTAAATATGTTAATTAGTATGTTATTTAGTGATTTGGGTTGCTAAAACATAAATCTATAACATCTAAATGCACAAAAATAAAGATTTAAGAAAATGGACAAACCCTAGTATTGCCTGACAGCCTAATGTCAGGGCTTGTAGATTTTGCTCTGTTAATCGTTTGACAAGTGTAAGCCTTTGGACTTGTAGTATGACATGAGGTTAGTAACCTGGAAGTGAAATCATGTCCATAAGATCAACCGGCTGAAAGTTATAGGCAGTCAAAACCCGTTGACCGAGCATGACCACCCGTTTTTTGGGTAACCCAAAAAAAGTATGAACAGGTCTGACAGGTAGTTTGATCGCTTAGATCTCTCGTCTGTCAGTCTGTTTGAATGTTAGGTGTTAGTTAGGTTATACTCTGACACGAGGACTACACTACCCGAGCACTCTAGAGCATTATAAAATTACAGATCGAACATGATTGAAGGTCAAACCACGTTGACCGTTAAGCTTGCAATTCTGGGTAACCCAGAAAAATAAAAGCAGCTTCTGACAAGTTCTTTAAGGGCTTAGATCTTGCTGCTTGATGATTTCTAGACCTTCTAAGTGCTACCTTGTGGTACCCTGTTAGTTAGTCTATAACATCCGACCACTAGAACACCTAAAACACAAACACACTGCAAGATATAAGTCTAGCAAAAGCATTGACCGACATTGACTTTTTCATTTTTGGGTAACCTAGAAATGAAGAACAGTCTTGGTATAGAGGTTTGACCGTCCATAGAATCATGTAGTAATATGTTTAGATACTGGAATGGCTATAGGTGTATACTACTACACTAACACTACAAGTTCATCACACTTGATTGCCCAGAAACCAAACAGATTGTAAGAGAGATTAAGTCAAACAAAGGCCCTAAGCGTTGACCAGCCTATTCTTGAGCATCCAAGAACACCTATGGCGACGGTTCCTGTCACTATAGCCTATAGCGACGGTTTTAAATAAAAATAAAAATAATAAAAATAAATACTAAATAATTAATAAAAAAATTGAAAATTCATATTTAATTATAATAAATAATTTTTAATATTTTGACATAAAATTTTATTAATATTTAATTTATTTAAATATTAATGATAATAAAAGTATTTAATAATTATATTAAATAAATTATTTAAAAATAGTATTAATAGTTAAAAACAACATTTTAAATAAGAATAAATTATTTAAAAATGATATTAATGATTTAAAAATCATTATGAATAGAAAAATTATTGATTATTTAAAAATCATTTTAGATGGTTATTAATTATTTAAAAATAATATTAATAATTCAAAAATAATTATTAATAAAAATAAATTATTTGAAAATGATATTGATGATTTAAAAATCATTATAAATTGTTATTAAATAATTAAGAATAATATTAATGATTTAAAAATCATTGTAAGTGATATTAAATCATTTAAAAATTATTTTGAACCTTTGAAAATTATTATAAATAATAACTAAAATATTTAAACGTATATTGAAACTTTTGAATAAAGTTTATTGAAAAACTAACTAGATAACTGTTCAATAAAGCAATAAAATACCGAACGGACACCGAAATCAACCTAGACACTAATAGTTTGACTAGTTATTAGCTGTTATTATTTCTAATGACTGTTATAAACATATATAGGTTTCGTAAACACTTTCAAATAGTTTAAGTAGCTGATCTTCGCAAAGGTAAGTTTTTCAAACTTTATTTAATTTTTATATTAAATGTAAGTCATGTATATTGACATATGAACTTGTTATACCCATTATTCGTGATTTTTGTGATTTGAAGAAGGTTATGACTTATTGTTCAAGCATAAACAAGACATATGAACTGTTATTTTCATAAAATATTTTTAATTTGATATCAAAGCATAGATTGTGGTGAAACTAATGTGGTTTGGTACAAATATATATACTGATACTATCAATAACTGACAGTTTTACACTGACCGGGTAGTTATCAATGACCGACAATTTTATACTGACCGGGTAGTTATATGTTGTGGTAGGATGATATGCATACTCCTAGATTGTTTGATTGAACAAATCAACTCGGGTTGCTAAGTCTATATATAACTGACAAAAACTCGTAATATGTGGGGTTTGGCAGATCAAACCTCAGTATATATATATATATATATATATATGGAAAAAATCTGAACTATAAGTTCCTTCAATTCAAATTTAGTGTGAGTATAATATATAACTTGTTTAAGACTTGTTGAGCTTTTTGTAGCTCATCCTTGCAATTATTCTTTTTCTTTGCAGCTTTAGCTGACATATCAAAAGTTCCAGAGTTCAATCATGTGGATGGAAAAACTCGGTTAATTTAAATTTTGGTTATATCCTTGGGGACTCTGATGTAATAGTAAGTTGGGATTTATTGTAAGCCAATTTAAGAATATGTAATATATTATTATCTTTTATCAATTGCTTAGTTTTTACCTTTTTAGAACATAGGAATAAGTACAGTATCTATATGAACTATAAATCTGAATTGGGAGTATTGAAAGATATTATGGTTCTCTGATGGACTGAGGTAGGTCGCACCCCTCAGTTCCAAGAACGACCCTAACATTAATACTGCGAATGTCAGATAGATAGGAATTATTGATATGAAAGAAATATCCATGAGATTATAAACCTATTCATCCAAGTGAGGGTATCCCAACATAGTAAATGTTATGACGAGAACTACTATTCATTTTGGAATACTGTGAATCTTGAATTGATAGGAATTATTATCTTATGATATATTCACGTAAGCACCAAATCTGCTACAGGGAGTGTAGAAAATTTGGGGGCGTCACTGACTTGATATCCCAAGGTTGTCTTTGGGGATAATTTGATGCTTCGGGGCTGTCTTCGAAGGTTGATTTGGTCTTGTGACGCCCCCAAATTCAGACACTCGTATCTCAAATTCGGTGTATCACGTACTAATTCTAATAACAACTAAAATCTCAAACAATGGAATAATAGAATAATTTACATTGATATAACATAAATATTCTCGTCCCAAGTCTCGAAACTGTTACTAATACACTTCATAACTTAATCCAAACATAAATTATTACGTAACATTAATTAAGTCTTAATACAACATAAGTAAAACATCCTAACATAGAAGAGCACAGCTACTTCATAGCCTTGCCTTCGCTCTTGTCCTGTCCTGGGGTTCCACCTTGCCCTGCCCTAACTGAAATATTTATGGGAAGCAAGAGTGAGCAACAAATTTGCCCAGTAAGTAATATGCCAATAAATGTGAACAGGTGTATATACAGGTCTTAATCTCAAGGGTAAAACGGTAATTAATAACTCAAAAATTCAAATAAGAATGTTTTGAACAAAGTAAATATCAATGGCTTCCAAATCTATTCTGTGAAGTTAAATAAGAACCACTACGGGTCGAGAAGTTATTAAAGGATTCAAAGGTTTCAACAATTTCAAGTGAATGAATAGATATCACTGAGTGTCACTATAGACCAAGAATTAATAGAAGAATCTAACGATTTCAAAATTTCAAGTTAATAAATATTGGATACTAAGTAGTCACTATGGACCATAAACTTTTACTAGAATCACCAAAAATATTTCTTGTAACCCAAACAAGTACAAATAGGGGATCAGCCTACCGTACCTGGTGTTATGCATAATATATCCTGCTATTGTCGGCACCCCGACTATATAGTTTTCCCTTTTTGAGGGTTGTTCATCTCAGCATATTATAAAAGTCCGCACCAAAGCAATTGGTGTGGATCACTTTCTAATTCATGATATTGGTCTAGCTGAATTAAATGGTGTAGACAACTTTTACAATGTATATAAGAACAATTTATAAGTTCAAAACTCACAACATGATTCGAAGAATATAATCGTGATTTAAATCAAGCTATGAAATATTAATTTATAAGACAAGAATTATTCTAGCAATTGTTTACTCATACGATCAATAATAGTACAAGCTCAAGTACGTGCTCAATAAAGAGTATGGTTCGAATACTTTCTCAATAAAAAGTAGAGTTAAGAAACTTGCACAATATCCAAAATTGTGTAAGATAGAGAACTTGCATTCAATATCAAAATCAAATAAAATTAGGAAACTTGCTTCCAAGATCCATTGCATAAAGTAAATGCATATGTTAGGATACTTGCCTGAGTCGTTGACTAATTCCGACCTTGACTTCTTATCCTCGAAATAACCTATTGTTATTATAATGGTTAATCTCTATCAACTCATAAACATATAAACCTTAATTGGTCTAACACACTAGCCTTAAGTATCTAAGACTTCTCAAAATAATTGTTCATTGTTTCTCTAATCGTTATCTCTTTCATTTTATCATTAATCTAGTACTTCATTTAATTATTCTCTGAGTAATTCCCTTAATCATAATTAGGGATATTTATATTAATTATTAATGTCTCATTGGTTCACAATTTAATTTATTTATTCAAATACAAATAAATGATTCTTACTTTATTTGTTACCATTTAATTACTCTTTAAGTAATTTTTCTTAGTTACTAATCATTAACCTTCACAATACACAATTATTTCATTTGCCACAAATAAAATAATCCTTTTATTATTTTATTTATTTAATCAATCGTTCACTTTATTTTATTTATCCATGTCTCATTACATAAATAAAGTATTCTTACTTTACTTAGTATTATTTAATAAGTCTTTAAATAATTTTCTTAATAATTATTTGTATTTTATTAGCCCACAAATAAAATAATCTAGTTACTATTTTATTTGTTTAATATATAATTAAAGTTATTAATTCACAATTAAATAACTTTTACTATTATTTAATTATTTATTCTTCATTAATCCATAATTACAATTATCTTTCAATTTAAAATAATCTTTTGCAATTAACTTAAAACTAAAATAATTCTTTAATATTACTTTAATTGTTTACAATTTATTAAACCATATTTAAAATAATCCTTACTATTATTTTAATTGATTAATCTAAGCCAAAGTAATTACTAATGTACAATTAAAATCTCATTTTAATTGTTTATGAGTAACTCACAATTAATATTAATTAATATTTTATTTTATCTTGTTATTAATCTTATTTTATCTCATTTTATCTTAAAAACAAGCTTTGACCCGTTTGACCCGACCCGACCCGGACCGACCCAACTCAAAAAATGGCCTAGCGCCTAGGCGCTTGAAATAAGCCTGGGTTGAGCGCCTAAGCACTCCCCAGCAGAATCCAAAAATCTAATTTTTCAACATTTTAATTTTTGACCCTTTTTGATTCAATCTTCCATAACTTGTTCATTTTATATCCAAATGAGTTCAAACCACTTCTATTATCTCATAAACTTACATGTCTTCAATATTTGATATCTTGAACAATTTTCTAAAATATTTATTTAATCAAATTATTGGTCTTTCCAAGCTAGGGTTCATACTTGGACATGTTCTACTAATCATTTTGCTATGAGTTCGTTTTAAGTCCGATTCTGACGATTTCACTTGGGTTATGTTCGTATCTCATAGATGTTCAACATAGTATTTTTGGATCATCAACATAGCTTACACATTTTATGACATTTATCATCAAGTCTCATGTTTATAAATATTTCATTCTAGGTTTCATGCTCACATGTTTTTCTATGATTCATTTTAACCTAGATCACATATCAAGACATATAAATCACTTATTCTCCTTTCAATATCCATCCTTATAACTTCGGATCCATCATGATCCCATAACACACAAACTCCCACAACCAAGCATGCATTTTTCTACTTAGAATCATATATACTAACTTATCTTATAAAAACTAAAGTTAGGTTATGAACTTACTTCTTGAATGCTTTCCTCCTCTTAGCTAGGAACCTCAAGTATCTCTTCACGTTTTCTACTCCTTCTTGAACTCCACCAAAAGCAAGAACTCTCTAAGCTTTCATCTTTTCTCTCTAACTCTCTCTAGCTTTCTATATTTCTACACATAGCAAATGAAAAGGCAAACTCTTAATCACTAACACAAGTCTTCTATTTATAGGCAAGCTATTACCCTCATATGGTCATTCCACAAAGGGTAAAGAAGGGAGTTGGTGACTAACTCCACCAACTACTACTATTTATGGTCCTTCTTCATCTCCCCCACATGGCTTTAGCTTGTGAGCTTAACTAAGGCACAAAAAAATCAGCATTTGGGCATAGGATAGGGGTCATGAGAGGGGGGTCTATTGCACCATGTCACATATTTAATTCCCACCTTGTACACAATGCTTGCATACATGACCCTATACACACATATATAAATAAATACCTCTATTATACAACTACATAGATGTATACCTACATGTATAGGTATACATATACCTATCATCATATATTACACATTGGGTTATCTCAAGCTAAGTCAAATTGGGCTAGGCACACATTAATGCACATGGACTCTAATATTGACCTAGCACATACATATTGATTAGCCACATCTCCTAACTCTTACAAGCATGTCACCTTAATGTTGTTGGGCTTGGATATAATCTAAGTCCAATACATTATTAAATCATGACCCAACTAGTCCAATTAGAAAATTAATTATGCCACAGAAGGCTTAACACTTAAGCTTAATTAAGCTTATAATTATCATCAACATAATTCTTAATCATTTCATACTTGATTAAATTATTAATCACATGAAACACACACACACACACACACACACACACACACACACACACACACACACACACACACATATATATATATATATATATATATATATATATATATATATATATGCACACAAATAATTATAATAACCTTTGTTTTAAATTCTAAAATTATTTATAAAATTCTCGGGAATTACAGGTCTCCTGGGGTTGTCGCCGGGGTTTGTCTTGATCTCCCGAGGTTGTCATTGGGGCTTGACTTGATCTCCCGGTGTTGTTGTCGGTGCTTGACTTGATCTTCCGGGGTTATCAACGGGGTTTGACTTCATCTCCCGGTGTTGTTGCCAGGGTTTGATTTGATTCCCCGGTGTTGTCGTTAGGGTTTTGACTTGATGATTTGGACTTCGTCCAGGGTTGTCTCTAGAAGGTAAAAGACGGTTTTTCCCTCTTGCAGGGTTAGTAATATGAATACAAAATTTCGAGTGTCTACAGTTGTATTTTTCACAAGGACAATATTTTTCTTTTTTGAATATATGAAAGTGCTAGGTTGGACTTAACTTAGATAATTTTGGTTCGGATATGTTACCACTTGATCAAAATAATCTAAGAGGCAAAATAAAAGGAGTTACATATTGATGTAATTGACAAAGAGTTGTCTACCTATTTATTTATATATGATTTGTTGTGTTTTCCACAAGGCTATATATATTTAAAATGAAATCCTTAATCTCATTAGTAAAATCTTTAATAAGATTTTATCCGAACTATATAAGTGAGGGTAATATAGTTTGAAGAAAATAGTGGGAGATACCAATTTAAAATAAGACCTAATTTATTTTGGTATGATAATTAATTAAATAAATATTTGCTAAAATGTTGTCTTTTCACATGCAGAAATTTAAAAATGTCGAAATCACTAATTTCACTGCGTAGTATACTTGATGCTAACAAACTGACCGGAACGAATTATATGGACTGGTTAAGGAATTTGAGAATAGTTCTGTGACGAACAATATTTTTGTAATTTATTTTAAATATTTATTAAATTAAATAAATATTTTTGTTGATTTATTTATTGAGTTAAATAAATATTTAATAGAATTGTGGTAAATTAATTTAATTAAATGTGTTTCATTGATTAAATTAATGTGGAATAATTTTATAGTTCAAAGTGTGAATTTAATTGAGATTATTAAATTAAATGAGTTGTTATTAATTATAATATTATTCTAATTAATTTAATAATTAATTAGAGATTTAATGATATGCCATAATTAATAAATGAAAATTTTAATTATGTGATGATTTGATTTAATGTGTAATATTGTCTTTAATTTAATTTAATTTAAATACTATTATTTGATTAATTAAAATGTGACAAATAAACTTTATAATAAACAAGTTAATTAAATTAAACAAAAAAGGAGTTATTTTGGACAAAACCAAACATGGCCTTAAGAACATGGGAGCAGTTAAGGCCTGATGCGCTTAACTTCTACCCATGTTCCACCAGTTATTTTATACGCAGAAGTTATATATATTCCTGCATTCATTCAGAGTTCATACAAGTCAGAACACACAGAGAGAAAATAGAGAAAAATTGAGAGATTTTGTGAATTGAAGAATAAGTTGGAGAATTAAAGAGACTTCTATCATCTAAACAGAGTTATCATGGGTAATCCCTTTATCTCAAAATTTAATTTACGTTCTTGAGTTCTTCATGAAAAGTTATTTTTAAGTTCTCTACAAACAAACTTTTGTGACTAATGCATGAGATAGTGATTTGTATGTGTTAAGTAGTATATATAAATCATTATATGATAGTTATAAACTGTTTTAGAGTAATCAAATCCATGTAATTGTGTTTAATTGGAGTTTTATAGTTTACAAAGTAATAACATATGAATATAGCTTATATGTACAAAAATTCATGCTTCAATTGTATGCTAAACTGTAAATTGAAGATTGAATATGTTTATATATGTAAAACGAAGAGAACGAAACTTAAACGGACTGATTTGGTTGAAAAACGAATTTATGGTAGTTGATTTTGTTAAGAATGTCAAAAATGGAGTTTTTCACAAAAATAGTTAAATTATGAGTTCTTATTTGGGTGTTTAAGTTCCCTAAGATGTTAAAATTATGTCATGATTGTTGTGTAATATTTCTCTTAAGTTTATAACTTATGGGTAGCATTAAATTTATTGTTTGAGCTTAATTTTGGCATAAAATGACTCTTTCTGTGTTCTTCGCGAACTCTGTTTGTGCCTCACTGCGTCACGGCGCCGCAGCGCTATCTCTGTGAAGAAACCTAGTGCTGCAGCGCTAGGCTCTGTGCGAGCTAACGTATCACGGCGCTGCAGTGCCAGTTCTTTGAAGGGACCAAGCGCTGCAGCGCCATGCCAGTAGCCTGCTAACGTGGCTCGGCGCCGCAGCGCTGGTCCCCAGTTCAAACTGGGCGCTGCAGCGCCGGTTAGCAGAATGGCCCAGGCAATTCTATTTAAGTGTTTAAGTTTAGAAATGCGATTTAAAACCTAATGTAATGAACATGAAAATGTGTTAGCCATATATTGAGATGTTAAAACAAATTAATAACATGTCAATGATGTTTTACGTGATTAATTGATAAGTTGAATACGTGTTTTAAACTCGTTGTTTGTGAAGTCTAATAATGTGTTCAAGAACTAATGTTTGTGATTCGATGAGTATAATCAGACTTTGGATTAAGTTAAGTTTACTCATGATGCTAGTATATTAGAATTAATTGGTATTGTGAATGTAATGGTATGTAAGATTAATTGAGGGATGTGAATAGTAATTATCTAAACTACGCAAAAGGCAAGTTTTCTTATCCTATCTTGACTACAATTACGTAAGCCTTAAATTGTATTCTTATATCGATCAAGTTCCTATTGTTGTTTATTCAAGTTATGATTCCGAATGAGATGTTCTAATTCTTATATTCTTTCAGTTATATACATTTGAGATTCAATCTTTGATTTAAATATCATTTACATTATTGTATTGAAACCTTAAATGACCAGCGAACCCTTCTTGATTCAACTAGTCCATAGTTGATGAGCGTTCTAAATTCTAGAACTATTATTGAGGCTTATCCAAACCAAACTTCCTTTGGTGTGAAATCTGATGTCAAACTGAGATGAACAACCCTTTATAGGGGATTATTTACGCGTTAACGTTGAGATATTGTGCACATACATGGTACTAAGGGCTGATCCCCCGAAGTACGAGAAGTAAGGTTCATATAGTCTTACGACTATTAAAGGTTTAAAGTAAAAATACTTGATAACCTGGGACATATTTCTTGGTCTTATGACCCTCAAATATACTCTTAATTCTTGTTTCTTAATCTTGATTCAAAGCCGAGCTTTCTATTATTCAGAACTCATTGATTTCTCGCATGTTATTATTGTTATTATATTGTTATACTTATGGGCAATCTTTGCTCACTCTGGCATAATAACATTGCAGCTAAAGTTGAAAGAACTGAAGAGCCTTCCACTAGTAAAGGCAAAGGAAAGATGAACAAGTAATGAAGACTTGTTATTATCATTTGTGAATGTTATTGATAAGATTTATGATGTTATGTTTAAGACTTAATTATTTTTTTATTTTTCCGCATTAATGTTTTAAGGTTAGATAACCTGGGGATTGAGTATTTATTTATGATGTTGTAACCCCTTAAGCGGAGGATTTCTATTTAATTACGAGTTTCATTTATTATGGGTAGATAGATGTGTTATTATTGGACAGTGAACACCAAATCTTATGGAATTGAAGTACCTGGATTTGGGAGTGTCACAAGTTGGTATCATAGCTGTAGGTTATAAACCTTAGGTGGGGGGAAAACCTTAGGGTAGTAGCCTTTTAAGAGATCGATAACATAATGGTGACAAACTCTTATCGAGTTTTAAGAAATGAATTAAGGAATTCATTGAAGATAATAAAAGACTTTATGTGCTTATGTGATTACTTATGTGCTCGCTAGTATCGATTAGCATCACGTAGTAACTGAAAACTTAAAATTTTGATTGTCAGGATGTTGGATGTTGGAGGATCCAGTCAGCCTAGGTAGGTTGAGCCCCGAGTAGCTAGAGAGGAGGAGCCTCGAGACATTCATACCGTCTGGGTGCAGTTGGTTCAGAGAGAGCCATCTCCATTGATCACTATTGTGGGTTAGGAGAATGAGCCTGTGTTTGATTCAGAGGAGGACTCTAAGGAGATAGAGGTAAAGGCTGAGGCTGAGGAGAAAGATGAGGACCTTGATGAGTTTCCACCAAACTCTATCAGTGCCGAGATGTATGACGAGTGGTATGACGACATGTATGACCGTAACATAGAGTTACATGATAATGTTCGAGAATTAAAGGAGCATACAATTGTACAATGGGCTACTATAGAGTAGAAAGATGACGAGATGGAGAATCTCGATGGACGTCTTGGAGATGTGGAGTGGAAGTTGGTGCATGCAGAGAGACAAAATGAAGAGATGTTAGCAGAGATAGAGAAACTGAAGAGTGACTTGTGAGAGGAGTCAGCGAAGCGTGCTAGAGTAGAGGATGCTTGGATGAAGGCTTCTCGACGTGTAGATCTTGCTGAGGATGATGATCGGGCAAAGAAGGCTAAGATTGAGGAGACGGACTACACATTTCAAATAACGATTTATAGGACCCATGATCGAGTTGTTTACTATCCAGTACAGTTTGAGGACTTACCTTGGTACATGCTGGATCGTAGGACGATGTTTCGTATCATGGAAGAAGAGCGCAGAGAAGCTGTTCGACTTCTTAGTAGGCCGTGATAGGAACAGTATGAATTATGTGAATATTCTATAGTAGTTAATAATGTAAATTCCAATGTGATTATAAATAATGGAATATGATGGTTTAAATCCTGAAGATTCTTTATCTCGAGATAGTTGATGTAAATAGCAGTGATGCTATCTTCGTATGTTTAAAACTTTTGAATGAATAAAATATCAGAGTTTATTTGAGATGATAATTGTTAAGTGATAATCTTAAAATGTTTAAGTTAAGTCTTAAATATTTAAGGAATTGAGTAACGATCTAATAATTGTATATCTTAAACAGAAAGATGCCGCCAAGAAGACGCCCAACCCGTCAACCAACTCAGGAAGGATCGTCCAATAACAATAACAATAACGCCAATGCCAACGCTAATCCTATTCAGCAGTTGGTCAATCTCTTAACTGGAGCACTTGCCAATTAGCCGCATGCTCCACAAACTACGTCGTTTAAGGATTTCAAGGATTCAGGACCGCCAGAGTTTAAGGGATCCATGAACCCAATCAAAGCTCAGACTTGGGTGATGGAAATGGAGAAAGTGTTTGACATCGTAAGGGTCAACGATGATCAGAAGACCGCCTTTGTAACGTTTATGCTGAAGGCAGAGGCCAGCTACTGGTGGCAGGCGAATAAGGTCAGGGGAGGACAAGGCGTAATAACTTGGGACAGGTTTAAGGAGATGTTTTTCGAGATGTACTTCCCAACGAGCTCTTAGAACTAGATGGTGGTTCAAGTCCTAGAACTGAAGCAGGGTAACATGTCTGTACCAGAGTACGCCACAAAGTTCTATGAGTTGGCTAGGTTTGCAACTTATCAGGTGAATACAGATGAGATAAAGGCTAGAAGGTTTAAACAGGGATTGAAGCCCTGGTTGTACAGCAAGGTGTCAATGTTCGAACACTTTTGCGGGAGTGTTGGAGAACGCAATTGTCATAGAAGGTGGAAGCGATGCTCTGACCAAGTACAATCAAGAACTAAATAAGAAAAATAATGAAGGTGAAAGTAACAAAGCTAGTGGCAACAATACTGGTGGTGGCAGCAGTCAGAAAAAGAGGTGGAATGATAGTGCATCTACTGGGAACCAGCAAGGAAATCAGAAGAAGAGGGTGGAGGCTTGTCCTACCTATGGGAAGAATCACCTGGGGGTCTACATGAAAGGAAAGAGGGTCTGCTATAATTGTGGTCTGGAAGGCCACATATCGCCAAATTATCCTATCCCTAAGAAGGGAGCTTACTTCACGTGTGGGTCAAAGGACCATCTGGCAAGGGATTGTCCCAAGAAGGCATCAGAAGGGGAAGGAGCAGGTGGAAATAGAGGAACCATCGGTGGTAACACTCTGACTATCACCGGATCGACGCCAAACAACCGACATACCGCTAGGACTTTCAACATGACCATGCAACATGCTGTGCAGTCACGTGATGTGGTATCAGGTATCATTCCGATCAATAATATAAATGCTTACGTGTTATTTGATTCGGGTGCTACTTGCTCATTTATATCCGATGACTTTGCTAAGAATCTTGAATTGCCTAAGTGTCGACGTCAGGAAAAAATCTTATCACTTTGGACAGATCTTCCTCTTCCTAAATTTTGTTATTTTCTACCCTTGTTTATCTTATCTGTTTTATGAAGGGTGAAAAGTTTTTTAGGAAAAGGCCAACATGTATCATGTCGATGATTTGAATGGTTTACAAAGTCGCCAGTTGATATATTCTGAAATGGTTGTACCAACTCAACCGAGTTTCGTTTGATTTTGCAAGTAGGCCCAATTACTAGACACTGTCAAAACTTGGCTTTGAAACCGAGATTCTTAAAGTTCAGGGGCTTAGTTAAGCGGGGGGAAGGTGTTAGGCACCCCCAACTCCCGTGAAAACACGGTACCACATCTTTTCAATATTTTCCTTTTTTAATTGCAATGTGTGTGTGTATGCTAGAAGTAATTGAGCCTACGTTTATTTGAGTTGAAAGTAGTGCCATACTTCATTGGACCTATATACGAAGGGGTTGATTTGTTTGAAAAATCCTTTTGTTTAGACAAGATATGAAAATGATGTTTTGAAAGGTTGGTTTTCAAACCTTTACGCTCGCATAGGAATTGAAGTATATTGATATTTCCATTTTATTCTATTCAGCCTTTGGCTCGATTGGGATGTTTATTTGTCGGGATGCGAAACAACCTCGACCACATAATTTATATACAAGTGTCAGCCTTCTTATGGGCATGACAGCCATCGAAGTGACTCTAGCACTACAAACCATATTTCACTATGTTTGGGACCTTAAATCCAGATAACTATTTTAAAGTCCCTCGGATGTACATTTTATAGAACTGGCAGGATACATTTGTAATGTGGAGTTGTCCATCGTGGGAATTAGATTCAGATTAGTGTGATTGATCATTAATCCCATGATTATTCGGCTCACAGAAAATAGCCAAGAAAACCTGCACAACAAGATATTCACAGAAAATGCAAACTATACTCTAGATATCGCAAAAACAAAAGATTTATCAGTCAAATCCTTGCATGTGCGTAGCCAAAGCTTCCCGTTCTCACTAGATATGTGTCGACGTTGGAAAATTTAAGAGTCACGCGGGTCAGTTTGTAACCCGGTTATCCTCAAATCGATCTTCCTAAGTTCTCTCTACCCTTATTCTTTTTATTTTGGAAAAAGGTTTTGAATAGTTTTTTAGGAAAGAGGCCAACATGTGTTTATGTCGACGATTTGATTTGATTTAACAGAGTTGCCAGTTGGTAGATTTGAAAATGGTTGTACCAACTCAATAGAGTTTAATTTGAAAAGAGGCCCAATTGTTGGACACTGTAGAAACTTGATCTTTGAAATCGGAGTTTTGAGTTCGGGGGCTTGGTTAAGTGTGGAGAAACTGTTAGGCACCCCACAACTCCCGTGTAAATACGGTACCGCATCTTTTCAATATTTCCCTTAAAACTGTGAATGCTATTTGAAAATTGGGCCTATTGATTTGATTGATTGAAAGTAGTGCTTTGCTTCGTTGAACCTAGATACGAAGAGTTTGATTTTGATTTGAAAAATCAGTCTTTGATTTGATTTGCAAAAGCATTTAATTTGATTTTCTTGAAAAGCTTTTCTTTTGATTTGAATTGAAAATGATGTTTTAAAAGCTGGTTTATCAAACCCTTACGCTGCCATAGGAATTGAAGCCTTTTGATACTTCTAATTTATCTTTAAAGCCTTAAGGCTGCATGTGAATGGTGATTTATCGGGCTGCGAAGCATCCTCGACCACAGAAATACATAAGTGTCGGTCTCCTCATGGGTATGAAAACCATCGGAGGGACGCTGACACGACAATCCATATTTTCACTAGATTGAGACCTTAAATCTGGATAACCGTTTTAAGGTCTATTTACATGTATATTTCTACAGAAAAACTGGCATGGTACATTTGTAAATCGGAGTTTGTCCATCATGGGAATCAGATCCCGATCGATTTGATTGTGAATCCCACGATTCCTAGGCACATATATGAGTAGCCAAAACTTGCACAGTTCAAATTTGTACAGAAACAGATATATATACATTCTCACGTCGCAATGGAAAACTAGAATTGGCGAGATTTAAATAAATCTAGTCCGCCCGCAGATATATCAGTGCAGATTCATATACAAATGAATGTTAAATGCAGCAGCTGAATAAATTGAGTAAAGAAATATATATAATTATATATATGTATATATAAAAGCTGTAAAAGGGCGATGGGTTTTCACTCGCAAGCCCGGACTGGAATTGAAATATATATATATAAACTGTAAATAGCCATGAAATTATCCAGGCTGTGACAGAAACGTAATATATATATAAACATTAATAAGGGCGATGGATTTTCACGCCTGTGCCCATGCTAGAATTGAAATTGACAAAAAGTAGTCACCCAGTGACTGGGGAGAGCACCTAGTATAGGGAAGTGTGCAAAAGCAGTAAAAAGGTCACGAAGTAATATAGGCCGGACTAAATATATATATATATATATATATATATATATATATATATATATATTGACAGAAATGTAAATCTGCAGAAAAGTAGTCAACCAGTGACTAGGGAGAGCACCTAGTATGGCGAAGAGTACGAAAATAGTAAAAAGGGCGATGGGTTTTCACGCCTGTGCCCGGACTGAATTGAAATATATATATATATATATATATATATATATATATATATATATATATATATTGACAGAAATATAGTCAACCAAGACTGGTGTGAGAACCAATGATGGTGAAAATTACTTATATATGCGTACATATATATAAAAGCGGTAAACTACCTCAGATTTGACATTCGGGCTTGACAGAATTGAAATGTTAGTATATTTATAGTGAAGTATATATAAAAAATGGCCAAACCCAGACTTGGAAGATAATCCAGTCCAGCGAAGTTGCCAGAACGTGTGTGCTAGTGCATTGAAGCTGCTGGAGCTGACGGATCGTCAATCCGAGTTGTAGAAATGCAAAAATTTGAGTTTATATACAAAAATGTACCAAATTTTGACAAAAACGGCCACGAAACTAATTTCTGGGCATATTTAAAAGATAAAACTTCATGTCAAAGTGGAAAATAGTGCAAAGTAGTAGTATTGACTTCCTGATCGTAAAAATACTTACAATGGACTGCAATACAGGCTTTTCGCCAAATCATAGGCTCTATACGTCCAAATCTACTGGTTATTTTCTGATATGTGGTAGTATATGGGTATATCTACATGTTAGAGTGAAAATATTTGTTTTGGAAGAGGTGTAAAAGTCAAGAATTTGAACTGGCAGAGCTTCGCTGCGTTTCTTGCTTATGGAAATGAGAGGGGGTGGCCCTCTATTTATAGAGGGAATGGCCGCAGCTCTACCTAGGGCAGCTGCAAGTAGAGGTGCGGTTCCCCTGGCTATGTCGGGTTTTGTTGTCTCAAAGTACGTGCACTCCGGACAACGCGCAGTCTAAGTCGAAACTTTCTAACTTTTGATCGGAGCTTCCGTTTGAGGCGTGCGATACCTTTTCAAAAAGCTCTCACTGAGAGTGTTGCAATGACATGGGATAAAACATTTTTCAGATCCAAGAAGACGGGTTCATAACCAGGTCTTCGATTCCCCGCAGTTTATCCGTTGAGCTATTTTGCGTCGTTGGCACTCGGGATCGTCGTTATGGTTCATTCTGACTTCGATGGCATCAATTCAGGTTGAGTTTGACCGAATTGGTTGAAGTTTGATAAAATGACCATTTTACCCCTCCCAGAGTGGTCCTTGATTGATCTGGCTTCCCAGGGTTATCTCTGGGGCTGAACTGCACTTCCCGGATCGATACCGGGGATGATCTATACTTCCCAGGTTGAGACCGGGGATGACTTGACATGTCCTCAGTTGATGTCGAGGTTAATTTGTACCTCCTGAGTTGATTCCGGGGTTGAATGGACTTCCTGGGTTGAAACTAGGGTTGATCAGAACCTTCCGGGTTACTGTCAGGGCTGAATTGACCTCTCGGGTTGTTGCCAAGGCCGATTTGAAGACCCGATATTTGAGATCGGGATTTGAAATGACAACCCAATTGGAGATCAGGATTGATCTGATGGTCCGATTGGAGATCGGGGATGGCTTGACGGTCTGATTGGAGATCGGAGCTGGATGGACAATTCGATTAGAGATCGGAGCTGGATAGACGGTCCGATTGGAGATCAGTGTTGGATTAACTGTCCGATTGGAAATCAGAGCTGGATTGATCGTCCGATTGGAGATCGGAGCTGAATTAACGGTCCGATTGGAGATCGAAGCTGGATAGACGGTCTGATTGGAGATCGGAGCTGAATTAACGGTCCGATTGGAGATCAGAGCTGAACTGACTGTTCAATTGGAGATCAGAGCTGAATTGACGGTTCGATTGGAGATTGAATTTAGGTATGCCGATATTGGTGATCGGATTTGGTTGGAGTACTGATATTGGGGATCGAATTTGAGTTTACCGACATTGATGGTCGGATTTGAGTTTACCAACATTGGTGGTCGGATTTGAGTTGAAGGACAGGTATTGGTGGCCGAATTTGAGTTGATTAACATTTTTGCCCTCGTACAGTGTTAGTATTGGGGCAAGAAAAATTTTGAATGTCTATAGATGTCCCTCTTTATCATATCCATACAATATAATGTAATGGACAGGATAAAGATTAGTAGACATTAGAATTAAGAAGTGCCAGCACTGCTTTGAAGTTTGGACGTCTTTGAGTGGAATGGGGCTTCTACTAGCTGCTTACGTTATTACTCTGCTGGGGATAACGTTGTCCTGTACAGCCATTGAGTTTGTTGGGAAACTATCGCGAACTAATTTTGTCATTTTCTACTAAGGATGACGTTCTCTGCGATAGCTTTGTAGATTCTAATTGAGACTGATATGATTGATACTACCTCAATGATCCTTTTGAGGATGTGTATAACAGATTCCATTATTTGGGATGGATTATCATAATTGCTTCCGCTACCGGATCCCTTTCTATGTTTGTCGGGGGGTTGAGTCGACGGTCGAAGTGTCATTGGGGTTGAGCCAATGACTGGACTAGATTTTGGGCTGTACCCGAACTTCGTTGGGGTTGAGCCAACGGCTAAAAACTGCTTCAGTCAGTACCCAAACTTCGCTGGGGTTGAGCCAACGGCTGAAAACAGCTTCAGTTAGTACCCGAACTTTGCTAGGGCTGAGTTAACGGCTAAAAACTGCTTCGATCAGTACCCGAACTTCACTGGGGCTGAGCCAACGGCTGAAACTGCTTTGGTCAGTACCCGAACTTCACTGGGGCTGAGCCAACGACTAAAAACTGCTTTGGTCAGTACCCGAACTTTGCTAGGGCTGAGCCAACGACTGAAAAGTGCTTCAGTCAGTACCCGAATTTTGCTGGGGTTGAGCCAACGGCTGAAACTGCTTCGGTCAGTACCCGAATTTCGCTGGGGCTGAGCCAATGGCTGAAAAGTGCTTCGGTCAGTACCCGAACTTCGCTGGGGCTGAGCCAACGGCTGAAAACTGCTTTGGTCAGTACTCGAACTTTGCTAGGGTTGAGCCAACGGCTGAAAACTACTTCAGTCAGTACCCGAACTTCGTTGGGGTTGAGCCAACGGCTGCAAATTGCTTCGGTCAGTACCCGAACTTTGATGGGGTTGAGCCAACGGCTGAAACTGCTTCTGTCAGTACCTGAACTTCACTGGGGTTGAGCCAACGACTTAAAACTGCTTCAATCAGTACCCGAACTTTGTTGGGGCTGAGCCAACGACTGAAACTGCTTTGGTCAGTACCCGAACTTTGCTGGGGCTAAGCCAATGGCTGAAACTACTTCGGTCAGTACCCGAACTTCACTAGGGCTAAGCCAACGGCTGAAAAGTGCTTCGATCAGTACACGAACTTTGCTGAAGCTAAGCCAAAGGCTAAAAACTACTTCAGTCAGTACCCGAACTTCGTTGGGGCTGAGCTAACGGCTGAAAACTACTTCAGTCAGTATCCGAACTTCACTGGGGCTGAGCCAACGGCTGAAAATTACTTCGGTTAATACCCGAACTTTGCTAGGGCTGAGCCAACGGCTAAAACCTGGTCCGATCAGTACCCGAACTTCACTGGGGCTGACCCAACGGCTGAAAACTGCTTTGATCAGTACCCGAACTTCGCTGGGGCTGAGCCAACGGCTGAAAAGTGCTTCGGTCAATACTCGAACTTCGAGAAATGACCATTTTTGGCAGTTTTACGCAATACTTGGGCAGTTTTTCACATTTTGATTTGTTGATCCTCGGACATGGCTCCAGGATGAATACCAAGGGTCTCTGGGGAGTTTCCCTTTCCGTTAGGATTACGCTACTTAAACGCAGGATTTCTGGCCAAATCGCTCAATCGCGTAGCGATTTCTCTTCAGATTTGACATGGCAGCCCGTTTAAACTCCACCTCGACTCGAACTAAACCGGGCCTGGGGGGAGTGCTACCCACGTGGGCTGCCGCAGGTAGAGGTACGACAACCGCATGTAGAGGTGCGGCTACCTGAGCTTTAAATGGAACTCGGGAGTTTTCATTTTGCAAGTTTCCCGTTTGAGCAGCGAAAGGATTTTCGATCCTCTTTTTTAGATCTATGGAGTTCTGGCAGTCAGATTTTGATTCTGTCAGTTCCTAAGTATTCAGCGCAGCGCAGGTAACGTTTTACATGCCTTTTCCCCAATTTTTGACCGTTAAAAGCATGCGAACCACTTAGGGTGCTTTTAGACGCAATGTATGAAAAATGTATGCCTATATGACCTGTAAATTTTTTTTTTGACTACATATATATTGATATCTTACTGTAATGCACGTTTGGATGTAAGAAAATTTAGGTTCTGAGACAGTCAATTTTTTCACTTTTTGATCAGTTTACTCATCCTTTTTGAGGCCTAGTGAGCCTGGATTTTTAACTAAAAGTGTCTCGGGTAATTTGGCTACTATATGAGTTTGATTTTTTGATTTTTTTCAGTAAATATAAACTATTTCTATTTTTGGGTAGGTGTGCTATTGAATGGCCACCTAGACATGCCTGTGTCATGTGGACAGTCCATTTTACAAAGGAGACTCTAGCAAAATTTACCAAAATCTTAGTCATTGAAAAACATGCATATTTGACGCTGTGGGGAAATTTTTTACTGACTCATAGAGGTTTTGAGTTTCTAGGTTTTGAAATCATGTAGTTTTAACTTTATTAGGTATTTTTGATGGACCCATGCATGTATTAGGACCTAGAGATATATGTTGGACTGATTGAAAATGATAAGCCACAGGTTTTAGGCTTACCGCACCCTGTCTGAGGTGATTTGGAGACTTGTTGCCGTCGATGGATTGTGATAGACCTGGCAGTTCTAGCAGGGTCACCTTGGGTAGTAGACATAGGAGGGCTTCTGATGTGCCACCGCCACGTCCGGCTAGGACGCCTCAAAGATTGGTAGAGGGCAGGATTTGTCCAGCACAAGACAAGTAGCCACTAGACATAGATGATGAAGAGGCTCCGTTCGCCGTTCCTGCTCCCGCTCAGGCTCCTCGGGCAGAGGTCCCTGACATTGTTGTGCAGCCGCATGAGTTGTTGGGTGACTTAAGTCGCCATCCTTAGAGATATCTTCACGCCAATGAGGTGACTTGAAGTCTTTCTTCTCTCTAGATTCTTTTCTTCCCTTTTTTCCAAATTGACCTGCAGGGTGACGTTGTTGACGGAGGGAGGCTGGAAGCTCTATCTTGGAGAGCGTGCTATTAGGAGCATCACGGGAGAGATCTGCATTCCCATTATTCCTCTAGCTTGGCATCATTGGCCATTGACTGCGCCTTTGACAGACATCCCTCTGGAGGGCATTGATGGCTTCACCCTATCAGAGGGTCTGTACAGTCAGGAGGCATTTAGGAGTTAGTGGAGTCCTCGCACTATTGAAGCTCAGACTCGTGCTACCCAGTTCATGGAAGATATATTGCCAGGATCCGTGATGATGACGGATTGGATAGCTTGCCTCAAGGAGCCGACTCATACAGACCAGATAGCAGATCTGACCAGGGAGTTGGAGCAAGCTCGTTTCTTTATCAGGCATCTAGACCAAGATCCATCAGAGGCATCTTCATTTTACCCGTCCAGCTCAGGAGCAGGTCCCTCCTCAGGTCCATTTAGCAGCATTTTTGCAGGGGCAGATCCTCCCTTATACCGCCTAGATATGCCTGACAGCAGCGGTTTTGTATCCACCGAGGAGATGGAGCAGGTTGATCGATTCGACACGGATGTTTATGACTTCCTCTGATAGCTATTGGAGCTATACGTTTTTTTGTCAGCCACTGTTTTGGCTATTCTGTGGTTGTGCCATCATTTTGATAGACCACTTGTATTAGTTGGGTGGTGGGGCCCCATTTTCCCTGTTTTCTTCCTTTCACTTTGTATCAGGCTACATGGATGTTGTATGCAGTAGATAGCTTATTTTAGATATTCTTGCCATATCTTATCTTCTGCATCATTATTATATTACTGTCATCATGCATGTATATTGTCATTTGTATGCATTCAGACAGCTGTGTTTTGACTTGACCTTTGGACAGTCTTGTGGTACGATGCTACAGATGATGTCGTCTGCAGTCAGTCGCATTGAGCGTTTACCACCATCTGCGATGGCAGCATCATTGAGATCCTGGTATGATAGTCTGCCCTTTCCTGATAGGGGGACAGTAGACCAGATATTGGGGCATTCATTGGCCCTTGCAGATTTTTGGGTTCCGATCGGATTTGTTGAGGGTCTTCTACCCTGCTGGATTACCGACAGGCAGGTGTTCGGCTTTGGACGACGAGAGCTGACGCCTACTCTGGAGGAGTACCAGAGATTTACTGGACTAGACTTAGAGTTGTTGTGCGCTCGGACGGCGATGAGTGATATGAGGAGACCATTCATCAAGTTGTCCGGTCTTTGTCATAGTGTAGTCATGGATGAGATCATTTTTGGGCATGTGATCTTTATGGACTTTTTGATTGAGCGCTTTGGCGAGCTTGATAGCTATGATCGCCATGTCTGAGATTTTATCTGTTTAGCAGAGGCAAGGCATGCGGCCAGGATAGACATTCTGCTGATGTGTGTTGTGGCATATGTCTACATGCCGTTACGATTGGATCATCTAGATGTGGGATTGGTAGTAGTGGTTAGAGCCCTTAGACAGGGTAGCACCATCATCCCGATGATATTGGCTGAGATATTTAGATCCGCCACGTATTGTAGTACCCATCCACAGGGGTTCTTTAGGGGCAGCTCGGTCTTGCTGTATATATGGCTGATGTCTCATATACGATCGATTGGATCTTTCAGGCCTAGAGGTTTTTGCTTTACTCACGAGACATCCAGAGCTTTCTCTTTTCAGCCTGCGGAGTGCATTGATGTACAGTCTTAGTCGGCATTTCTGTCGGATATTGAACATCCGTTTGTGATTTTTCCATGCTCAGGGATAGCGTCCCCATATAGCTTTATCACACATGCATTTGGCTTAAATTATTTGCCCCTAGCGGGTTTGAGAGGAGTGACTACCTATCATCCTTTGGCAGTCATGTGTTAGTTTGATCAGCTGCAGAGCTTGCACCATTTTGAGGGGTCTACTGATCAGAGGATGTCGGCTTCTTCTATGTCATCCGCCGACTTGGTCAGAGTATATGAGTGTCGGACTCATTGGGAGAGGGATGATTTCTCCAGTAGCCATCCGGGCTATTCTCCGGAGTATTTTGCATGGTTAGAGGCAGAGATAGGAGTGGTACCAGAGGCTTCTTCATCTCCTGGTGTGGATCCTGACGAGGAGGAGCCCATGGAGGATCTAGATTCTCCTACCGAGGATAATCTGTTCACAGGTTTGACCGCTGCTCTGGTTAGCGATTCCCCGACCATTCTTGTGGGGACAGATCCGGCTTTAGCAGACTCACTATTCAGGATAATCTTTGAGCGAGACTCGTCTAGAGCATAGATGTTGGCTACATTGTCTGGCAGAGATTTAGCTTTTGCTGAGAGGGATGGTCTCAGGGCTGCTTTAGATGCTGGATTGATTGAGCAGGACGAGCTCCGCTCTGCTCTGGATACTGCAGTTGTAGAGCGAGACGAGGTTCGCTCGGCTAGGGATGTTGCATATGTTGAGATCGAGGAGACTTTGATTGCTCGAGACGTAACTTTTGAGGAGAGGGATGAGGCTATAGCTTCCCGTGATTTCCACATTGCTGATAGTACTGCTCTTCGATCTTACACCCACGATTTGGTCACCGAGATGAGTGCTTATATTGATGACCACAGTGCCACCTTACAGATGATTGTGGATGTTCTGAGCCGTATGGAGGCTGAGTGGACTACACTTATGGCTACTCCACCATCTTCAGAGAGAGATGCTATGCTGACATTGCTGACCCGTTTATCCTTGGGTCCATAGACTATCTTTTATTTTTCCTGCACAGACTAGATCAACCATTTTTGTCATGTACAGGACATTATGTATATAACAAATAGTTTTATATATCAGAGAAATATATTTTTGATCCACTTCCCTAATTGGAGATGTATTGTCGTTGTTGAGTGATTACCACTTCTTTCATGACTTGCAGTTGTAGATGTATCCTGAGCTCCTCCTTGATGGACTGACAGTTGAGATATCAGGGAGTATCTCAGATGGGTCTGTTGACCAGGGTAGCTTGGTAAAATTTAGCTTATATTTATCTTTGGTGTCTTGGAAATGGTCTTTTATTTTTTTCTTGAAGGTCATACCGTGCCGTAGATGACTGCCTACGTACTCCCGGGTTGAGGGAGATCAGGTCATTCGTAGTTCTGGCTAGTGCTGGGATGATTTGATATTTTTGATTTTTGGATTTGTGGATTTTTTGTTTAGTTTGACTGCACCAGAAATGGCTGCCTACGTACTCCCGGGTTGAGGGAGATCAGGTCATTCGTAGTTCCGGCTAGTGCCGGGATGATTTGATGTTTTTAATTTTTGGATTTTTGAATTTTTTGTTTAGTTTGACCGCACCAGAAATGGCTACCTACGTACTCCCGGGTTGAGGGAGATCAGGTCATTCAAAGTTCCGGCTTTCTAGTGAAAAATCAAACCTGATTTGATTCGTAGGACCCAGATGCGGGTAAGCATGTGCTTCAGACGTAATACCTTTTCACGGTGTCTGAATTGATGATTTGGGGAAACTCGGTCCCATCCATCTCTTGCAATTTGATAGCACCCCCAGTCAACACCTCTTTGACAATGAAAGGGCCTTCCCAGTTTGGGGCAAATTTTCCTTTGGCTTCATCCTGGTTGGCCAGGATTTTCTTTAGCACCAAGTTATTTTCTTTGAATTTTCGGATTCGGACCTTCTTGTTGTAGGATCTAGAAATCCTCTGCTGGTATAACTGTCCATGGAAAATGGTCATAGATCTCTTTTTATCTATCAGAGACAGCTGATGATATCGGTCTTGTAACCATTGATCTTCATCTATTTGAGCGTCGATCAACATTCTCAAAGATTCCATCTCTACCTCTATGGGAAGGACTGCTTCCATGCCATAGACCAACGAATAGGGAGTAGCCCCAGTAGAGGTGCGCATTAAAGTCCTGTATGCTAACAGGGTTAGAGGCAGCATGTCAGGCCAGTCCTTATGATTGGCGGACATTTTTTGCATGATTTTTTTGATGTTTTTGTTAGCCGCTTCGACAGCACCGTTCATCTTGGGCGGATAGATGACGGAATTGTGATGCTTGATATGGAACTTACTGCACAGATCCATCATCATTTGATTGTTCAGGTTTTTTGCGTTGTCTGATACGATCACCTCCGGTTGTCCTTATCGACAGACGACATTATTTTTGATGAAACTGATGATGACCTCTTTTGTGACCTTGGGAAAAGAGGCTGCTTCAACCCATTTGGTGAAGTAATCGATCACGGTGAAGATGAATCAATAACCGTTATTGGCTTTGGGTTCCACTGGACCTATCACGTCCATTCCCCACATAGAGAAAGGCCATGGTGAACTCATGTTATGAACTCATTTAGAGGAGCATGAATGGCATTTCTATGTATTTGGCATTGAAAGAATCTCTTAACGTGATCATCGCAATCAGCTTTGAGCGAGATCTAGTAATGTTCTGTTCTGATTATCTTCTTGGCCAGCATATGGTCGCTCATGTGTGGACCACAGACTCTGCCATGGATTTCATCCATTAGTCTTTGGGCTTGCTCATTGTCGAGGCATCTAAACAGGCCTATTCCAGCATCCCTTTTATAAAGTTCGTCTTCGCTTAGATAGAACTTCATGGCCATTCTGAGAATCCATTTCTGCTCTGATTGGCTTGCACCAGCGGGTGTGGATCCATCACAGAGATATTCCTTGATGTCTTGAAACCAAGGTTTCTTGACAGGAGGTATTTCATCTAATACTTCTCCCACATAGTTCCCTTATGTCGGGGCTTTCTGAATTGTAAACTGAATGTTGGGAAATCCACTCTTATCGGATATGCGAATTAATGAAGCCAACGTTGCTAATGCATCAGTGAAGTTATTTCGACCTCGAGGAATGTGGACGAAGGTTATTGCTTCGAATTCTCGAGATATTTTGAGGACTTGTCGATGGTAAGGCATCAAATGCAGTTCTTTGGTGAGATACGTACCGGTAGTCTGTCTGATGACTAGCTCAGAATCTCCAAAGACAAGTAGATGTTTTATAGACATGGATTGGGCTAGCTTCAACCCCATGATACAGCCTTTATAATCGGCCGTGTTGTTGGTGTTGCCAAATTAAAGTTTGGTAGCCACAGGATATTGATCACCTGTACCAGAGATGAGGACTGCCCCAGCTCCAGCACCTTCCATGTTTACCGCTCCATCGAAATACATTTTCCATGGTTGGACTGTATTCTCTGACTGGAGTTGTTGAATTATCAGGATCCCATCGTCTGGGAAATATGTCTCCAGGGGCTCGAACCCTCCTGAAGGTGCTTCGAATAATTGATCTGCAATGCTTTGACCCTTGATTGACTTATAAGTCACGTAGACAATGTCGAACTGCTGTAGGATCAACTGCCATTTAGACAGTTGGCAATTCAACATTGGTTTGTTGAATACGTATTTGAGTGGATCCATACGGGATATGAGGTAGGTCGTATGCCCATGCAAATAGTGTTGCAACCTCATGGCGGCCCATGCTAATGCACAACATGTCTTTTCGATCAGGGTGTATTTCTGTTCACCACTGCTGAATCTTTTTTTGATGTAGTAGATGGCTCTTTCCTTGCTATTATCATCCTTCGGTCCCAATATACAGCCCATTGCATTGGTATTGCCGGACAGGTACATAAACAAAGGGACTCCCTCCCTTGGGGGTATCAGAACAGGAGCTTCAGTCAGCTGTTTCTTGATGGCAAGGAAGGCTTGTTAACAATCCTCATTCCACGTGGTGGAGGAATTCTTCCTTAACAGCTTGAAGATGGGCTCACAGGTTGCGGTGAGCTGGGAAATGAATCTGCTTATGATGTTGATCCTTCCTAGGAATCCACGTATCTCCTTCTCGATACGAGGTACGGGCATTTTAGTAATGGCTTTGATTTTGGCGGGGTCTAACTCGATGCCCCTATTGCTCACCAGGAATCCTAATAGTTTGCCTGCTTTGACGCCAAAAGCGCATTTGGTGGGATTTAGCTTGAGGTTGTACTTACGTAACTTGTTGAACAGCTTCCTGAGATGGTCTATGTGATTATCTTACCTTCGGGATTTGATGATGATGTCGTTGATATAGACCTCTATTTCTTTATGCATCATGTTATGAAAGAGAGCCATCATGGCTCGTTGATACGTGGCTCTGGCATTGATGAGGCCGAAGGATAGTCGTCGGTAGCAGAAAGTTCCCCAAGGAGTGATAAAAGCTATTTTCTCCCGGTCTTCTTCAGCAACCATGATTTGATGGTAACCAGCAAAGCAATCCACGAATGAATACATGACATATTGCGCAGTGTTGTCAATCAGGATGTGGATGAAAGGTACCGGGAAATTATCCTTCAGATAGGCTTTGTTCAAATCCCGATAATCCACGCAGACTCGTACCTTCCCTCCGGGTTTAGGTACAGGGACTATGTTTGATAGCCATTCGGGGTATGTTGATACCATGATGATTTCGGCTTTGAATTGCTTAACGATTTCTTCTTTGACTTTGAGACTCCACTCAGGTTTCAATCGCTTGAGTTTTTTTTGACTGGTTTGAACCCTTCTTTGATGGGCATTCGATGGATGACAATGTCTATGGATAGACCAATTATGTCTTCATGTGACCATGTAAACATATCCTGGTACTGTGTTAGGATTTTGATCAGGTCGGCTTTTTGATTTGGTGTGAAGTCTGAGCCTATTTGGATTTCTTTGATGTTTTTCGAGGTTCCTATGTTGATGGTGGAGGTTTGGTTGAGGTTTGGTTTGGGTTTGTCTTAGACCCATTCCTTGATCTCCTCTGGCACCTCATAGTCATCTTCCTCCTCTTAATCGATATCCATCAAGTCGAAGCTTAATTCTACATCCAAGTTGGAGTCATTTCGACAGGTTGGCATCTCATCAGCAGAGACACACACATCCAATGCTTGGGTCCTGAAAACAAAAATGCTTTCATTAATATACACAACTTCTTAAACATACGTAGAATTCTATAAAGCATGATAAAGTTGCTACTATAGCTATGCAATCAAAAGTAAGCAGTAAATGAAAGCATGATTAAGGGCAGATGTACTCTCTGCCCCTTTACCCTTTTTGACTTAGGCAAGGGATACTGCTCCAATTATCCAGAGTCAGATTCTCATGAATTGGGATAATCAAGGCATTGTGCTCATCGGCCTCGTCCTGGATGATGACCAAGACATCCTTGAGAATAGGGCCAAGGCTTTTCTGTGGAACATTCTTCTTCTTGATGTGAGGAATTCGGACATAGTCGTCGTCACTATCAGGGAGTTAGTCATTCATACCCTTATAGTTGAGAATGACTCTCATGTTAGCGAATGGGTCTCGTCCTTCGTACATGATCTTTTCTTTTTCCTTTTCGCTGTTGGCCTCAGTCTTGAGGGCTTTTCTTTCATGGATAGGTATGATTAGAGGAAATAACATGGCCGATACTGCAATCGGGACTTTCCTTATAGGTTTCATCCATCCGGCATTTGTAAGGTTCGGGAGCAGAATTGTAGAGGTATGAGCCTTGGGATGTTTGTGTGGATTTTGGTGGTTTGACACGGATGAATATCCCAATCTTGCTCTTCCCTTCTGACTTGGGATTTGCATTGGCATCTTGATGCCTTGCTTATCCTTTCCCAACCTTTCTCCAGGTTGGAAACCCGAAGACACCATTTGTTGGCATACAGTCATTACTTCAGTGGAGACTTTAGGCTTTAGGGCTGGTTCCCCAATAGGTAGATACTGAGTATCGCTTACCTCGAGAGCTTGAAAACTTGCAGGCTCAATCCATGCGTCCAAGCTAATCACTGGCATGTCCCCATGTATGTAGGTAGGGTATTCTAGCTCGACATTGACCGTGATAAGGCTGCCGTTGATGATGTACTTAAGTTGCTGATGGAGGATGGATGGCACTGCCCCCGCCATGTGGATCCATGGTCTGTCCAGCAGCAAATTGTATCCAGTGGCAATATTGAGCACTTGGAAGGATACGCAGAAGGTGTGTGGACCAATTTCTAGGGGAAGCTCAATTTCCCCCATAGCCTGGCGACGAGATCCATCGAAAGCCCGGATAACCACATGATTGGTTTTGACCCGGTTTGGATTGATCTTCATTCTTTCCAACGTGTCGAATGGACAAATATTGAGGGAAGATCCTCCATCAATAAGTACTCCTCCGATCACGTATCCAGAGGACATTACGACTATATGCAGGGACTTATGGTGGCCCGTTCCCTCGGCCGAGATATCATCGTCTGTGAAGGAAATCACATTGCTGTTGAAGATGTGTTCTATCACATAACAAAATTTCTCTGTGTCTACCGTATGTGGTAGATGGGCTTCCTCTAGTACCTTCACTAGGATGTTGCGATGGTCTTCTGATGATAAGACCAGGTCGAGGATAGACACTTCCTTGGGTGCGTCTTTCAAGCTTTGCACTATCTTGATTTCATTGTGTCCCATTTTGTTGAGGAACTCTTTGATCATTTCTTCAGCCACCTTTTCTTTTGCTTTGGTAACTAGTTTAATCACCCGCTGAAGCAGGTACAATGGATTATCCTTTGACAGGATGGAAATGTTATTTGAAGTAGAGCTTTCAATGTCCCCGTAGTTCCATGGGACCTTCTTCAGACTGATGATTGGATATTGAGGTCTGAAGGGCAAAGATTAGAGGCTGAGGTGCAGCCACCTTCACAGGATTTTGGACTTCTTGGGCCCCTTTACCTGTCAATACCAGGGGTGTGAGGATTGATTCTTTATCGCAGGATATGACAGCCACTGTGTCCTGATACCATGCATTGGGGATCCAGAGGCTATTTTTATCTATAATGTCGAGGATTTGATCTCCTCTGATTAGGTCACCTTTCTCGATCAGGTATTGAATTAGGTTACGAAGTGCCCATCATTCTTCTGTATTATGGCCATGAGAGTTGGAATGGTACTGACATATTTGGTCAGGTTTGAATTTTTTGGATTAAGGGTTCAGGGGAGGTAGCAAGTCTGCAACCATTCCTTCATTGATCAGTATTTGGAGGATTTCATCCATTGGCTGGTTCAGATTGGTGAAATTCCTTTGAAATAGGAATTTCCCTTTTGCTCGAAAATTCCCTTCTTTGATCATCTGTTTGGTCCAGGGCTCTTGTTCGTGAGATTGGTAATGATCCCTATTGGGGTCGGAATTAATTTCCGCCGGAGGAGAATGACTGCCAATAGATTGATAAATTTGCTTCAGCATCTTCCTGGTAAGTTGGTGCTGGTAAACGACCAGTTCAGCCAATTGCTCAATTTGTTCCTTAAGAGACTTAATTTCTTGCTCCACCAGGTATCGCTTCTCAAAAGTTTCTCAACTCTCTGGGCTACTGAGATTCGATTGACTTGGTTCCCCAACGTATCGGAGGTATTTAGATCCTTCTCCAATTGAGGTACTGATCATGTTGACATTTTCCTCTTTGTGTTATGGGAGAGGATTATCTTGGACTTGGGGTTGGTCAGGCTTTGTTACCATAATTTCCCCGCTGTCAATCAAATCTTGAATTTTATGCTTGAGAGACCAACAGTCTTGGGTATCATGGCCTGGAGACCCAGAATGATAAGCACATTTCTTGTTAGGGTCGAAGTTCCTTCCGTTAGTGTTGGTTGGTGGAAGAAGTTGAACAATCTTCTTCTGAGCTGTCAGGAGTTTGAACATATTCTCGAGGGAATCCCCTAGTGGGGTGAAATTTTTTTGACATCTGACTTCCATGCTTTTCTGGAATTGAGGGTTTGTAGGCTGTGCTGAAGCTTGGAGAGGGGTATAGTTCCTCCTTTGAATGGGTATGTGGTTTGAATCGCCCCTTGAAATTTGCCCTTGTAATACCAAGGAGACTTCTTCGTCTTTCTTTTTATGGACCCTCCGTGGATTACTCCCGTAATTTTCGGATTGGATATGTTCGACGACAGCTTTAAGGGCAGTTAGATCTTTTATCTTCCCGAATTTGAGCCCCATTTACGCCATCTCGCCATGCTTGATCATTTCAGAGAATAGTTTCCCTATTCCCGCTAGGACCCTCTCATAATAAGGCAATTCTTGGATATCGATGAAGGTCATGACTATTTTAGATTCAATCATGGCAGAGGTGACTTGTGCTGCGACCCGTCTCTATCACTGGGCATATTCTCTAAATGATTCAGTGTTCTTTTTCTTGATTTTGGTTATTTGATATCTGCCGTGAGCCAGTTATGATTGAAAACTGTACTGGCTGAGGAAGGCATGGGCCATCTCTTCCTAGCTATAAATTTTGGAGTTGTCCAATCGGGCATACCTTGCTCTGGCTTCTCTGGTTAGACTCTTTTGGAATAGTTGCATTCAAAGTTTCTCGTCTTTAGCAAAGGATCCGAGTTCTCCGATGAAGACTTTTAGGTGTGTGTATGGATCTCCCAACCCATCATATTTCTCGAACTCGGCGGTTCTGAATTTCTCAGGATAACGAGCCCCGGGGAATATGAAGAGGTCGGAATAATTCACACTGCCAAATGCCCCAGTCCCTTTGATAGACCTGAGAGTTTCTTCCATTTGTTGCATTTTCTTGAGAAGGTCACCAGCTTCCTGTTCTTTGCTGAGGGTGGTGATTTCAGGTGTTTTGTTGATTAGGTCTTGGTTTTGTGGTCCAGGAATCTGAGTTTCGGCATTTTCAGTCTCTTGATTGCTACCACTACCAGGTGCTCCTGGTTCTGGATGAGTTTGAGATTGTTTCCCTTTAAGGGCCTTGCTTTGTTCTCGCAAAAAATTGGCTAGCTCGGCTATCTGATTTTTTAGCCCTTCGAATTCTTCCCTGGAGATAGGGGTGGATTCAGGTGAAGCACTTGAAGCCATGTCCGCGGATGGACTGAGTGCTTTCTTGAATTTAGATCTGGTGACAGGACCAATTTTTACACCTACAGCAAAACATAGGCGTGTCAATTTCCTGAGGTAGGTAAGGATTGGATGCATGATGTGTTTTTTAGTGGTTATCCTGCAAAATCGAGGTTAGTTGTTTTGATGGCAGGATGACAGGATATTTGACAGGAAAGTAAATCTTTCATTATTGTCATTTACATTGTGCTCCTTAGTAATTGGAGACTTGACATGGAATTGAAAGAGGAAGGCATGAAGAAGGTTCCCTTTGGATTTGGTTAATCAGAGGCTGACCTATCTTAGGTTTACTCTCGCGGCTTTTGTTTCGGCATGAAGGCTCCCAGATCATCGCAATCTACTAGAAGGGAAGTTAATCCGATCGTTCAACTGGAGCGAATCTGAGTGGTGTATTTTCATAAGGCACCCCCAGAGACTTAATCATCCCCAAAGTCATTACTTAACACCGACTGGGTTATCCTCCTTGTGAGAGGGACACACAACATACATTCTCATACATCGTGGCTCACCGTTTATGTATGTTATGACAGGGGTGTGAAGTACTAAATATGGGTGTGAAGCACTAAGAAGCATGAAATCATTCATTCACATTCATTCAATGTAAAGACGCAACATTCACTCATCCATTAACTGTGGAGACGAAGGATTTCACGCATTCAATAGTTTTGAAAGAGAAATATTTGAAAAGATTTGAAAGCGGCCTAAGCCCTATACTATCCCCAGCAGAGTCGCCACCTGTCGACGTTGGAAAATTTAAGAATCCCGCGGGTTCGTAAGCCGATTTTTCTCAAATCGATCTTCCTAAGTTCTCTCTACCCTTATTCTTTTTATTTTGGAAAATGGTTTTGAAGGGTTTTTTAGGAAAAAGGCCAACATGTGTTTATGTCGATGATTTGATTTGATTTAACGGAGTCGCCAGTTGGTAGATTTGAAAATGGTTGTACCAACTCAACTGAGTTTGATTTGAAAAGAGGTTCAATTGCTTGACACTGTCGAAACTTGATCTTTGAAATCGGAGTTTTGAGTTCGGGGGCTTGGTTAAGTGTGGGGAAGGTGTTAGGCACCCCCACAACTCCCATGTAAACACGGTACCACATCTTTTCAATATTTCCCTTAAAACTGTGAATGCGTGAGTGAATGCTGTTTGAAAATTGGGCCTATTGATTTGATTGATTGAAAGTAGTGCTTTGCTTCGTTGAACCTCGATACGAAGGGTTTGATTTTGATTTGAAAAATCAGTCTTTGATTTGATTTGCAAAAGCATTTATTTTGATTTTCTTGAAAAGCTTTTCTTTTGATTTGAATTGAAAATGATGTTTTAAAAGCTGGTTTATCAAACCCTTACGCTGCCATAGGAATTGAAGCCTTTTGATACTTTCAATTTATCTTTATAGCCTTAAGGCTGCATGTGAATGGTGATTTGTCGGGCTGCGAAGCATCCTCGACCACAGATATACATAAGTGTCAGTCTCCTCATGGGTATGAAAACCATCGGAGGAACGCTGACACGACAATCCATATTTTCACTAGATTGAGACCTTAAATCCAGATAACCGTTTTAAGGTCTATTTACATATATATTTCTACAGAAAAACTGGCAGGGTACATTTGTAAATTAGAGTTTGTCCAACATGGGAATCAGATCCCGATCAATTTGATCATGAATCCCACGATTCCTAGGCTCACATATGAGTAGCCAAAACCTGCACAGTTCAAATTTGTACAGAAACAGATATATATACATCCTCACGTCACAATGGAACCAAAGATTCATCAGTAAATCCTGGCTGTGTGTGACCAAAGCGTCTCGTTCCCACTAGATAGCGAACTAAGGGACGCGAGGTTGCTTTTGAAGCTGAAACTAGAAATAAAGCTAGATTTAAAGAAATCTCAGCCATTCTAGCTTCCTGGTTCAATCTGAAGGTTTTGAACCGTTTGAAAACTAGAATTGGAGAGATTTAAATAAATCTAGTCCGCCCACAGATATTTCAGTGCAGATTCATATACAAACGAATGTTAAATGCAGCAGTTGAATAAATTGAGTAAAGCAATATATATAATTATATATATATAAGCTGTAAAGGGGCGAAGGGTTTTCACTCGCAAGCCCAAAATGGAATTGAAATATATATATATATATATATATATATATATATATATATATATATATAAACTGTAAATAGTCACGAAATAATTTAGGCTGTGACAGAAATGAAATATATATATATATATATATATATATATATAAACAGTAATAAGGGTGATGAGTTTTCACGCCGGTGCCCGTGCTAGAATTGAAATTGACAGAAAGTAGTCACCCAGTAACATGGGGAGAGCACCCAGTATAGGGAAGTGTGCAAAACAGTAAAAAGGCCACGAAGTAATCAATGCCAGACTGAAAATATATATATATATATATATATATATATATATATTGACATAAATGTAAACTTGCAGAAAAGTAGTCAACTAGTGACTGGGGAGAGCACCCAGTATGGCGAAGAGTGCGAAAACAGTAAAAAGGGCGATGGATTTTCACTTCTGTACCCAGACTGAATTGAAATATATATATATATATATATATATATATATATATATATATATTGACAAAAATGTAGTCAACCAAGACTGGTGTGAGAACCAGTGATGGTGAAAATCGCTTATATATGCGTACATATATATAAAAGCGGTACACTACCTTGGATTTGACATCCGAGCTTGACAGAATTGAAATGTTAGTATATATACAATGAAATATATACAAAAAAAGGCCAAACCCGGACTAGGAAGATAACCCAGTCCGGCGAAGTTGCCAGAACGTGTGTGCTAGTGCATTGAAGTTGTTGGAGCTGACGAATAGTCAATCCGAGTTGTAAAAATGCAAAAGTTTGAGTTTATGTACAAAAATGTACCAAAGTTTGTTGAAAACGGCCACGGAACAAAGTTCCGAGCATATTTAAAAGATAAAACTTCGTGTGTGAGTGGAAAACAGTGCAAAGTAGTAGTAGTATTGACTTCCTGATCGTAAAAATACTTACAATGAACTGCAATACAGGCTTTTCAACAAATTGTATGCTCTATACGTCCAAATCTACCTGTTATTTTTTGATATGTGGTAGTATTTTTTGATAGTCGGGTTCCGTCGTCTCGAAGTACGTGCACTCCGGACAACACGCAGTCGAAGTCAAAACTTTCTAACTTTTGATCGGAGCGTATGTTTGAGGCGTGCGATACTATTTTGGAAAGCTCTCGCCGAGAGTGTTGCAATGACATGGGATAAAACATTTTCTGGATCCAATAAGATGGGTTCATAAATAGGTTTTCGATTCCTCGCAATTTATCCGTTGAGCTGCCTTGCGTCGTTGGCTCTCGGGATCGTCGTTATGGTTCATTCTGACTTCGATGGCATCAATTCGGGTTGAGTTTGACTGAATAGGTTGAAGTTTGATAAAATAACCATTTTACCCCTCCCGGAGTGGTCCTTGATTGATCTGGCTTCTTAGGGTTATCTCTGGGGCTGGACTACACTTCCTGGATTGATGCCGGGGATGATCTATACTTCCCAGGTTGAGACCAGGGATGACTTGACATGTCCTCGGTTGATGTCGAGGTTGACCTGTACCTCTCGAGTTGATACCGGGGTTGAATGGACTTTTCGGGTTGAAACCAGGGTTGATCAGAACTTCCCGGGTTTCTGCCGGCGCTGAATTGACCTCTCGGGTTGTTGCCGAGGCTGATTTGAAGACCCAATATTTGAGATCAGGATTTGAACTGACGGCCCGATTGGAGATCAGGATTGTTCTGATGGTCTGATTGGATATCGGGGCTGGCTTGACAGTTCGGTTGGAGGTCGGAGCTAGATGGAGAGTCCGATTGGAGATCGGAGCTGGATAGACGGTCCGATTGGAGATCGGAGCTGGATAGATGATCCGATTGGAGATCGAAGCTGGATAGACGGTCCGATTGGAGATCGAAGCTGGATAGATGGTCTGATTTGAGATCAAAGCTGGATTGACGGTCCGATTGAAAATCGAAGCTGGATTGAAGGTCCGATTGGAGATCAGAGCTGAATTGATGGTCCGATTAGAGATCGAAGCTGGATAGACGGTCCGATTGGAGATCGGAGCTGAATAGATGGTCTGATTGGAGATCGGAGCTGAATTAATGGTCTGATTAGAGATCGGAGCTGAATTAACGATCTGAATGGAGATCGAATTTAGGTATGCCGATATTGGTGATCGAATTTGGTTGGAGTACCGATATTGGGGATCGGATTTGAGTTTACCGACATTGGTGGTCGAATTTGTGTTGAAGGACCGGCATTGGTGGCCGAATTTGAGTTGATTAACATTTTTGCCCTCCTACAAGTGTTAGTATTGGGGCAAGAAAAATTTTGAGTGGCTACAATATAGATCTAGGGTTGCGAGGTCGCTTTAACATTTACAAAACTAGAAAAAACTAGATTTAAATAAATCTTAGCCATTCTAGCTTTCCGGTTCCGGTTGAACCTATTTGGAATCGTTTGAAAGTAAGAAAGGGCTAGATTTAGATAAATCTAATTCGCCAAAATTTACGTTAAAACAAATGCATATCAAATGAACATTTAAAACAGATATTTAATCACAATGAATAAAGAAATATATATATATATATATATATATATATATATATATATATATAAGCTGTAAAAGGCCACAGATTTCTAATCCAGGGCCGACTGAAATGTAAATATATATACAAATATATATAAGCTGTAAAGCGCCACGGATTTTCAATCTAGGCCCGACTGAAATATAAATATATATATATATAAGCTGTAAAAGGCCACGGATTTCCAATCCAGACCCGACAAAGAAATGTAAATATATATATATATATAGAAGCTGTAAAGAGCCCCAAATTAATCCAGGCTCGACTACAATATAAATATATATATATATATATATATATATATATATATATATATTTAAAAGCTGTAAAGAGCCATGAATTACTCCACTGCTCGACAGAAATTTAAATTTATATATATTTATAAAAGCGGTAAAGAGCCACGAATTACTCCAGGCTCTACAGAAATATAAATATATATATATATAAGCAATAAAAGGCCACAGATTTCCAATCCAAGACAAACGAAGTTAGCAAAATTATATATATAGTTATATATATAAAAAAGTAGTAAATGCCACGAATTTGCAATCTAGGCCTGACGGAATTGAAAGTTAGTATATATATAGTCAGTTATATATAATAAAGTTGAAAAGGCCACGAATCAGCGATCTAGGCCGAATAAGTTGGTGTATATATATATATATAAAAGCGAGTAAAAGCCACGGATTAACGATCCAGGTTGTGCAAACAAAGAAAAACGTATATATATACTATATATACTAAAAAGTAAGCTAAAAAGGCCACGGAACTGAGTTCCGGGAAAAACTAGAAGATGAAACTTTATTTGCACGTTCATATATATGTAATGAAGTAAGAAATGACTTCTGATCATAAAAAAAATTACAATGGACTGCTCCACTGGCTTGTTGCCACTCGGTGGGCTTCAAATGGATGTTTTCACCGGTTAATTTTTGGTATGTTGTAGAATATACGTATGCAAACGTATTGGAAGAATAAAATCTAATTTTGGAGTACGAGAAGTAGGGCTAAGGGTCGAAATGGGCGGAGTTTCAGAGCTTTTTCTATTTTTTTCTCTCTTTTTTTGCAAGGGTGGAGGGTCTTATTTATAAACCAAAATGGTAGCAGGTGCACTCGCAGCAGCCGCAACTCTACCTGCGGCTCCCCGAGTTGGGCTCACTCCCATGGGTCCTGTCATCTCGAAGTACGTGCACTCCGAGCAACGCGATGTCAGGTTCGAACCTTCATAACTTTTGATCCGGGCATCCATTTGAGGTGTGCTATACCTTTTTGAAAATTCCTTTCCGATAGCAACACAATGACATGGGACTTGACCTTTTCCGAATCCAAGAAGATTGGTTTATAACTAGGTCTTTATTTTTTTATAGTTTGTTCGTTGAGCTGTTATGTGATGTTTTCATTCGAGATCGATGTTATGGCTCTTTCTGGCTCTCGTTGCATCAATTTGGCTTGATTTTGCCTTGATTTGGCTTTAAGTCGGTAAAATGACCATTTTCCCTTCCAGGGGTCGTCTCCTGTGTTGGTCAGGTTTTCGACTATTTTCTCGGGGTTGTCTCCAAGATTTGATCCCAGTCGACTCTGTTCTTCCTTAGGGTTGGCTCCGAGGACGATTTGGTCTCCCAGGGTTGTCTCTGGGGATGATTTGATGCTTTGGGGTGTCTCCGAAGGTTTATTTGATCTCTTGGTGTTGTTATCGAGGCTTTTATACCTCCCGGTGTTGTTGTCGGGGCTTCACTTAACATCCCGGTGTTGTCGGGGCTTGCCTTGACATCCTGGTATTATGATCGGGGTTGAGTTTGATCTCCCGATGTTGTCGTCTGGGCTTCTGTACCTCCCGGGGTTGTTGTCGGGGATTCACTTGACATCCCGGTGTTGTCGAGGCTTGCCTTGACATCCCGGTATTGTGACCGGGGTTGAGTTTGATCTCCCGGTGTTGTCGCCGGGGATTCTGTACCTCCCGATGTTGTTGCCAGGGCTTGACTTAACATCCCAGTATTGTGATCGGGGTTGAGTTAGATCTCCCAGTGTTGTGGCCGGGGCTGTTGTACCTCCTGGGATTGTTGTCGAGGCTTGACTTAACATCCCGATATTATAATTGGGGTTGAGTAAGATCTCCCAGTGTTGTCGCCGGGGCTAGCGTACCTCCCGGGGTTGTTGTCGGCGCTTGACTTGACATCCCGGTATTGTGATCGGGGTTGAGTTTGATCTCTCGGTGTTGTCGCCAGGGCTAAAAGATAATTTTTCCCTCCTGCAGGGATAGTAATAGGAATGCAAAATTTCGAGTGTCTACAGATGCTCCTCTTTATCATGTTTATGCAATGCAATGGAATAAACAGGATAAAGACCGCTAGACACTAGAAATACGACATATGCAAATGTAATGCAATGCATGATGTGTTATGTTATGAATGTTATATGCCCTCGTGGTGTTAGTTGCCATGGGTAGGCTATCACTGGCTGTTCTCGTCATTTTCTGTTGGGGGGTGGAGTTGTTCATGATAGTTTTTACCTGAAATTGACGCTGGGGTTGTCACCAACATCTTCTGTCTCCAGATAAGCTTTCTGACTTTTTTTTCGCTGGATGTTCCTCGTTTTACAAGTGACCTCATTTGGGGATTCCTGATGCCTATCCTGATGATAACTTACACCAGTTTATATCATCGGGTCTTTCCCAACGCTACGTTGGAGTTGTCGCCCACTATTTGGATTATTGTTCGATTGACGCCAATATTTATGTCGGGGGTAGAAGTCTCACGATCTACTCGAACAATAGTTGACAAGGATTTGACCATCATCGAACCTCTTCTATGCCTACCCTAATGGTAGTTTACAACGGTCGATTGAGTTGATTTAATTTCTACTTGAACGGTAGTTTGCAGAGCTTGACCATCACCGAACCTCCTCGGTGCCTACTTGAACGGTAGTTTACAATGGTCTGTTGAACTGAATTGATTCCTACTCGAACGGTAGTTTGCATTGTTGACCATCACCGAACCTCATCGATGCCTACTCGAACAATAGTTTACAACGGTCGGTTGAACCACCGATCCATCTCGGTGCTCCCGTCGGGGATTTGTATAACAGATTCCATTATCTGTCCTCTGTGGGGATAATTTGTACATGGTTCTCGTCACCAGCTCATTCCTAATCCTATGTTAGAGTTGTCGCCAACGGCTTATAATGTCAGACCTAATCGATCTCAACGTGGGGGTATTCTTCTGATAAGTCACACCCTTGGACAAATCAGGACACTTTGGCGCGTTCTTCAAAACTTGTTGTCCACAACATCGGACTTTCCCGATGCTCAAACAAAGGTAATTTTTAGCAGTTTTTCAGTAATTTTTTTGTCATCGGCACTCAGAATACCACATCATGGGTTCTACCAAGGGCTCATATGAAGTTCCTTTATTTAGCAGGAACTTGCCGCTTAGACTCAGGGTTTCACGCCATTCCGCTCAATCGTGTAGCAGTTTTTCCCTGATTTGACTTTTCAACTTTTGTAAACTCCGCTTTACCTTCAATCAGATAAAACGGGGGTGGGAGCTACCTTAGGGAGCCGCAGGTCCACTTGCTGCTATCGCAAGTCCACTTGTGGCTACCGCAGGTGGAGTTTCTACTCCCTATGAGTATAATTTAGGCTCCCGTGGCTTTCAAAATTCATTTTCAACTTTGAACTATAAAGAAAATCCAAAATTTCTTCTTCAGATCTACTGAGTTCAGGTTTTTTTTTTCTAATTCCGTCACCGTACAAACGTTCTGCACATCTCTGGTAACGTTTACATCCTTTCTTTTCCAGTTTTGACCATTAGATTGTTAGATATCATATAGTATGCTTCTAAACACAATATAGCAAATAGGCGTGCCTATATGACTTGATAAAAAATTTTAGACTTAGTAAATATGCATGTTTTACTGTGCTGAACGTTCTGATGTAAAAAAATTCAATTTTTGAGACAGTCATTTGACGGCCCTTTTTGGCCAGTTTACTAGTCCTATTTGAGGGCAAATGAGCCGGGATTTTCAACTAAAAATATACATGGTAATTTGGCTGCCATGGGGAGTTTAATTTTTGATTTTTTCATAAATATAAACTTTTCATATTTTTGGGTAGGTGTGCTAATGAATGGCCACCTAGTCATGCCTATGTGCATGCGGACAGTCCAATTTAAAAAGGAGACTCTGGCAAAAAAATTTCAAAAGCCCGAGCATTTAATGAACATGCAATTTTAACTCTACTGGGGATTTTTATTAACTAATGCATGCTTTAGGACTTAAAAATGTATAAAGTAGTGATTTAATTTAATAAGCCACAGGTTTAAGGCTTACCTCACCCTTTTTGAGGTTATTTGGAGACTTTGTCTAGGTTATGGAGCCAGATAGACCCGGTAGTGCTAGCAGGGTCACTTCAAGTGTGAGGTGGAGGAGAGCTTCTGATGTTCCCCAGCCTCGTCCAGCTCGGCCGCCTCGTCGGTTGGCGGAGTCTGTGATTCGTCCAATTCGGGCTGAGATCTCGGATAATGTGGACGACGAGGATGTTCCATTTGTGGAACCTGCCCCAGATCATGCTCCACGTAGGGAGCTTCCAGCCATCACTATGCCGATTCCTGAGCTACTGGGCGATTTGAGCCGCCATCCATCGATATACCTTCACGCAAATGAGGTGACTAAAGTTTTCATTCTTGATTTTTCTTTCTTTTTCCATTTCAGAGCACAGGTTTAATCTGGACTTGCTATTTGATGCAGGTTCTTGGTTTCATGCAACCCAGAGGGAACTGGTTCAGCGTCCACTCTTTATACCATACTCTACATCCGGAGTATCAGGCCATCGTCAGCACTTGGGGTTTCGAGGCCTTCTTTTCTATTCCTCCTCGTCGTTGCCCTTGGGTTTATCTGAGGACTTTGTCTGAGCGCTGGTTCCACCAGACCCAGTCTCTTCATCTGTTGGACTATGAGGTAATGATGACACTGATGGACTGGCGATTCATCACCAAGATAGAGTTTGTAGGGGTGCTAGTGCCGTTGGTGGCTGACATTTCACCTGTTGTCGTTCGCTCCCTTTTGGGAGTTCCTACGAAAACCATCAAGGATCGGACTGTCCGTTCTGGTCCCTTGAGTGTAGATGCCCAGAGCGGGGCTTTGATTGAGCCTCTGCCTGATGATCAGAGGGTTAGAGATTGCATCCTTTGACGACTGTTCTTGGTGATCATCAGGGGTTATTTCATTGCAGACAACTCCTCGACGGTTTCTTTCGCTCTGGTTAGCGCTACTTGATACGTGGAGCACCGCAGTGATTTTGATTAGAGTACCTATACCTTTGCTTACTTTCTTGGGGGGATGCGCCTACACTCTGAGGGAGTAACGGGGGCTTGGCTAGGTTTTTATCCCTTCCTGCTGGTGAGTAATTCTCTTTCACCTTTCCATTTTCCTCATCTGTGTTTATCAATCTTTACCACTGAGGACTTTTGATCTTTGCATTGCCAGTTCTGGGCATAAGAGAGGCTCCCTTGCCTACGTCCTGCCACTACTCTGGGCCTGGAGACCTATCCTAGAGGACGACATTGGCATCACTCCACTTTAACGGAGGTCCCTGTAGCAGAGGGATTTACCCACTCTCGCATGCAGTTAGAGCTGTTGACTGCCGATTCTATCGCATGGGTCCCTTACACCCCAGACTATTTGACAGTCGGGTTCGAGGATGGCTTTTCGATTGGTCGGGAGTTTGCATTGTCCACTCTTCGGGTTCCCATTTGATCGAGGGAGGCTATGAGCTTTACTTGGGAGAGTGCATTATCCAGAGCGTCATAGGAGATATCTTCATTCCCTTTGTTCCTCCTGCTTGGCATCATTAGCTATTAGCTCATCCACTTACGGACATTCCCATGGTGAGCGTAGATGGCTTCACCCTGTCAGAGGGTCCTTACAGCCAGGAGGCATTTTATAGTTGGTGGAGTCCCCGCACTATTAGGGCTCAGACTCGTGCTACCCAGTTTATGGAAGACATGGTGCCGGGGTCTGTGATGATAACAGACTAAATAGCTTGACTCAGAGAGCTGACTCATCTGGAGTAGATTTCAGGATTGACCCAGCGGTTGGAGAGGGCTCATTTTTTCATCAGGCACCTTAGCAGGGATCCATCAGAGGTAGATTCATTTGATCCTTCCAGCTCCGGAGCAGGCCCCTCAACAGATCCATTTTTTGGCAGCTATGCAGGTGTTGATCCTCCTTTATATAGACCAGACATTCCCACTGACTGAGATTCTGTGACTCAGGAGGAGCTACAACAGGTCGATCGCCTGGATGTAGATATCATAGATTTCTTTGGATAGCTTTCTCACTATATCTTTTGATAGGCCTCTATTAGATATTGGGCGGATGTGCCCCATTTCTCGTTATATCTTTTGATAGGCCTCTGTTAGTTGTTGGGCGGTTGTGCCCCATTTTCCTGTACTTTTTATTTTTGCATTTTATGATCAAATAGAGATGATGCTTTTAGTAGATAGTATATTTTAGAAATGCATGATGTTTTTCTATCTATTGCATCCTATTGTCATTTTATCATTGTCATCATGCATGTATTATGTCATGGATATGCATTTAAATAGGTGAGCTTAGATTTGACCCCTGGATAGTCTCATGATACGATTATACAGATGTCTTCATCCACAGTCAGCCGTATAGAGCACTTGCCACATTCTTTAGTATTATCTTCGCTGAGATCTTGGTATGACAGTCTGCCCCCTACAACAAGAGGGATAGTTAATCAGATGCTGGGGCATTCTTTGGCCCTTTTAGTTTTTTAGGTTCCACAGGGGTTTGTGGATAGCATGTTATCCTGCTGGATACCCGAGCGCCAGGTTATCAGGTTTGGCCTTCATGAGTTGACTCCTACACTGGAGGAGTATGAGAGCCTTACAGGTTTGGCATTAGATCTGCCTTATGCCAGGACAGCCATTAGTGATATGAGACGTCCATTTATGACCATAACTGGTTTGAGACGCAGAGTCGTCGCTGAGGAGATTACTGCAGGACATGTGGTGTCCATGGACTTTTTGATTGATCGCTTTGGCCGGCTAGAAATCTACGAGCGATATTCAATGGACTTTATCATCCCTGCAGATGAGTGGCAGTTTTCCCGCATGGACGTTCTGTTGATGTGCGCCACAGCTTATTTGTACATGCCACTATATATGGACCACTTGGATACTGGCTTGATGGTAGTGGTTCGTGCTCTCAGATAGGGTTGTACTATCCTGCCTATGATATTAGCCGAGACCTTGAGGTCGGCTATATTCTGCAGTACCCATCTAGAGGGGTTTTGCAGGGGTAGCGTCGTTCTGCTGTATGTGTGGTTCATGACACATTTGAGCTCTATCGGCACTTTCAAGCATCATGGGTATTGCTTTACCCATGAGATAGCGATGTCCTACTCTTTTCGGCAGGCGGAGTGTACAGATGTGGCATCATGGTTGGCCTTTTTAATGGCGATTGATCATACTTTTTCGATTTTGCCTTGCTCAGGGCTTAGTTCCCCTTACAGCTTCATCACTCATATAGTTAGCATGGATTATCTGCCCCTGGCGGGTTTGAGAGGGGTGACCACATATCATTCGCTGGCAGTTATGGGCCAGTTTGATCAGTTTTAGAGCATCCACCATTTTGAGGGGGCTATAGATCAGCGGATATCAGCTTTATCTTTGTCGTCAGCTAACCATATCAGGACTTATGAGTGTTGGACTCATAGGGAGATAGTTAATTTCTCTACTAGCCATCCGGATCATTCTCCAGAGTATTCGGCATAGTTGGAGGCTAATATTGCACTGGCTGCAGTTAGTTAGTCAGCTCTGAGCATTGATTCTGATGATGAGGAGCCTATGGAGGATCCTGATTCTCCTACTAAGGATGATCTGTTTACTAGTTTGACAACATCCTTGGTTAGTGACCCCCCGAGCATTCCGAATGGGACAGATCCAACTCTCATTGAATCACTAGCTCGGATGACCTTTGAGAAGGATCAGGCTAGAGTGCTGATGTTGACAGCATTTTTTGGCAAGGATACATCTTTTGCTGATAAGGACGGGCTCGAGATACTAGGGATGCAACATTTATTGAGAGAGACGAGGCTCGATCGACCCAAGATGCAACTTTTGTTGAGATTGAGGAGGCTTTGGTCTCCCGGGATGCCGTTTATATTGAGAGGGATGAGGCCATAGCTACCCGAGATGTTTATATTACGGACAACACTTCACTCAGATCATATACACACAGCCTGGTTGCAGATATGAGTGTTTTCATAGATGGTCGTAGAAGCACTATGCAGATGGATGTGGATATTCTAGCCCGCATGGAGACCGTGGGTCATGAGCTTGCAGCCGCTTCTCCATCTTCTGAGAAGGATGCCATGTTGGCACTGCTATTCCGATTGTCCACGGGTTCATAGACTAGCTTTTATTTTCCTGCACATACTAGATCAGCCATTTTTGTTATGTACAGGACACAGTGTATATATCAAACAGTATTATATAGAAGAGAAATATATTTTGATTCACTTCCCTGTTGGATATGTATTGTCATTGCTGAGTGATTACCACTTCTTTCATGACTTGTTGTTCTTGATGTATTATGAGCTTTTCCTTGATGGATTGACATTGAGATGTCGGAGAGTACCTCAGTAGGGCCTGTTGTCCAGGGAGGCTTGATAGTTTTTAGTTTTATATGGGTTTCAGTGTCTTGGGACTGGTTTTTATTGGTTTTTATCTTTTTTTTAAAGGTCAGACCGCACCATGAATGGCTACCTACGTACTCCCGGGTTGAGGGAGATCAGGTCATTCGTAGTTCAGGCTTAGCCTGAAAGGTTTGAGAAGTGTTTATTTTTATTTGATCTTGGTTTGAGGGGTTTTTGAAGTTTTGGTTTTGGTTTGACCGCACCAAGAATGGCTGCCTACGTACTTCTTGGTTGAGGGAGATCAGGTCATTCGTAGTTCGAGCTTCTAGTGAAACTCGAGATGATTTGATTGATTCGCAGGAACAGGATGATGGCTTGCAGGTGTTTCAGATATAGTACCTTTTCACAGTTTCTGAATTGATAAGCTGGAGAAATTCATTCCCATCCATTTCTTGCAATCTGATGGCTCCTCCTGTCAACACTTCTTTGACAATGAATGGGTCTTCCCAATTTGGGGCAAACTTTTCTTTGGCTTTATCTTGATTGGCCAGAACTTTCTTCAGTACCAAGTCATTCTCTTTGAATTGTCAAAGTCGAACCTTCTTGTTGTATTATCGAGCAATCCTTTGCTGATATAACTACCCGTGAAAGATGGTTGTGGCCCTCTTTTCATCTACAGGGATAACTGGTGGAACCGCTCTTGCAACCACTAGTCTTCCTCCATCTAAGCGTCTATTAACACTCGCAGGGACTCTATTTCTACCTCTATGGGAAGTAATGCTTCCATGCCAATAGACCAATGAGTAGGGGGTAGCCCCAGTAGAAGTACGCATTGACGTCTTGTATACTAACAAAGTCAGATGCAACATGTCAGGCCATCATTTGTGATTGGCGGACATTTTCTACATGATATTCTTGATATTTTGTTGGCCGCTTCAACAACACCATTCATGTAATATTCCAAACTTTAAATAGGAATATTAATATAAACAGTAAATATAAATATGTTTTATATCTTGTGTGATGTGTATTTAACTTTATTATTAGTATATATAATTATATATCAACACATAAGATATAACTATGTGCAGATATATGGAAGGTTTTATAGGTAAACCCTAATTTAAGATTTTATTTAAATAAAGAATCCTAATCCTAATTGTTATAATAAATGAGAATTATAACATAATATATTGATTATGTTATATAGGATTATGAATATTTAAATATATTAATTTAATATATGAGGAATTAAGGAATTAATTGGAAAAGATTTCTAGAAAACCCTAATTAGGAATTAGAAAACCCTAACCCTAATTAAAAAAACATAATTCTAAACTAACAAAACCTAATTATTCATTGTTGTTTTTAGATTTTCTAAAGAGAATAGGAAATGATTAAATTACCCTTGTATTTAAGTGAAAAATTACCAAAACACCCTTAGTACATGTAAAATGACTAAAATACCCTTATTTGTTTTGTTTTAGATGAGATAAGCACAAATCTTTTACTTGGCAAGTAAAAGATTTGCCTTATCTAATTTTTACCACAATGGGTTGACAACACAACATACATCAATTAATGCTATAGGCTTACTTGTCAAAATGAGAGAGGAATTAAATTTTTACCCCACTTGAACTTTTTATATAAGGATAGGTCCTAAGAACACAAGGACACGATTTTTCTACTTAATATATACACCCAACTGACTCACAAACAACACTCAGCAGTCCAGAAAAGGAATCAGAAAGAGAAAGAATCAAAAAGTACACAAAAAGGGTAAAAACCTAACCTTAACTTAATTTTTGATTTTTGAATGTGATTGTTGTTGTTATTGTTTAAGAATGTTAATTAGTAAGTTATTTAGTGTTCTGGGTTGCTAAAACATGGATCTATAACATTTAAAGCATCAAAATAGAGTTTCAAGCAAAACTGTTAAAGTTAAAAAATAGGGTCTGACAATGAATGTCAGCCCTCGTATCTCGCTAACTGTTTGTTGTTTAGATGTGTTTAAAGTTGGTAGTTGTAGTATGTAGTGTTGCTAGTAGCCTAGAAGTGATGGAATGACAATCGGAATAACAGATCGAGAGTTATAAGTGGTCAAAACCCGTTGACCAAGCATGCCCAAGCATTTTTTGGGTAACCCAGAAAATTTAAGAACGAGCCTGACAACCTAGTTTGACCGGCCTAATCTCTCTCCTGTCAGTCGTTTTAGATGGAACTTGTTAATCAGATTATGCTTTGACATGGGTACTATAGTACCAGAGCGCTTTAGAGCTGTGACATCCCGGATTTTTAAGAATTAATAAATGAGAATTTAATAAATAAAATTCTTATTTTAAGATGTTTAAGTACGAGTATGTGTGTATGTGTTATATATTGTAAAATATGTGATTTGGTGTGAAGAGAATTTATATATTTATTGAATTAAATAAATATATTAATTGAATTATTTATTGAGTTAAATAAATAATTATGTGATTATTATGGAGTAATTTAATTAAGTGTTATATGTTAATTAAATGAATATTTGGTATTTAATGATTTTATGTTATAGTTCTAATTTAATTGGGATAATTAAATTAGATGAGTTATGTGGTGAGAGTAACATGAAATTATAATTAGTGAGTAATTATAATTATGTGATAATTTTATGTGATTAATTGATGTTAAACTTTTAATTAATTAAATTAATGTTGAGTTTTAATTAGTTAAAGGATAACACTAAAAAGTATGTGTTAAAATGATTTATTAAAAGAGTTTTCAAAACTATTTTCCCAAACAAGGCCCTAGCACCGTTTTTAAATTCGTTTTGCCAAACGGGGCCTTAACTATTAAAACCTGTTTTTAAAATGATGAGTTTTACCAAACAAGGCCTTTGTACTTGTTTAATCTTATTTCTTCCAAACAATGCCTTAAACTCAAGAAGTTAGTTTTTAAAAATAATGTGGTTTTGCCAAACATGGCCTTGGGCTTTTCAAATTTTGTAACCTATGTAATAAGTGGTAGTTAGTATAGCAATTAGTATATTATTTATTAGCTATATTAATAATATAAGTTACATATATTGTATATGTATATTGTATATTGTATAATATATGCTAAGTTAAAAGATACGTTAGTTTTCTAAAAGCCTAAGTCTAAACAAAACAAAGAAAGAAGAAGAAGAGGGTTAGAGAGAATTGTCAGAGAAGAAGAAGAGAGAAGAGGAAGAAAAGCTTGAGAAGGCAAGAGAGGATCATCATCTTCATCATCATCTCTCTTAAGTCAAAACTAGTAAGGTTATAATTTTAACCCTAGAATTAATTCATATGTGTTGTGTTTTCTTCTTTATCAAATTAGGTTTTTACAATCATAAAATTATATGTATATATGGTGTTCATATGTTTTCATATGTAATTGTATGCCATGAAAGGGTTTTCAAAATCAATTGTTGTAAAAACATGTTTTCAAAGCATATTCTTCTATGTTTTCATGGTTTTAGAATTCTATGTGGAAGTCTCTTTGTGAAACTTCATAATTTTGTTATGAGAATGGGATATGTATGTATATATGTATATATATATATATATATATATTTATATATATATATATATATATATATTTATATATATATATATATATATATATATATATATATTTACATGAGAGTTTCATAGTTGTTTAAGAATTTCAATTCACAAGTATATGATGAACACCGTGAAATTCATGTTCATAGTGTTAGATTATGGAATTATGTTGAAAATTCTTTAAATCCTTGATGTGAGCATGAATTATGTGTAATATGTGATATAACATGATTATATATGAGTTATATGGTTGTTCTAGCAATTCAATCCATGAATTTTTAATAAACAATAGGAAGTGTGTTTATAGTGATTTTATGTGAAGTAATTTCTGAAAAATAACTTTTGAAACTATCAAAATTGATGTTGATTATGAGTTATTGTTAAAATTGATTAAGTATTATGTTAGTATGTTAAGAATAGAAGTGATTACAGTTGGAATCACTTGAATTGATTGAAAAACGAGTTCGTAGTAGCAATTTCCGTCAAGAACGCTTAAAATTGTGTTTTTCTTCGAATTCCATGAAATCTTGGTTGTGATTATATGTTTATATGAAAATTTTATGTTATGAGCATGTTAATAAGCTTAAAATATTGTTTGTCACATGTTTCATGTTTATCATATTTGGAAACATTGAATTCGATGTGACGGAATAAGCCAAATTGGCTTATTTCTCCACCAGTTCGTGAACCAGCCCCTGGACCCGCCCCAGCGGGTGTTTATACCTTGGGGGACCCGCCCCAGCGGGTATACTTGCTGCCCGGGGTAGTTTGTTGTCGTAATGCAAAACTGTTTTGACCGCTGTTACTAAAATGGCCATAACGTTTTCATACGAACTCCGATTGAGGTGATTCAAGATGATTCGGAACGAGCACGAGTAGACCTACAACTTTTGTGTTTTTAACTCTTTGATTTGAGGTCGTTATCTAGGGTCAAAATGGTCATTTTTAGGACTGATGCGTATTCTGAGGCAATCGGAGGGCGTCGGTCATGCGCATACACAAGTATAGTGCTGTCGATGATATTAGATGTTGTTATAAGTTATAAAACATGAATGTTAGTAAAAATATAATTATGTTTAACTTGAAATGTAATTTGATTGACGTAAGATGTAATTATAATTGGCTAATTATGTGAAATGTAATATGATTATGTGAGGTGATTAAATTACGTGGTGATTAATTATTAACTTATTAGTTAATGAAGAATGAGTTAATCTTAATTGGTTAACTAACAATGAAGATTAGATATGTAATAATTATACATATGATTTGATAGCGAGTGTCAAACGAGTGAATAGAAGAGAGCTACGAAGTGTAAATTAGAAAGTGTAAATTAGAATTTACTTAGATGTTTGATAAGCGTTGTTAAGTGACTAATAATTGATGCATATGGTGATACGTTATGTAGGATCATGAAGCAGATTATATTAAGCAGTTTTTCGGTAATTGGTAATCCACGAACCAGGCAAGTCTTTCGGTTTCTACTTGTCTACGTGAATTTGATGAACTGTTTAAAATTGCAAGCGAGCATGATATGTTATACATGTTGTAATCATAAAATGTCAAAGTCAATTTATGACTACACTGTTTGGTTAAATAATGTTGATTGAGTATGAACTCAATCTTTATATTTGTTATGTGAATTAAAGCATGTATGCCATGTTACTTTAATTATTATGAGATTTATGTTGAGCATGTTTATTATGTGATACGTGATGCATGAAAACTGTTAGAACTTGCTGAGCTGTCGAGCTCACTCTTGCAAATAACCATTTTTGCAGGTTAAGGACGCAAGGTAATGATACGTGTTAAGAGATTTATAGAGATCAATGTTCAAGAATATTAGTTATGTTCAATTTCAAATTGTAGTTAATGTTTTGAATGAAATATGTCGCTGAGTTATAAGTAGAGTTATGCAATATAGATGGATATTGTTTTATTATGTAAGACTTTGTATAGTCATTTTGTTGTAATGATTCATGATATAGATTTGAATCAAAGAGATGTAATGTAAAGGTTGCGATTCAGGGCAATATAGAAAGAAAGTTTATAAAAGTTTTAAATATTCCGCATTTTTAGTGATTTTTAATATCGAATAATGATGTAATAAGAGATTAAAGTTGTATTATTAACGATCGAGAAGGAGAATATTATTGTATGAATTTTGGGGTCGTTACAGTTGGTATCAAAGCTGTAAGTTATACACCTTAGGTAAGAGTACCTTAGTCTATGACTTTAGAGAATGAGAATCATACGTAGAAGTATAGGATGAGTTAAGTCCTAGGAATGTTATAAGAAGAAGATTAGAATTACAGGGAATGAAACTCAAATAAAATATTGAGCAACAAGAATGGAATTAGAAATTCTTAAAGAACGAGAATTGATTAATAAACAAGAAGATTCAAAGAAGAATCTTGAAGAGATGTAGAGATAAAAACCAGGAGTTGCCTAACTCTAATGATCTAGATGACGAATAACGATGAATAGAAGAAGTCTATGAGATTAAAAGCATAATGAATTCATGATATAATATGATGTAAGGTAGAGATAAGAAGTTTTAAAACAAAACGATAATGAGCTAAGGAAGAATCATATGGGAGATGATTATAGAATAAGATCACGACGTGATATCTTTTAGAGTTGTAAAAGACAGATGGTCTGTAATGATTGAATGGTTATAGTTTGAGACTATAACGAGAATGTACTATGAGATAGTACGAGATTAACTCACGAGGAGTTATAAATGATGAGATACATATGTCTGTATCGAGCATAGGATAAGAAGTTATAAGTAAGATAGAGTTAAGTGGGTTTTCAACTGAGGACTCATGTGGAGGCTGAGTTGTACAAATCTTGTATGGGCAGGGTTTTGTGCTTACACTTGGCTTATCATATTGATAATCGTTGGAAGGTTGGTGTCGCGCTATCGATATATATATGACGAGAAGGTGATTCTTTTCTCATATTATATTTGATAGTTAGAGTTAATAGAGGATAGATTAGATGATATTAAGATTACATTAGATGATCTTAAGGTTAGGCGAGTTCTTAAAACTCATACTTATGGTAAGTTAGTGACTCATAGTCGTATGTATGTTTTTGAACCCCTAAGCATGTGGACAGTCTCTGATCAGTTCTTTGACTACGTATTGCTAGGACAAGTTCTTAAACTCATATTATTGTGGCAAGTTCCTGAACTACCAAAGTGTGGTAAGTTTGATGAACTATACTGGGTATAGAAAGGTTATGGTATAGAAAGCATTGAGGTTATTTAAGATTGATAGAATGATTAAGTAATGATGGAGTAATGATTTAATTGATGGAGAAAGTTTTATATTCTAAATCTCCTAGCTTTGCTAGTTTTCGAAATTTATTGACTTCGTGCTGATGTTGCACTTCTGTTATCTTGAAAAATATTGGATCGAACGATGGAACCAATGAGTTTTTAAAATACGTGCTATTATTCACATGTCTATGCTAATTGCTTCAGCTAGACAAAAATAATTTCAAATTTTCAAAATGTATTTTATGTGTTCTATGCATCATTTGATATGATGTACAAACAATAATCGAGAAAGTTATCAATGCAGTTAAACCTAGTGTTGGATGTGATCGTATGATCGTCAGCCCACTATGGAATGATGTAGTATAACGACGTCATGTAATGACGAAGTCCTCAACGTATCAGTACTATGATACGGTATCAGGATATTGTGAAAAGATTTATTTATTATTTTTAATTTCTTAAAAAAATATATATATATATATATATATATAGAATTTTATTGAGTCGGTTACAAATATATGTATATATATATATATATATATATATATATTTCGTTTGATGTCTGAATTTTTACTAGAAGTCTATGCTACTTGATTCAGCTGGACAAATGTTGAAAGATGTTTATGAAATTCGAGCGTTTTTGGTTAAACTATGCCAAACCAAATTGTTTTGGTGCGGATTCAGATGTTAAGAAGCTGAGGTGAACAACCCTATAAAAGGGGGACATGTTATCGGAGACTATAATTTCGAATGTAACGCATATAGTCGTTACGATGTACTATGTTATCGGAGACTATAAGTTTCGAATGTAACGTATATAGTCGTTACGATGTTAAGATGTAATACGTTGTGCACGACGTAGGGGTACGATAGGCTGATCACCTAGAGTACTTGCAGAGAGTGTTTTCAGTCTTTGTGATTGCTAAACATTCTGTTAAAGATGGTTTACAGTGGTGATGCACTATTAAACCTGGAGAAGAGTTCAAGGTCTTATGACCCCTCAGCATGAATTGGAATCTTTTAAATTCCTGAGTTGTTTATATCGCTTCCCAATCATTGAACAATTGTAGAAGATTCTTATTATTCTGAAGGAAGATGTGGGAAGAAGGATATTCCTTAAAAAGAGTTAGTTGTAGAACGCTTTAATCCAGCGAATGGAGATTAACGTAAAATCTATTTTGATAGATTAATATATAAAGATTGATAGACTAAAATTTCGAGGACGAAATTCTTAGAAGAAGGGGTGAATGTGATAACCCGAATAATTATAGATGGTGAATTACGTAGTATATTAATTTGACGAGTAGAGTATACGGTAATGATCCTTAGAAAGGAATGAACGAGTTAAAGATATATCATATTTGATATGTGATTATGTTTGATTGAAGATTGTGTAATAAAACCTAATAGTTGTTGAAGAAATGAATGAAGTATATATATGTAAAACTTTTTGCTAAGTTAACGTGTTGAAGTTATTCAACGATAATTATGAAGAGATTTTGCGAAAACTAAGTAAGTGAGGTTTCGTTGATTCCGAGGACGGAATCCTTATAAGGAGGGAAGGATGTGACATCCCGGATTTTTAAGAATTAATAAATGAGAATTTAATAAATAAAATTCTTATTTTAAGATGTTTAAGTACGAGTATGTGTGTATGTGTTATATATTGTAAAATATGTGATTTGGTGTGAAGAGAATTTATATATTTATTTAATTAAATAAATATATTAATTAAATTATTTATTGAGTTAAATAAATAATTATGTGATTATTATGGAGTAATTTAATTAAGTGTTATATGTTAATTAAATGAATATTTGGTATTTAATGATTTTATGTTATAGTTCTAATTTAACTGGGATAATTAAATTAGATGAGTTATGTGGTGAGAGTAACATGAAATTATAATTAGTGAGTAATTATAATTATGTGATAATTTTATGTGATTAATTGATGTTAAACTTTTAATTAATTAAATTAATGTTGAGTTTTAATTAGTTAAAGGATAACATTAAAAAGTATGTGTTAAAATGATTTATTAAAAGAGTTTTCAAAACTATTTTCCCAAACAAGGCCCTAGCACCGTTTTTAAATTCGTTTTGCCAAACGGGGCCTTAACTATTAAAACCTGTTTTTAAAATGATGAGTTTTACCAAACAAGGCCTTTGTACTTGTTTAATCTTATTTCTTCCAAACAATGCTTTAAACTCAAGAAGTTAGTTTTTAAAAATAATGTGGTTTTGCCAAACATGGCCTTGGGCTTTTCAAATTTTGTAACCTATGTAATAAGTGGTAGTTAGTATAGCAATTAGTATATTATTTATTAGCTATATTAATAATATAAGTTACATATATTGTATATGTATATTATATATTGTATAATATATGCTAAGTTAAAAGATACGTTAGTTTTCTAAAAGCCTAAGTCTAAACAAAACAAAGAAAGAAGAAGAAGAGGGTTAGAGAGAATTGTCAGAGAAGAAGAAGAGAGAAGAGGAAGAAAAGCTTGAGAAGGCAAGAGAGGATCATCATCTTCATCATCTCTCTCTTAAGTCAAAACTAGTAAGGTTATAATTTTAACCCTAGAATTAATTCATATGTGTTGTGTTTTCTTCTTTATCAAATTAGGTTTTTACAATCATAAAATTATATGTATATATTGATAGTAGTGTGCATACAAGCCAATCATGTATGATGATAAAGCACATACTTTGTAAACAATCTTATTTATTTATTAATAAAATATTTATTTATTAAAGGCATTTAATTATCTACATGGTGCTGTTTTTATAATATATAAATAACCCATAGTTTTAAGCAATGCTTTTAGAATCATGATGTTGATCATGCTAATGAGATCTAAATTCTTAGAAAGCTTTAAAACTAAAATAGTTCCCAATCGTGGGATTACTAAAAAGGGGATTAGTAAATCCGGATAGATTGGTACATATGTTGCTTGCTCATTGGATGAGGATGACTGATCTCATGGTCATTTGTGTGGAGACACTAAAGCAAGTATGTAGGTGCTTATTGGAGAATAAGTTCACTGAACGTGACTCGCTATGGAATACCTAATAGAGTTTTACTCGCCTGTCAATAGGAATTCCTAATGTGATAGTAGTACATGTGATCCTTGGACTTGAGATCATCATAGTATCTTGTATGTAACAAATTATACTTTGACTAATTCCTTAAGGCCTTTTAAGGCATATATAGGGTATGCTTGGGTGTAATGAGTTACATATGGAGATAATGAATGATCAATAAAGAATCTACCACGTCTAGTAAAAGAGGAGATATGTCCTATGTGATTCGTTAAATGACAACCCAGGAATCCTTGGCCAAGGTAGAATGTAATTAGAAAGAGGTTTCTAATTTGCATTATTTGGAGTTATGCATTTTCTAATCAAAATACATATGATTAAATAAATTAAGACTTGACAGTAAATCTATGTCTTATATTTAATTGGGACATTGTATGGTGGAAGGATTGAATTGTACGGTAACTATTAACTCACAGGTTCTTTTATGATTAATGTTGAAATCTATATTATCTGGAAAGTCGTTGATCGCTAGGGAGGCTTATCCCTATTGTAGAATAAATGTTATTTATTTAAATAGATTATTAGTTTAATTTGTTTATTTAAAAATGGTGGAAGGATTGAATTGTACGGTAACTATTAACTCACAGGTTCTTTTATGATTAATGTTGAAATCTATATTATCTGGAAAGTCGTTGATCGCTAGGGAGGCTTATCCCTATTGTAGAATAAATGTTATTTATTTAAATAGATTATTAGTTTAATTTGTTTATTTAAATAAGATTAGAATTGTTCTAATTGATTTATTCACAACCGGTTTAATATGGAGAACCTAAAGGGTCACACCATAAAAGGAAGAAGAATTATTTAAGAAGAAAATGGCATGATAGTAATAATGCATTAAGTATAATTAATTTAATCTATGATGATAGAATAAATTAAATAGCTTAATGTTTATTATTTAATATTTTAGAAATATTAAATATAAATTAATAAGAGGAGTCTTATTATTATTATTATTATTATTATTATTTTAATTCTAAAGGAGTTTAGGAATTAATATAATATCAGTACTCTCTCTCAATCCTAATAAAGATTATGATATAAATTATTTAAAAGTATTTAATTAATTAATTAAGTAAAACCCTATTCTAATTGGATTAGGAGGGTTAACCTAATATCTATATAAGAGAGTCTTATATCAGAAATAAGAAATTGATGTGAAATTTTCCAAGAGTTGGGAGTACACATATTCTATAGAGATAGAAACAAGGGTTAAGCCAATAACCCATCTTCTTGAGTTCTTCATCTTCCTTGGTGGATCACCGTTAGAGGCCAAACATTTGGGTGGCTGACATTATTCTAGGGAAGGAGCCACTATCAGAGGAATCAAAGGAATCAAAGGAGTAGAACTTGTACCTGAGGAAGCTTAGATCTTCAAAGGTATAATTTCATGTTCTCTCTTTTCTGTTATTGATAACAAGCACAAAGCATGATCATGGTTATGGGTTTGTACAAATTTTGAAAACCTAGTTTTTACGCTTCCGCCCTATTTATGTGATTTGATTGCATGATTGCGTTACATACAAACCCAACAGTGGTATCAGAGCCTAGCTTTGTGCTAATTATCAATTTTATAATTCCATGTATGAATTGATCTGAGAATTGGATCGTTTTTCTGGACAAAAATCGTTTTCTGCAAGTTTCTGCGACGAACGGCGCAGCTGCGCAGCTGCCCAGTTCATTACTGGCGCAGCTGCGCCGGTACCTGGACAGACCCTGAAAATTGATTTTAATTAATTAAGTAAACTGTTTATTTAATTGATAAAGTTTTAAAATAAAGAAGTTTATTTTATCTGAAATATGATTTCAGAATGCTAAAATTAAAGGAGTTTAATTTGGATTTATTTTTTATTAAAATAAAAGAGTTTATTTTGTTTCAAAAATAAAATTTAGCAAAACTTTTGTCCATTAAATAACATCGATCCATATATGGAATAGCATTGTTATTCATGAGATGAATGGATATTTATTGATGCATATGTTGATGTGTATGATAATAAATGGGGTTGATTATGGACTATGACCAATGTGATTGGATTTTATTTTGGATGAATGCTTGAATGTATGGGTTTTATAAAATGGGGTCTGCGTACCTCGTCTTCTCTAGTTTTATTCTCGATGTAAATTCTATCTCCTTTCTATGTACTTCCCCTTGACTGCTGATCAAGGTTTCTATTTAATTTTAAATAGTTAATGTAATAGAGATAGTTAGAATTATTTTGAAGAAATTGGAGACCAAGGAGCAAGGAACGCATGAAGACTCGTTTGTATGGAGCCCGGGTTTAAATGTAATAGTTACATTTAAAATTTAAATTCTTGCACTCCTAGGTTTGACCTTTTGGTTCACTTGGTGGCTCTAGTGAACCAAACTAGAATAAAAGTCCATAATCAATCCGGGTAGAATATAGTATTCTATATTGCATGCTAAATATTATATATATTATATTTTATACAAACATGCTTCGCATGTTTAATAAAATGACGCGTATTTTATATATATATATGTGCATGCGCGCTTAAAAAGATGAGACAAATAAAAACAAACCCCTCAAAGAAATAATATTAAGTCTGAAACGTTCAAATGATATTTGGAATATCGAACGTAGCCTTCTAGCATGATTAGTTAATAGAGTATTAAATATTTAATATGAGTTTGTTGTGCTATCCACAAGGCGAGTATTGAATATTTAAGATGTTAATTAATCACATTTGATGCTTATCAAGAAAATTGAACGATCTAGTCTTGTTGTGCTATCCACAAGAACGAAAATTTTTCTTTTTTGAATTTATGGAAGTGCTAGGCTGGACTTAACTTAAATCATTTTAGTTCGGATGTGCACACACATGACCATTATGATTTAAGAGGCAAAATAAAAGGAGTTACATGGTGATGAAATTGACAAGAGTTGTCTACCTATTTATTTGTATATCGCTTGTTGTGCTATCCACAAGGTTATATACATTTGAAATGGGATCCTTAATCTCACTAGCAAATCTTTAATTAGATGTTGCCGAACTATATGAGTGAGGGTAATATAGTTTGATGAAAATAGTGGGAGATACCAATTTAAAATAAAGACCTAAATTTATTTTGGTATGCAAAGTTAATAAAATGAATGTTTGCTAAAATGTTGTCTTTTCACATGCAGAATTTTAAAAATGTCAAAATCACTAATCTCACTACGAAGCATACTTGATGCAAATAAGCTTACCGGCCCGAATTATGAGGACTGGCTAAGAAATCTGAGAATTGTTCTCACTGCTGAAAAGATTTCTTATGTCCTAAATTCCACTATCCCTGAATCTGTTTCAGAAACAGCCTCTGAGGAAGAGATTGCCACTTTCAATAAGTGGCAAGATGATGCATCTGTGGCTCAATGCATCATGCTCGCATCCATGAATAACGAGCTTCAGCGTCAGCACGAAAAAATGGATGCTCCTGCTATGCTGCTTCACCTCAAGGAGTTGTATGGTGAACATAGTAGGACTGCTAGATATGAGATATCTAAGGAGCTCTTCCGATCTCGGATGACCGAGGGCACTGCCGTCGAGACTCATGTTCTGAAGGTAATCAATTTGATTGAACGCCTTGGACAGCTTGGGTTCGTCATGGATGGGGAGTTGAGTCAAGACTTGGTCTTGCAGTCACTCCCTGAGACCTTCTCGCAGTTTGTGGTTAATTTTCACATGAATAAACTAGATGTCAGCTTACCTGAGCTGCTTAACATGCTGAAAACTGCAGAAGGTCACTTCTCATCCAAGAAGAACCATGTCTTGATGGTGGATTCTTCCAATAAAAGGAAGAGGCCCAAGGTGTCTTCTGAAAAGAAGAAATCTAAGAAGGCTAAGGGAAAAGGGAAAGAAAAGGAGTAAAAGAAACCTGAACCAGCTAAAGGAATGTGCTTTCATTGCAATGAGCCGGGACATTGGAAGAGGAACTGCAAGAAGTTTCTAGCAGAGAAGAAGCTTGGAGAAGCTTCGACTTCCAATCAAGGTTTGTTTATGATTAAAATTAATTTTTCTGAAAGTCATAATTCTACTTGGGTATTGGATACCGGCTGTGGTTCTCACATATGTAATACTGTGCAGGGACTGGTCAGAAGTAGAAAGCTGAACAAAGATGAGGTGATCCTACGAGTGGGAAATGGAGCAAAAGTTGCTGCATTAGCTGTAGGAACTTATTGTTTAGCAATGCCTTCGGGCAAATCCATTTATCTTAATAATTGTTATTATGTTCCGAATATTATTAAAAATATTATTTCAATTTCTATATTGGATATGGAAGGTTTTGACGTTATTATAAAGAACAATGGTTGTTCTATTTATAAAGACGATGTTTTATATGGTATTGGAAATTTGCGAAATGGACTTTATACACTTGACTTACAAGAAAATATATTTCAAATTGAACAAACTAAGAAAAGGAAAAGAGATGATATTAATTATACCTACATGTGGCACTGTAGACTCGGTCATATCAATGAAACAAGATTATCCAAATTGCATAAAGATGGACTCCTCGAGCTATCCGATTATGAATCATATCCAACTTGTGAATCTTGTCTCATGGGTAAAATGACTAAATCTCCTTTTAGTGGAAAAGGAAAGAGAGTTACAGAGTTGTTGGCATTGATTCACACAGACGTTTGTGGACCTATGACAACAAGTGCACGGGGTGGGTATTCTTATTTTATTACTTTCACTGATGATCACTCAAGATTTGGATATGTGTATTTAATGAAATACAAATCAGAATCATTTGAAAAGTTCAAAGAGTTCAGAAGTGAAGTAGAGAAACAAACGGGCAAGAGTATTAAGATACTTCGATCAGATCGAGGTGGAGAATACTTAAGCAGTGAGTTTCTCAATTGTCTCAGAGAAAATGGTATAATCTCACAATGGACTCCTCCAGGTACACCACAGTTAAATGGAGTATCTGAAAGGAGAAATCGAACACTGTTGGACATGGTTCGATCCATGATGAGTTTTACCGACCTTCCAATTTCCTTCTGGGGATATGCCCTAGAAACGGCTGCATACCTACTTAACAAGGTACCTACCAAATCCGCCCCAAAGACTCCATATGAGATGTGGAAAGGGAGGAAACCAAATCTTAAGCATGTTAAGACTTGGGGTTGTCCAGCTTATGTCAAAAAGTTTGAAAATGATAAGCTACAGACTAAATCCGATAAGTGTAGATTTGTGGGATACCCTAAAGAAACCGTAGGGTATTATTTCTATCATCCAACTGATCAAAAGGTGTTTGTTGCGAAACATGCTACCTTCTTGGAGAAAGAGTTTATCCATGAAGGGGTCAGTGGGAGTAAGATATATCTTGAAGAAGTTCAAGAACCACAAGTTACCACGGACCAAAGTCAAGTACCTAACCAAATAGAAGAACCTACTGTACCACACCATGTTCGTAAATCTGGAAGAGTACCGAAGATACCTGAGAGGTATGGATTCGTTATAGAGGATGACGATGAGGTACACATCATGAATGATGATGATCCATTGAATTACGAACAGGCTATGAGTAATAAAGACTCAGGGAAATGGCTTGAAGCCATGAAATCTGAAATGGACTCCATGTATGAAAATAAAGTATGGTCTTTGGTTTCACCACCTGAAGGTATTAAACCTATTGGGTGTAAATGGGTTTTTAAGAAAAAGACTGGAGCAGGCGGAAAGGTAGAGACCTATAAGGCCCGACTGGTTACAAAAGGTTTCAAACAAAGACAAGGAGTTGACTATGATGAAACCTTCTCACCAGTAGCCATGCTCAAGTCCATTCGGATTTTGCTTGCAATTGCAGCTTACAACGACTATGAGATCTGGCAGATGGACGTGAAAACGGCCTTCCTCAATGGGAAACTTGAGGAGGATGTGTATATGACACAGCCAGAGGGATTTATTTCAAAAGTTGGAACAAATCAAGTCTGTAAGCTACAACGATCCATTTATGGGTTGAAGCAAGCTTCTCGTAAATGGAACATTCGTTTTGATGAGACAATCAAAGAGTTTGATTTTATCAAAAACGAGGATGAACCATGTGTATACAAGAAGGTTAGTGGGAGCGCAGTATCATTCCTTGTATTATATGTTGATGATATATTACTGATAGGGAATGACATTCCTATGTTACAATCCATTAAAATCTGGTTATCTAAAAACTTCTCTATGAAGGACTTGGGTGAAGCATCCTATATTTTGGGGATAAAGATCTATAGAGATAGATCTAAAAGGATGCTCGGCTTATCCCAAGGAACATACATTGATACAATGCTAAAGAGGTTTAGCATGGAAGATTCCAAAAGAGGTCTCATGCCGATGAGCCATGGAATACATCTCTCCAAGAAACAGGCCCCAAAGACACCTGAGGAGAGAGACCGTATGAGTAAGATCCCTTATGCTTCTGCAATAGGATCTATCATGTACGGTATGATATGTACTAGACCGGATGTTGCTCACGCACTTAGTGTAACAAGCAGATACCAGTCGAATCCAGGAGAAGAGCACTGGAAGGTAGTGAAAAATATCCTAAAGTACTTGAGAAGGACTAAAGATATTTTTCTTGTCTACGGTGGGTCTGAATTAAAACTCGAGGGATTCACGGACTCAAGTTTTCAAACAGACCAAGATGACAGTAAATCTATTTCAGGGTATGTGTTTACCTTGAACGGAGGTACAGTGAGTTGGAAGAGTTCCAAGCAGCAAACGGTTGCTGATTCAGTGACAGAGGCAGAGTATATAGCTGCAAGTGAAGCTGCAAAGGAAGCTGTTTGGATGAAGAAGTTCATAACTGAACTTGGTGTGGTTCCTAGCATTGGAGAAGCAGTTCCCGTATACTGTGACAACACCGGAGCGGTTGCACAGGCTAAGGAACCCAGGTCTCATCAGAAATCTAAACACGTGTTGCGGCGATTTCACTTGATCAGGGAGATCATTGAAAGAGGAGACGTCACCTTGGAGCGTGTAGACTCTCAAGACAACATTGCAGATCCATTTACTAAAGCTTTAACACAACAACAGTTTGATCGTCACTTAGAGAAGATGGGTATGAGATACCATGGCGATTGGCTTTAGTGCAAGTGGGAGATTGATAGTAGTGTGCATACAAGCCAATCATGTATGATGATAAAGCACATACTTTGTAAACAATCTTATTTATTTATTAATAAAATATTTATTTATTAAAGGCATTTAATTATCTACATGGTGCTGTTTTTATAATATGTAAATAACCCATAGTTTTAAGCAATGCTTTTAGAATCATGATGTTGATCATGCTAATGAGATCTAAATTCTTAGAAAGCTTTAAAACTAAAATAGTTCCCAATCGTGGGATTACTAAAAAGGGGATTAGTAAATCCGGATAGATTGGTACATATGTTGCTTGCTCATTGGATGAGGATGACTGATCTCATGGTCATTTGTGTGGAGACACTAAAGCAAGTATGTAGGTGCTTATTGGAGAATAAGTTCACTGAACGTGACTCGCTATGGAATACCTAATAGAGTTTTACTCGCCTGTCAATAGGAATTCCTAATGTGATAGTAGTACATGTGATCCTTGGACTTGAGATCATCATAGTATCTTGTATGTAACAAATTATACTTTGACTAATTCCTTAAGGCCTTTTAAGGCATATATAGGGTATGCTTGGGTGTAATGAGTTACATATGGAGATAATGAATGATCAATAAAGAATCTACCACCTCTAGTAAAAGAGGAGATATGTCCTATGTGATTCGTTAAATGACAACCCAAGAATCCTTGGCCAAGGTAGAATGTAATTAGAAAGAGGTTTCTAATTTGCATTATTTGGAGTTGTGCATTTTCTAATCGAAATACATATGATTAAATAAATTAAGACTTGACAGTAAATCTATGTCTTATATTTAATTGGGACATTGTATGGTGGAAGGATTGAATTGTACGGTAACTATTAACTCACAGGTTCTTTTATGATTAATGTTGAAATCTATATTATCTGAAAAGTCGTTGATCGCTAGGGAGGCTTATCCCTATTGTAGAATAAATGTTATTTATTTAAATAGATTATTAGTTTAATTTGTTTATTTAAATAAGATTAGAATTATTCTAATTGATTTATTCACAACCGGTTTAATATGGAGAACCTAAAGGGTCACACCATAAAAGGAAGAAGAATTATTTAAGAAGAAAATGGCATGATAGTAATAATGCATTAAGTATAATTAATTTAATCTATGATGATAGAATAAATTAAATAGCTTAATGTTTATTATTTAATATTTTAGAAATATTAAATATAAATTAATAAGAGGAGTCTTATTAATATTATTATTATTATTATTATTTTAATTCTAAAGGAGTTTAGGAATTAATATAATATCAGTACTCTCTCTCAATCCTAATAAAGATTAGGATATAAATTAATTAAAAGTATTTAATTAATTAATTAAATAAAACCCTATTCTAATTGGATTAGGAGGGTTAACCTAATATCTATATAAGAGAGTCTTATATCAGAAATAAGAAATTGATGTGAAATTTTCCAAGAGTTGGGAGTACACATATTCTATAGAGATAGAAACAAGGGTTAAGCCAATAACCCATCTTCTTGAGTTCTTCATCTTCCTTGGTGGATCACCGTTAGAGGCCAAACATTTGGATGGCTGACATTATTCTAGGGAAGGAGCCACTATCAGAGGAATCAAAGGAATCAAAGGAGTAGAACTTGTACCTGAGGAAGCTTAGATCTTCAAAGGTATAATTCCATGTTCTCTCTTTTCTGTTATTGATAACAAGCACAAAGCATGATCATGGTTATGGGTTTGTATAAATTTTGAAAACCTAGTTTTTACGCTTCCGCCCTATTTATGTGATTTGATTGCATGATTGCGTTACATACAAACCCAACATATATGGTGTTCATATGTTTTCATATGTAATTGTATGCCATGAAAGGGTTTTCAAAATCAATTGTTGTAAAAACATGTTTTCAAAGCATATTCTTCTATGTTTTCATGGTTTTAGAATTCTATGTGGAAGTCTCTTTGTGAAACTTCATAATTTTGTTATGAGAATGGGATATGTATGTATATATATATATATATATATATATATATTTACATGAGAGTTTCATAGTTGTTTAAGAATTTCAATTCACAAGTATATGATGAACACCATGAAATTCATGTTCATAGTGTTAGATTATGGAATTATGTTGAAAATTCTTTAAATCCTTGATGTGAGCATGAATTATGTGTAATATGTGATATAACATGATTATATATGAGTTATATGGTTGTTCTAGCAATTCAATCCATGAATTTTTGATAAACAATAGGAAGTGTGTTCATAGTGATTTTATGTGAAGTAATTTCTGAAAAATAACTTTTGAAACTATCAAAATTGATGTTGATTATGAGTTATTGTTAAAATTGATTAAGTATTATGTTAGTATGTTAAGAATAGAAGTGATTACAGTTGGAATCACTTGAATTGATTGAAAAACGAGTTCGTAGTAGCAATTTCCGTCAAGAACGCTTAAAATTGTGTTTTTCTTCGAATTCCATGAAATCTTGGTTGTGATTATATGTTTATATGAAAATTTTATGTTATGAGCACGTTAATAAGCTTAAAATATTGTTTGTCACATGTTTCATGTTTATCATATTTGGAAAATTTGAATTCGGTGTGACAGAATAAGCCAAATTGGCTTATTTCTCCACCAGTTCGCGAACCAGCCCCTGGACCCGCCCCAGCGGGTGTTTATGCCTTGGGGGACCCACCCCAGCGGGTATACTTGCTGCCCGGGGTAGTTTAGTTGTCGTAATGCAAAACTGTTTTGACCTCTGTTACTAAAATGGCCATAACGTTTTCATACGAACTCCGATTGAGGTGATTCAAGATGATTCGGAACGAGCACGAGTAGTCCTACAACTTTTGTGTTTTTGACTTTTTGATTTGAGGTTGTTATCTAGGGTCAAAATGGTCATTTTTTGGGACTGATGCGTATTCTGAGGCAATCGGAGGGCGTCGGTCATGCGCATACACAAGTATAGTGCTGTCGATGATATTAGATGTTGTTATAAGTTATAAAACATGAATGTTAGTAAAAATATAATTATGTTTAACTTGAAATGTAATTTGATTGACGTAAGATGTAATTATAATTGGTTAATTATGTGAAATGTAATATGATTATGTGAGGTGATTAAATTACGTGGTGATTAATTATTAACTTATTAGTTAATGAAGAATGAGTTAATCTTAATTGGTTAACTAACAATGAAGATTAGATATGTAATAATTATACATATGATTTGATAGCGAGTGTCAAACGAGTGAATAGAAGAGAGTTACGAAGTGTAAATTAGAAAGTGTAAATTAGAATTTACTTAGATGTTTGATAAGCGTTGCTAAGTGACTAATAATTGATGCATATGGTGATACGTTATGTAGGATCATGAAGCAGATTATATTAAGCAGTTTTTCGGTAATTGGTAATCCACGAACCAGGCAAGTCTTTCGGTTTCTACTTGTCTACGTGAATTTGATGAACTGTTTTAAATTGCAAGCGAGCATGATATGTTATACATGTTGTAATCATAAAATGTCAAAGTTAATTTATGACTACACTGTTTGGTTAAATAATGTTGATTGAGTATGGAACTCAATCTTTATATTTGTTATGTGAATTAAAGCATGTATGCCATGTTACTTTAATTATTATGAGATTTATGTTGAGCATGTTTATTATGTGATACGTGATGCATGAAAACTGTTAGAACTTGCTGAGCTGTCGAGCTCACTCTTGCAAATAACCATTTTTGCAGGTTAAGGACGCAAGGTAATGATACGTGTTAAGAGATTTATAGAGATCAATGTTCAAGAATATTAGTTATGTTCAATTTCAAATTGTAGTTAATGTTTTGAATGAAATATGTCGCTGAGTTATAAGTAGAGTTATGCAATATAGATGGATATTGTTTTATTATGTAAGACTTTGTATAGTCATTTTGTTGTAATGATTCATGATATAGATTTGAATCAAAGAGATGTAATGTAAAGGTTGCGATTCAGGGCAATATAGAAAGAAAGTTTATAAAAGTTTTAAATATTCCGCATTTTTAGTGATTTTTAATATCGAATAATGATGTAATGAGAGATTAAAGTTGTATTATTAACGATCGAGAAGGAGAATATTATTGTATGAATTTTGGGGTCGTTACAAGAGCCCTAAAAATTAACCGATCGAACGCTGTCGACGTTGGAAAATTTAAGAATCTCGCGGGTCAGTTCGTAACCCGATTTTCCTCAAATCGATCTTCCTAAGTTCTCTCTACCCTTATTCTTTTTATTTTGAAAAAAGGTTTTGAAGGGTTTTTTAGGAAAGACGCCAACATGTGTTTATGTCGACGATTTGATTTGATTAAACAGAGTCGTCAGTTGGTAGATTTGAAAATAGTTGTACCAACTCAACCGAGTTTGATTTGAAAATAGTCCCAATTGCTGGACACTGTCGAAACTTGATCTTTGAAATCGGAGTTTTGAGTTTGGGGGCTTGGTTAAGTGTGGGGAAGGTGTTAGGCACCCCACAACTCCCGTGTAAACACGGTACCGCATCTTTTCAATATTTCCCTTAAAATTTTGAATGTGTGAGTGAATGCTGTTTAAAAATTGGGCGTATTGATTTGATTGATTGAAAGTAGTTCTTTGCTTCGTTGAGGCTATATACGAAGGGTTTGATTTGATTTGAAAATCAGTCTTTGATTTAATTTGCAAAAGCATTTAATTTGATTTTCTTGAAAAGCTTTTCTTTTGATTTGATTTGCAAATGATGTTTTAAAAGCTGGTTTATCAAACCCTTACGCTGCCATAGGAATTGAAGCCTTTTGATACTTCTAATTTATCTTTATAGCCTCAAGGCTGCATGTGAATAGTGATTTATCGGGCTGTGAAGCATCCTCGACCACATAAATATATAAGTGTCGGTCTCCTCATGGGTATGAAATCCATTGGAGGGACACGAACACGACAATCTATATTTTCACTAGATTGAGACCTTAAATTCGGATAACCGTTTTAAGGTCTATGTATGTACATTTTACAGAAAAACTGGCAGGGTACATTTGTAAATCGGAGTTTGTCCATCGTGGGAATCAGATTCCGATCGATTTGATCGTGAATCCCACGATTCCTAGGCTCACATATGAGTAGCCAAAACCTGCACAGTTCAAATTTGTACAGAAACAGATATATATACATCCTCACGTAGCAATGGAACCAAAGATTCATCAGTAAATCCTAGCTGCGCGTGACCAAAGCGTCTCGTTCCCACTAGATAGGGATCTATGGGACGCGAGGTTACTTTTGAAGCTGAAACTAGAAAGAAAGCTAGATTTAAAGAAATCTCAGCCATTCTAGCTTTCCGGTTCAGTCTGAAGGCTTTGAACCGTTTGAAAACTAGAATTGGCGAGATTTAAATAAATCTAGTCCTCCCGCAAGTATGTCAGTGCAGATTCATATACAAATGAATGTTAAATGAAGCAGTTGAATAAATTGAGTAAAGCAATATATATAATTATATATATATATATAATCTGTAAAACTGCGATGGGTTTTCGCTCGCGAGCCCGGACTAGAATTAAAATATATATATATATATATATATATATATATATATATATATATATATATATATATATATATATATAACTGTAAATAGCCACGAAATAATCCAGGCTATGACAGAAATGAAATATATATATATATATATATATATATATATATATATATATAAACAGTAATAATGGCGAGGGGTTTTCACGCCGGTGCCCGTGCTAGAATTGAAATAGACAGAAAGTAGTCACCTAGTGACTAGGGAGAGCACCCAGTATAGGGAAGTGTACAAAAGCAGTAAAAAGGCCACAAAGTAATCCAGGCCGGACTGAAAATATATAAATATATATATATATATATATATATATTGACAGAAATGTAAATTTGCAGAAAAGTAGTCAACCAGTGACTAGGGAGAGCACCCAGTATGGCGAAGAGTGCAAAAACAGTATAAAGGGCGATGGGTTTTCACGCCTGTGCCCGGACTGAATTGAAAGATATATACATACATATATATATATATATATATATATATATATATATATTGACAGAAATATAATCAACCAATACTGGTGAGAAAACCAGTTATGGTGAAAGTCGCTTATATATGCGTAAATATATATAAAAGCTGTAAACTACCTCGGATTTGACATTCGGGCTTGACAGAATTGAAATGTTAGTAAATATATAGTGAAATATATACAAAAAAGGGCCAAACCCAGACTGGGAGGATAACTCAGTCCGGCAAAGTTGCTAAAACGTGTGTGCTAGTGCATTGAAGCTGCTGGAGCTGACGGATCGTCAATCTGAGTTGTAGAAATGCAAAAATTTGAGTTTATGTACAAAAATGTACCAAATTTTGACAAAAACGGTCACGGAACTAAGATCCGGGCATATTTAGAAGATAAAACTTCGTGTGCAAGTGGAAGACAATGCAAATTAGTAGTATTGACTTCCTGATCGTAAAAATATTTACAATGGACTGCAATACGGGCTTTTTTCCAAATCGTAGGATCTATACGTCCAAATCTACCTGTTATTTTCTGATATGTGGTAGTATATGGGTATATCTACGTGTTAGAGTGAAAATATTTAGGTTTGGAAGAGGTGTAAAAGTCGAGAATTTGAACTGGCAGAGCTTCGCTGCGTTTCTTGCTTATGAAAATGAGAGGGGGGTGCCCCTCTATTGATAGAGGGAAGAGCCGCAGCTCTACCTAGGCCAGCCGCATGTAGAGGTGCGGCTTCCCTGGTGGGGCCCGCGATGGCGGGTTTCATCATCTCGAAGTACGTGCACTCCGGACAACGCGCAGTCGAAGTTGAAACTTTCTAACTTTTGATTAGAGCGTATTTTGAGGCATGCGATACCTTTTCGAAAAGCTCTCGTCGAGAGTGTCGCAATGACATGGGATAAAACATTTTTCGGATCCAAGAAGGCGGGTTCATAACCAGGTCTTCGATTCCCCACAGTTTATCCGTTGAGCTGTCTTGCGTCGTTGGCACTCGGGATCGTTGTTATGGTTAATTCTGACTTCGATGGCATCAATTTCGGGTTGAGTTTGACCAAATTGGTTAAAGGTTGATAAAATAACCATTTTACCCCTCTCGGAGTGGTCCTTGATTGATCTGGCTTCCCAGGGTGGTCTCTGGGGCTGAACTACACTCCGTGAATTGATGTCGGGGATAATCTGTACTTCCCGGGTTAAGATTGGGGATGACTTGATATGTCCTCGGTTGATGTCGAGGTTGACCTGTACCTCCCGGGTTGATGCCGGGGTTGATGCCGGGGTTGAATGGACTTCTCGGGTTGAAACCGGGGTTGATCAGAACCTCCCGGGTTGCTGTCGGGGCTGAATTGACCTCTCGGGTTGTTGTCGAGGCTGATTTGAAGACCCGATTTTTGAGATCGGGATTTGAACTGATGGCCCGATTGGAGATCGGGATTGATCTGACGGTCCGATTGGAGATCGAAGCTGGATTGACGGTCCGATTGGAGATCGGAGCTGGATTGACTGTCCGATTGGAAATCGGAGCGGGATATACCGATATTGGTGATCGGATTTAGTTGAAGTACCGATATTGGGGATCGAATTTGAGTTTACCGACATTGGTGGTCAGATTTGAGTTAAAGGACCGGGATTGGTGGCCGAATTTGAGTTTACCAACATTGGTGGTCGGATTTGAGTTGAAGGACCGGCATTGGTGACCGAATTTGAGTTGATTGACAGTTTTGCCCTCCTACAGTGTTAGTATTGGGGCAAGAAAAATTTCGAGTGTCTACAAACGCTATAAATTGTCAAACTGCAATGACTGTTAAGCTTATGTTTTTGGGTAACCCAGAAACCCAAATCAGGGCTCTGATAGTTTTTTTTTGAATGCTGAGATCTTACAGCTTGATGATTCCTAAGCTATGTAAAGGCTACCTTGGGGTACCCTGATAATTGGTCTACAACACCCGAGCACTGAAATCCCTAAGATGTGAACAGATTACAAGATATAAGGCTATAGAAATCGTTGACCGGCGTTGATTGTTTGTTTCTGGGCAACCCATAATTTGCAAGAACAGTCTAGGTTAGGTGGTTTGACCGGCCATGGGGACTTGTAGACATGTTGTTAGGTAGTGCAATGAACATAGATGAGTAGTACTACACTAATACTACAATCTCATTACGATTGACTGCCCATAAACCAATCCGATTGATGGCTAGATTGGGTCAAACGAGGGACCAGCGCGTTGAACAAAGTGTTCTTGGCCCAGCCAAGAACACCTATAGCGATGGACAGAAAATAAAAATTAATTAAAATAATTACAATAAATATAAATAAATACTAAATAATTAATAAAAAAATTCTAAAAAATCATTTTTAATTATAATAAATAATTTTTAATATTTTGACAAAAAATTTTATTAATATTTAATTTATTTAAATATTAATGGTAATAAAATTAATTAATAATAAATTACTTAAAAATTATATTAATTATTTAAAAATCATTTTAAATAATAATAATGATATTAATGATTTAAAAATCATTAGTAATAAAAATAATTTATTTAAAAATAATATTGATGATTGGTTATTAAATATTTAAAAATAATATTGATAACTTAAAAATCATTTTAAATGATATTAAATCATTTAAAAATTATTTTGAGTATTTGGAAATTATTATAAATAATACCTAAAATATCTAAATAAGATATTAAAATTTTTAAATAAAGTTATTGAAAAATTAATTCAATAGTTATTCAATAAAGCTATAAAATACCGAACGGACTCCAAAATCAACCCAGACACTAATAGTTTAATTAGAAAGTAATTGTTATCATTTCTAATGACTGTTATAACATATATAGGTTGCGAGTATACTTTCAAATAACTTATGTAGCCGATCGTGCTAAAGGCAAGTTTTTCTAACTTTATTTAATTTTAATATTAAATGTAAGTCTGGTAAGAAATTGCTATAAACATTATTCGTGATATCTGTGATTTAAAAAAGATTATGACTTATTGTTCAAGCATAACCAAGACATATGAATTATTACTTGCGTAAATTGTTTTTTTGATTTGATATCAAAGCATAGAATGTGGTGAAACCAATATTATTTGGTACAAATATATACTGATACTATCAATGACCGGCAGTTTTACTTTGATCGGGTAGTTATTAATGACCGACAGTTTTCCACTGACCGGGTGGTTGTGGTAGGATGATATGCATACTCTTAGATGGTGTGGTTGGCCAAATCAACCCGGGTTGCTAAGTCTATATGACTGACAGAAACTCGTAATATGTGGGGTTTGGCATATCAAACCTCAGTATATATATGTGAAAAATACTCTGAACTATATGTTCCTTTATTTTAGATATGGTGTGAGTATAAACTGTAAATCTTTAAAACTTGCTGGGCCTTTTAAAGCTCATCCTTGCAATTACTGTTTTCCTTTGCAGCTGCACCTAACACTCCAGAAGGTTCAGGAAATCATACTTGTGGGTAGAAGTAAACCTATAAGAACGAATGTTTATTGAGTTAAGACTAAGAATGTAATTTGGTACTTCTCTGATGCAATGGTTGAACAATATGTAACCAGATATTATTATGTAGATATTATTATGTTGAATGGTTTTACATTATTAATAGTAAATAGTATCAAGTACAGTATCTATATGAACTATACATCTAAATGAGGGTATTGAATGATCTTGGGAGTTTTGTAAGCATTGAGGTCGCTCCTCAGTTCCAAGAACAATCTTATCATTTGTACTGTGAATATCAGATAGATAGGAATTATTGATATGCAAGAAATATCTGTAAGATCATAAATCTATACATCCAAGTGAGGGTATCCAGATATGAAAATTGTTCTGACGAGAACTCTTAACTGGTTGGGATACTGTGAATTTTGGATTTATAGAAGTTATTGTCTTAAAGAATATTTACGTGAGCACCAAATCTGCTACAAGAAAGGTAGAGAATTTGGGGGCGTCACAATTCATCTTGGGCCGGTAGATGACAGAATTGAGATGCTTGATATGGAATTTGCTGCATAACTCTCTCATTATCTGATTGTTTAGATTCTTGGCGTTATCTGATACAATCACCTCCAGTTGTCCATATCGGCGGACGACATTATTTCTGATGAAATCAATGATTACCTCTTTGGTGACTTTGGGAAAAGAGGCAGCTTCAACCCATTTGGTGAAGTAATCGATCATGGTAAAAATGAATTGATGACCATTATGGCTTTGGGTTCTATTGGCCCAATCACATCCATTCCCCACATGGAAAAAGGCTATGGCAAACTCATATTGTGCAGTTCGTTTGGAGGAGCGTGTATGGCATTTCCATAGACTTGGCATTGGTAGCATCTCCTGACGTGATCATCACAGTCAGCTTTGAGAGAGATCCAGTAATGCCCGGTTCTTAATATCTTCTTGGCCAACAAATGACCGCTCATGTGTGGACCACAGACTCCACCGTCGACTTCATCCATCAGTCTCTGAGCTTGATCTTTATCGAGACATCTTAAAAGGCCTATTCCAGTATCCCTTTTATAAAGTGCGTGTCTGCTCAGATAGAACTTCATAGCCATCTTGTGAATTCGCTTTCGTCCTACTTGGCTCGCCCCAACGGGTGTAGATCCATCTCAGAGATATTCTTTTATATCTTGATACCAAGGCTGTTTGATAGGAGGTATTTCATCTGATACTTCTCCAATATAATTCCCATATGATGGGGCCTTTTGGCTTGTGAATTTGATGTCGGGAATTCCCCTCTTATCAGATACGTGGATCAAGGAAGCCAATGTTGCCAATGCATCAGCAAATTCATTCCTGTTGGGTTTGTATGGAACGCAATCATGCAATCAAATCACATAAATAGGGCGAAAGCATAAAAACTAGGTTTTCAAAATTTATACAAACCCATAACCATGATCATGCTTTGTGCTTGTTATCAATAACAGAAAAGAGAGAACATGGAATTATACCTTTGAAGATCTAAGCTTCCTCAGGTACAAGTTCTACTCCTTTGATTCCTTTGATTCCTCTGATAGTGGCTCCTTCCCTAGAATAATGTCAGCCTCCCAAATGTTTGGCCTCTAACGGTGATCCACCAAGGAAGATGAAGAACTCAAGAAGATGGGTTATTGGCTTAACCCTTGTTTCTATCTCTATAGAATATGTGTACTCCCAACTCTTGGAAAATTTCACATCCCTTATTTCTGATATAAGACTCTCTTATATAGATATTAGGTTAACCCTCCTAATCCAATTAGAATAGGGTTTTATTTAATTAATTAATTAATTACTTTTAATTAATTTATATCCTAATCTTTATTAGGATTGAGAGAGAGTACTGATATTATATTAATTCCTAAACTCCTTTAGAATTAAAATAATAATAAAAATAATAATATTAATAAGACTCCTCTTATTAATTTATATTTAATATTTCTAAAATATTAAATAATAAACATTAAGCTATTTAATTTATTCTATCATCATAGATTAAATTAATTATACTTAATGCATTATTACTATCATGCCATTTTCTTCTTAAATAATTCTTCTTCCTTTTATGGTGTGACCCTTTAGGTTCTCCATATTAAACCGGTTGTGAATAAATTAATTAGAACAATTCTAATCTTATTTAAATAAACAAATTAAACTAATAATCTATTTAAATAAATAACATTTATTCTACAATAGGGATAAGCCTCCCTAGCGATCAACGACTTTCCAGATAATATAGATTTCAACATTAATCATAAAAGAACATGTGAGTTAATAGTTACCGTACAATTCAATCCTTCCACCATACAATGTCCCAATTAAATATAAGACATGGATTTATTGTCAAGTCTTAATTTATTTAATCATATGTATTTCGATTAGAAAATGCACAACTCCAAATAATGCAAATTAGAAACCTCTTTCTAATTACATTCTACCTTGGCCAAGGATTCCTGGGTTGTCATTTAACGAATCACATAGGACATATCTCCTCTTTTACTAGAGGTGGTAGATTCTTTATTGATCATTCATTATCTCCATATGTAACTCATTACACCCAAGCATACCCTATATATGCCTTAAAAGGCCTTAAGGAATTAGTCAAAGTATAATTTGTTACATACAAGATACTATGATGATCTCAAGTCCAAGGATCACATGTACTACTCTCACATTAGGAATTCCTATTGACAGGCGAGTAAAACTCCATTAGGTATTCCATAGCGAGTCACGTTCAGTGAACTTATTCTCCAATAAGCACCTACATACTTGCTTTAGTGTCTCCACACCAATGACCATGAGATCAGTCATCCTCATCCAATGAGCAAGCAACATATGTACCAATCTATCCGGATTTACTAATCCCCCTTTTAGTAATCCCACGATTGGGAACTATTTTAGTTTTAAAGCTTTCTAAGAATTTAGATCTCATTAGCATGATCAACATCATGATTCTAAAAGCATTGCTTAAAACTATGGGTTATTTACATATTATAAAAACAGCACCATGTAGATAATTAAATGCCTTTAATAAATAAATATTTTATTAATAAATAAATAAGATTGTTTACAAAGTATGTGCTTTATCATCATACATGATTGGCTTGTATGCACACTACTATCAATCTCCCACTTGCACTAAAGCCAATCGCCATGGTATCTCATACCCAACTTCTCTAAGTGACGATCAAACTGCTGTTGTGTTAAAGCTTTAGTAAATGGATCTGCAATGTTGTCTTGAGAGTCTACACGCTCCAAGGTGACGTCTCCTCTTTCAATGATCTCCCTGATCAAGTGAAATCGCCGCAACACGTGTTTAGATTTCTGATGAGACCTGGGTTCCTTAGCCTGTGCAACTGCTCCGGTGTTGTCACAGTATACGGGAACTGCTTCTCCAATGCTAGGAACCACACCAAGTTCAGTTATGAACTTCTTCATCCAAACAGCTTCCTTTGCAGCTTCACTTGCAGCTATATACTCTGCCTCTGTCACTGAATCAGCAACCGTTTGCTGCTTGGAACTCTTCCAACTCACTGCACCTCCGTTCAAGGTAAACACATACCCTGAAATAGATTTACTGTCATCTTGGTCTGTTTGAAAACTTGAGTCCGTGAATCCCTCGAGTTTTAATTCAGACCCACCGTAGACAAGAAAAATATCTTTAGTCCTTCTCAAGTACTTTAGGATATTTTTCACTACCTTCCAGTGCTCTTCTCCTGGATTCGACTGGTATCTGCTTGTTACACTAAGTGCGTGAGCAACATCCGGTCTAGTACATATCATACCGGACATGATAGATCCTATTGCAGAAGCATAAGGGATCTTACTCATACGGTCTCTCTCGTCAGGTGTCTTTGGGGCCTGTTTCTTGGAGAGATGTATTCCATGGCTCATCGGCATGAGACCTCTTTTGGAATCTTCCATGCTAAACCTCTTTAGCATTGTATCAATGTACGTTCCTTGGGATAAGCCGAGCATCCTTTTAGATCTATCTCTATAGATCTTTATCCCCAAAATATAGGATGCTTCACCCAAGTCCTTCATGGAGAAGTTTTGAGATAACCAGATTTTAATGGATTGTAACATAGGAATGTCATTCCCTATCAGTAATATATCATCAACATATAATACAAGGAATGATACTGCGCTCCCACTAACCTTCTTGTATACACATGATTCATCCTCGTTTTTGATAAAATCAAACTCTTTGATTGTCTCATCAAAACGAATGTTCCATCTACGAGAAGCTTGCTTCAACCCATAAATGGATCGTTGTAGCTTACAGACTTGATTTGTTCCAACTTTTGAAATAAATCCCTCTGGCTGTGTCATATACACATCCTCCTCAAGTTTCCCATTGAGGAAGGCCGTTTTCACGTCCATCTGCCAGATCTCATAGTCGTTGTAAGCTGCAATCGCAAGCAAAATCCGAATGGACTTGAGCATGGCTACTGGTGAGAAGGTTTCATCATAGTCAACTCCTTGTCTTTGTTTGAAACCTTTTGCAACCAGTCGGGCCTTATAGGTCTCTACCTTTCCGTCTGCTCCAGTCTTTTTCTTAAAAACCCATTTACACCCAATAGGTTTAATACCTTCAGGTGGTGAAACCAAAGACCATACTTTGTTTTCATACATGGAGTCCATTTCAGATTTCATGGCTTCAAGCCATTTCCCTGAGTCTTTATTACTCATAGCCTGTTCGTAATTCAATGGATCATCATCATTCATGATGTGTACCTCATCGTCATCCTCTATAACGAATCCATACCTCTCAGGTATCTTCGGTACTCTTCTAGATTTATGAACATGGTGTGGTACAGTAGGTTCTTCTACTTGGTTAGGTACCTGACTTTGGTCCGTGGTAACTTGTGGTTCTTGAACTTCTTCAAGATATATCTTACTCCCACTGACCCCTTCATGGATAAACTCTTTCTCCAAGAAGGTAGCATGTTTCGCAACAAACACCTTTTGATCAGTTGGATGATAGAAATAATACCCTACGGTTTCTTTAGGGTATCCCACAAATCTACACTTATCAGATTTAGTCTGTAGCTTATCATTTTCAAACTTTTTGACATAAGCTGGACAACCCCAAGTCTTAACATGCTTAAGATTTGGTTTCCTCCCTTTTCACATCTCATATGGAGTCTTTGGGGCGGATTTGGTAGGTACCTTGTTAAGTAGGTATGCAGCCGTTTCTAGGGCATATCCCCAGAAGGAAATTGGAAGGTCGGTAAAACTCATCATGGATCGAACCATGTCCAACAGTGTTCGATTTCTCCTTTCAGATACTCCATTTAACTGTGGTGTACCTGGAGGAGTGCATTGTGAGATTATACCATTTTCTCTGAGACAATTGAGAAACTCACTGCTTAAGTATTCTCCACCTCGATCTGATCGAAGTATCTTAATACTCTTGCCCGTTTGTTTCTCTACTTCACTTCTGAACTCTTTGAACTTTTCAAATGATTCTGATTTGTATTTCATTAAATACACATATCCAAATCTTGAGTGATCATCAGTGAAAGTAATAAAATAAGAATACCCACCCCGTGCACTTGTTGTCATAGGTCCACAAACGTCTGTGTGAATCAATGCCAACAACTCTGTAACTCTCTCTCCTTTTCCACTAAAAGGAGATTTAGTCATTTTACCCATGAGACAAGATTCACAAGTTGGATATAATTCATAATCGGATAGCTCGAGGAGTCCATCTTTATGCAACTTGGATAATCTTGTTTCATTGATATGACCGAGTCTACAGTGCCACATGTAGGTATAATTAATATCATCTCTTTTCCTTTTCTTAGTTTGTTCAATTTGAAATATATTTTCTTGTAAGTCAAGTGTATAAAGTCCATTTCGCAAATTTCCAATACCATATAAAATATCGTCTTTATAAATAGAACAACCATTGTTCTTTATAATAACGTCAAAACCTTCCATATCCAATACAGAAATTGAAATAATGTTTTTAATAATATTCGGAACATAATAATAATTATTAAGATAAATGGATTTGCCCGAAGGCATTGCTAAACAATAAGTTCCTACAGCTAATGCAGCAACTTTTGCTCCATTTCCCACTCGTAGGATCACCTCATCATTGTTCAGCTTTCTACTTCTGACCAGTCCCTGCACAGTATTACATATGTGAGAACCACAGCCGGTATCCAATACCCAAGTAGAATTATGACTTTCAGAAAAATTAATTTCAATCATAAACAAACCTTGATTGGAAGTCGAAGCTTCTCCAAGCTTCTTCTCTGCTAGAAACTTCTTGCAGTTCCTCTTCCAATGTCCCGGCTCATTGCAATGAAAGCACATTCCTTTAGCTGGTTCAGGTTTCTTTTGCTCCTTTTCTTTCCCTTTTCCCTTAGCCTTCTTAGATTTCTTCTTTTCAGAAGACACCTTGGGCCTCTTCCTTTTATTGGAAGAATCTACCATCAAGACATGGTTCTTCTTGGATGAGAAGTGACCTTCTACAGTTTTCAGCATGTTAAGCAGCTCAGGTAAGCTGACATCTAACTTATTCATGTGAAAATTAACCACAAACTGCGAGAAGGTCACAGGGAGTGACTGCAAGACCAAGTCTTGACTCAACTCCCCATCCATGATGAACCCAAGCTGTCCAAGGCATTCAATCAAATTGATTACCTTCAGAACATGAGTTTCAACAGTAGTGCCCTCGGTCATCCGAGATCGGAAGAGCTCCTTAGATATCTCATATCTAGCAGTCCTACTCTGTTCACCATACAACTCCTTGAGGTGAAGCAGCATAGCAGGAGCATCCATTTTTTCGTGCTGACGCTGAAGCTCGTTATTCATGGATGCGAGCATGATGCATTGAGCCACAGATGCATCATCTTGCCACTTATTGAAAGTGGCAATCTCTTCCTCAGAGGCTGTTTCTGAAACAGATTCAGGAATAGTGGAATTTAGGACATAAGAAATCCCTTCAGCAGTGAGAACAATTCTCAGATTTCTTAGCCAGTCCTCATAATTCGGGCCGGTAAGCTTATTTGCATCAAGTATGCTTCGTAGTGAGATTAGTGATTTTGACATTTTTAAAATTCTGCATGTGAAAAGATAACATTTTAGCAAACATTCATTTTATTAACTTTGCATACCAAAATAAATTTAGGTCTTTATTTTAAATTGGTATCTCCCACTATTTTCATCAAACTATATTACCCTCACTCATATAGTTCGGCAACATCTAATTAAAGATTTGCTAGTGAGATTAAGGATCCCATTTCAAATGTATATAACCTTGTGGATAGCACAACAAGCGATATACAAATAAATAGGTAGACAACTCTTGTCAATTACATCACCATGTAACTCCTTTTATTTTGCCTCTTAAATCATAATGGTCATGTGTGTGCACATCCGAACTAAAATGATTTAAGTTAAGTCCAGCCTAGCACTTCCATAAATTCAAAAAAAGAAAATTTTTTGTCCTTGTGGATAGCACAACAAAACTAGATCGTTCAATTTTCTTGATAAGCATCAAATGTGATTAATTAACATCTTAAATATTCAATACTCGCTTTGTGGATAGCACAACAAACTCATATTAAATATTTAATACTCTATTAACTAATCATGCTAGAAGGCTACGTTCGATATTCCAAATATCATTTGAACGTTTCAGACTTAATATTATTTCTTTGAGGGGTTTGTTATTATTTGTCTCATCTTTTTAAGCGCGCATGCACATATATATATATAAAATACGCGTCATTTTATTAAACATGCGAAGCATGTTTGTATAAAATATAATATATATAATATTTAGCATGCAATATAGAATACTATATTCTACCCGGATTGATTATGGACTTTTATTCTAGTTTGGTTCACTAGAGCCACTAAGTGAACCAAAAGGTCAAACCTAGGAGTGCAAGAATTTAAATTTTAAATGTAACTATTACATTTAAACCCGGGCTCCATACAAACGAGTCTTCATGCGTTCCTTGCTCCTTGGTCTCCAATTTCTTCAAAATAATTCTAACTATCTCTATTACATTAACTATTTAAAATTAAATAGAAACCTTGATCAGCAGTCAAAGGGAAGTACATAGAAAGGAGATAGAATTTACATCAAGAATAAAACTAGAGAAGACGAGGTACGCAGACCCCATTTTATAAAACCCATACATTCAAGCATTCATCCAAAATAAAATCCAATCACATTGGTCATAGTCCATAATCAACCCCATTTATTATCATACACATCAACATATGCATCAATAAATATCCATTCATCTCATGAATAACAATGCTATTCCATATATGGATCGATGTTATTTAATGGACAAAAGTTTTGCTAAATTTTATTTTTGAAACAAAATAAACTCTTTTATTTTAATCAAAAATAAATCCAAATTAAACTCCTTTAATTTTAGCATTCTGAAATCATATTTCAGATAAAATAAACTTCTTTATATTAAAACTTTATCAATTAAATAAACAGTTTACTTAATTAATTAAAATCAATTTTCAGGGTCTGTCCAGGTACCGGCGCAGCTGCGCCAGTAATGAACTGGGCAGCTGCGCAGGTAGACGGAAGCAGCAGTTTTTGCAGACCGGCGCAGCTGCGCCAGTAATGAACTGGGCAGCTGCGCAGCTGCGCCGTTCGTCGCAAAAACTTGCAGAAAACGATTTTTGTCCAGAAAAACGATCCAATTCTCACATCAATTCATACATGGAATTATAAAATTGATAATTAGCTCAAAGTTAGGCTCTGATACCACTGTTGGGTTTGTATGTAACGCAATCATGCAATCAAATCACATAAATAGGGCAGAAGCGTAAAAACTAGGTTTTCAAAATTTATACAAACCCATAACCATGATCATGCTTTGTGCTTGTTATCAATAACAGAAAAGAGAGAATATGGAATTATACCTTTGAAGATCTAAGCTTCCTCAGGTACAAGTTCTACTCCTTTGATTCCTTTGATTCCTCTGATAGTGGCTCCTTCCCTTGAATAATGTCAGCCACCCAAATGTTTGGCCTCTAACGGTGATCCACCAAGGAAGATGAAGAACTCAAGAAGATGGGTTATTGGCTTAACCCTTGTTTCTATCTCTATAGAATATGTGTACTCCCAACTCTTGGAAAATTTCACATCCCTTATTTCTGATATAAGACTCTCTTATATAGATATTAGGTTAACCCTCCTAATCCAATTAGAATAGGGTTTTATTTAATTAATTAATTAAATACTTTTAATTAATTTATATCCTAATCTTTATTAGGATTGAGAGAGAGTACTGATATTATATTAATTCCTAAACTCCTTTAGAATTAAAATAATAATATTAATAATATTAATAAGACACCTCTTATTAATTTATATTTAATATTTCTAAAATATTAAATAATAAACATTAAGCTATTTAATTTATTCTATCATCATAGATTAAATTAATTATACTTAATGCATTATTACTATCATGTCATTTTCTTCTTAAATAATTCTTCTTCCTTTTATGGTGTGACCCTTTAGGTTCTCCATATTAAACCGGTTGTGAATAAATCAATTAGAACAATTCTAATCTTATTTAAATAAACAAATTAAACTAATAATCTATTTAAATAAATAACATTTATTCTACAATAGGGATAAGCCTCCCTAGCGATCAACGACTTTCCAGATAATATAGATTTCAACATTAATCATAAAAGAACCTGTGAGTTAATAGTTACCGTACAATTCAATCCTTCCACCATACAATGTCCCAATTAAATATAAGACATGGATTTACTGTCAAGTCTTAATTTATTTAATCATATGTATTTCGATTAGAAAATGCACAACTCCAAATAATACAAATTAGAAACCTCTTTCTAATTACATTCTACCTTGGCCAAGGATTCCTGGGTTGTCATTTAACGAATCACATAGGACATATCTCTTCTTTTACTAGAGGTGGTAGATTCTTTATTGATCATTCATTATCTCCATATGTAACTCATTACACCCAAGCATACCCTATATATGCCTTAAAAGGCCTTAAGGAATTAGTCAAAGTATAATTTGTTACATACAAGATACTATGATGATCTCAAGTCCAAGGATCACATGTACTACTATCACATTAGGAATTCCTATTGACAGGCGAGTAAAACTCCATTAGGTATTCCATAGCGAGTCACGTTCAGTGAACTTATTCTCCAATAAGCACCTACATACTTTCTTTAGTGTCTCCACACAAATGACCATGAGATCAGTCATCCTCATCCAATGAGCAAGCAACATATGTACCAATCTATCCGGATTTACTAATCCCCCTTTTAGTAATCCCACGATTGGGAACTATTTTAGTTTTAAAGCTTTCTAAGAATTTAGATCTCATTAGCATGATCAACATCATGATTCTAAAAGCATTGCTTAAAACTATGGGTTATTTACATATTATAAAAACAACACCATGTAGATAATTAAATGCCTTTAATAAATAAATATTTTATTAATAAATAAATAAGATTGTTTACAAAGTATGTGCTTTATCATCATACATGATTGGCTTGTATGCACACTACTATCAATTCCTTCCTCGAGGAATATGGATGCAGGTTATCTCTTCAAACTCCATGGACATCTTGATAACCTGCCGGTGATAGGGCAACAGATGTAATTCTTTGGTGTGATACGCCCCGATGGTCTGTCTAATGACCAACTCATAATCCCCAAAGACTAGTAACCGTCTGATACTGTGACACCCCCAAATTCGGGACCGCCACTTGGTCTCTCGAATTCGGTTCGTCACGTTCTTACAGTAATACATCATAATAATAATAATATGACTAAGTGTTGCATCGCACAGCGGAATATAATACACGACTACTATCGAATAAATTACATTTAAATAATATAATTTATTCACGTCCTAAGGTCTCATAACTTAAACAGTGATTACATAGCTTAGACATATCTTAAGTATAAATAACCTTAACTAGTACATAATATTATAAGTTCTTTATTACAATCATAAGTCCTACATAATTAAAGCTACTCAGTAGCCTTTCCCTTGCCCTTATCTGTGCCCGAAGGTCCGCACTGTTCTGCCTTAACTGAAATGTTTTAGGGAAAGCAAGAATGAGCACAAATTGCCCAGCAAGTAATATACAATAAGGGTGAGTAATATAATTCTCAATTCTCGAAACGGTGTAGCAAGGTTTGATAGTTCAAGAATAATAAGAATATCAACAGTTCTCAATAACAGTCGCTAAGGACAGAATAATATCAATGTGATTCAATAAGAAATCAATTCAAGATTTCAAGATAACTGAATACTGAGCAGTCACTAAGGACTATGAACTTCTACTAGAATTAACAGCATTAAACTGATAACCCAAATCAAAAACAAGTACAGCATATGATCAGCCTAAAGTACCCTACATTATGCATAACAATCAATCATACTCAAATGCACGCGTCGGTTCTTCGAAAATTATATTTTTCCTTCAAAGAAGGTTGTACCTCTCAGTCAAATACAAGATCTCGCACCAATCAATTGGTTTTGGGTCTCTTTTCAATAATATAAGTCTAGCCGAATCAAATGGCATAGACATTTTCACAATATTCAGGAACAATACCAAGTTCAACATGAATAATAGCTTTAATGAAATAAGAGTTCAAGTATGCTAATTCAATTTAAACGAGTAAGTAAAGAAACTAGCTCACAATATACAAGGATAGAACACTTGCACCGTAAAAGAGTGTAAGTTAGGAAACTTGCCTTAAGCGTAGTTTATCCCTGTAATTTAATCAACACTTTTCTAATCCTATAGTAATATAGTTATGTATATATGATATTCATTAGTCATATAGTTTAACATTATATCTCATCTCGTATATACGATTAACACATAAGCTAAGTCTTGACCTAGCGACACAGTTATATAGTATTATATTAATTTAACTTCTATCCTTAACTTTCCTCTTTTCTCAAGTTAATCATCTTCATACATCATTACTATCATGTGAGACTACCACAAATAGCAAACATATTCTATTGTAGCAAGTTATAGCATTACTATAAGTTAACCGTCAAAATCGGATCCACGTATCAACATATGATACCACATAGTACGTATACATATTAAAGAGTCTTTCCATGTTCATTCAACCCTTTCACGACCAATTTACAGAATATAGGTTCTATGTTAATACTTTTGACGACTTACAGTCCTTCAAGGTCATGACGTTATGAAATCTAGCATGCTCACCTTGTAAACATATAAGGTAGTCATATATTAGGCATGCTTATGAATATTCTCATTTCTTACATGTAACTATCACAGTTATTAGTTGAAAACATGCTTTGTTTACGCTAAACTTGGTTTCACGACATGTAACATAGTAGGCAAACATGAATGATACTTTAGCAAGTCTAAAAGCACTATCAGGCATGATCATAACTTTTAAAATACCAATCTTGTAATAACATGTTAAGGTTCACCATCAAAGCTCATATTTTCATTAGTAAGTCTTACTAACATATTCGTGTTACATCATGAAATCCGTATACAGAAGTTAATAGGTCTGACACGCATTTCAAGGCCATATAAACATCCTTGAAAAATCAAGACTCATATATGGTACGTACATGTCAAAAGTTCATTTGTAAAAACTTACATTTTCGTTACTAATGAGGTTTGCATGTTCGTATTTCGTTATGAAACTTATCTACATAAGTGAACATACATTTCATGTGTTTCTAGGTCATACAAACGTGTCTCAAAAGTCAGAATGTCTAAAATGGATACAACGAATCAATCTCCATTTTGAAATCCTAAGTTTATTTCAAAAATCTATAACTTCATCGTTCACGTAAGCGAACCGAATATAACATGTTCATACTAGTTTAACAAGTCCATATATACGTATTAATCATATCAGCATGCTTGTTCTATTTTATTTCATCAACTAACCTATAGCAGACATCAAGCAGGAAGCAAAATCAAAAATCTGTAGTAGAGGCCCTGCGCAGCTGCACTGCGCCGCAGTGTAATGCCAGCGCAGCTGCGCCGTGCCTGGTTCGACTCAAGACACAGTCTGCTTTGGCAGACTTCTAAGCCAAATCACAGAAATTCTTCACGAAATCATTTCTAATCAACCACATTGCTTTCTTATCATATTATAAGACTATATAACAATCAAACAATCATTCTATAACCCAATTATACCTTAATTCCATAAAATCAAGAATTTGGATTTTGACAGAGAATGAAAATTAAGAACAAAGAAACTATTATACGAATTTTGATTTCTAGTAAGCCACTTGTATACCAATATGGTTATAAGTTTTATTCAATAACTCACAAACATTATTCAATCATAGCTTTATGGATCCATGCCAAATTCAAGAATTTGAACTCAGTGAACAAGAAATGGAGTTTTTGACAGAAAATGAAAATGAAGACATGAGAATGTGATTATACCTTTCTTATGCAATGAACTGCTGCTATAGAATTCTCTACTAACACTAATATATAATTGCTCTCACTCAACACTCTAGCAATTTTCAGCAATTTAAAATGTGAAGGAGAAGAGTTTGTATATATAGAAAAACTAATATCCAGACAGTGTAATCTTCCCATGAATCAAACTAACGGATTGATAAATTGTATGAAGGTTAATGAGAAGTTGGTAGATGGTAGTTGAATTTCACTATTATGCCCACTCCCTCAGTGATCATGAGCTAGGAAGCTATGTTGCTGAGAATTGGGAGAAGGAGGAGTAGGAATGGCCTTAGCCTTTTGTCAAGCACGTGAAGATCAAATGGGTCTTCCAACTTAGGACAAACCAAATAACTCAGCACTCTTGCAACACTTAGTTATGCTATACATGCTAAGGTTACATATATATAAGTCCACTTAGGTTATACAATATATACTTTAGGTTATAATTGAAATGTCACAATATAATCCACATAGTGTAGTAAGTGTAAATTGACACATATAATCCATGTACATTTTGTTAATACCGGATATAATTTAATCGGATGTTATCACATTACACTGTCTCCTTTATTAAAACTAATAGTTTACAATATGTTCATGATATATTATACAATGTATACCCACATATTTATTGTCACACAAGCATAAACATATAGCTTATATATTTCAATCAATCTTAATACATGGTCTCTATGTGTAATATATTCACATTGCACTATATAACATAGTTTATGTATACTTGCATGGTCACACCTAAGTGTTTCTCTACACTATATAATATAGTCTTATTCCATATACTTTATATTTAATTCTTGCACATTTGCACATAACAGTCAATATAATCTCATCATATTAATAACTTACTTATTTATTTCATTATTCATAATGTCAAATAAATAAATTATTCATCTCATTGATTAATTAGCGATAATATTAATTAATCCATTCCTCATTGATTATTAATTTCCATAATAATCAATTAACACTTATGTGATTAAATATCACATTAAATGAATATAAATCTTATTATATTTATAAACACATTGCTTATTATTATTATATTTCTTGCATTAATAATAATCACATATTATTAATTAATCACAATTAACAATTAATGTAAATTAATTGTTCACTTAATAATTCTTTCGTCGATTAATATCATTATTAATATTTCTCATTACTGTGCCACACAAGGCATTCAACGAGTTTATTATAAACTTCACATTTTCCTCAATTATTATAATTATTCAGTTTAATATAATTGAGTTAACTCATCTCATAACACAAAATCATTTAAATTCAAATAAATTCTCATTTTTATTAATATATTTATTTAATAATATTAGAAAATTCTCGGGTATTACAGATACCCACGGACTGGGCTAGTTTCAACCCCATTATGCAGCCTGCATACTCAGCCGTGTTGTTGGTGTTGAAAAATTGCAACTTGGTAGCTACAGAATACTGCTCTTTTGTAACAGAGACAAGGACTGCCCCAGCTCTAGAACCTTCCATGTTCACTGCTCCATCAAAATACACTTTCCAAGGTTGGATTATATTCCCTTGAGGTATATGTTGAATTATCATGATCCCATCATCGGGGAAATAAGTTTCCAAGGGTTCAAAATCCCCTGACGATGCTTCGGCCAATTGATATACAATCCCCTGACCTTTGATAGACTTCTGAGTCACGTAGACAATGTCGAACTGTTAGAGGATCAACTGCCATTTGGACAATTGACAATTCAACATTGGTTTGCTGAATATGTACTTCAGTAGATCCATGTAGGATATGAGGTAGGTCTTGTGGCCATGCAAATAGTGTTGTAATCTCATAGCGGCCCATGCTAATGCACAACATATCCCTTCAATCTTGGTGTACTTCTGCTCGCCGCTACTGAATCTTTTGTAGAGGTAATAGATATCTCTTTCGTTGCTTTTATCATCTTTCTGTCCCAGCATACAACCCATTGTGTTGGTATTAACGGACAGGTACATAAATAGGGGAGCATTGTCCCTTGGGGGTACCAAGACAACTGCTTAGATCAACTGCCTTTTGATGGAAAGGAAAGCTTTTTGACAATCTTCATTCCATTTCGTGGAGGAATTCTTCCTTAGCAGCTTGAAGATGGGTTCACACATCACTATGAGTTGAGAGATGAACATGCTTATGAAAATGATTCTCCCCAGGAATCCCCGTATTTCCTTTTCCGTTCGGGGCACGGGCATCTTAGTGATATCTTTAATCTTAGCGGGATCCAGTTTAATGCCTTTATTACTCACCATAAATCCCAACTTACCCGATTTAACACCAAAAGTGCATTTTGCTGGATTTAGATTTAGGTTGTACTTGCGCAACCTGTTGAAAAGCTTTTTGAGATGGCTGATGTGGTCATCCTCCTTCCGGGATTTGACGATGATGTCATCCACGTAGACCTCTATCTCCTTATGCATCATATCATGAAAAAGGGCCATCATGGCTCGCTGATACGTGGCACCGATATTGATAAGGCCAAAAGACAAACATCTATAACAAAAAGTTCCCCAGAGAGTGATGAAGGTTCTCTTCTCCCTATCCTCTTCAGCAACCATGATTTGATGGTATCCAGTAAAGCAATCCAGAAAGGAATACATGTCATACTATACTTTATAGTCTATCAGGCTGTGGATGAAAGGTACTGGGAAGTTATATTTGAGATAAGCTTTGTTCAAATCCCGGTAATCCATGCATACTCGTACCTTCCCACCAGGCTTAGGCATGGGAACTATGTTTGACAGCCACTCCAGTGTATGTTGATACCATGATGATACCGGCTTTGAATTGCTTAACAACCACTTCTTTGACTTTCAGACTCCATTCAGGTTTCTATCCCCTGAGCTTCTATTTGACTAGCTTAAATCCATCTTGAATGGGAAATTAATGGATGACAATGTCAGTGGATAGGCCAATCATATCTTCATGTAACCATACAAATAAATCCTGGAACTGAGTTAAGAGTCCAATCAAGTCGGCTTTTTGATCTTGGGTGAGGTCTATGCCTATCTGGATTTCTTTGAGATTTTCTGAGGTTCTGATATTAACAGTGGTGGTTTGATCAAGGTTGGGTTTAGGTTTATCTTCGACCCATTCTTTGATCTCCTCGGGCACTTCATAGTCATCTATCTCCTCTTGATCAATCTCCATCAAGTTGAAGTCCAGTTCTACTTCAAAGTTGTAGTCACTGTGAAAATTTGGCATCTCATCAGCAGGGACAAACAAATTTAATTCTGGAGTCCTGAAAACAAAATGCTTTCACTTTAATATATGAGACTATTTAAACATTCAAAGCATTTAGCAAAAGCATGACAAAAGTAACTGCTATAGTTGTGCAATAAAATAAGCCGTGAATGAAACCATGCTCCAGGGCAGATGGACTTTATGCCCTTTTACCCTTTTTAAACTAGGCAAGGGACGCTGCTCCAATTGTCCAATGTCAAGTCCTCATAAATAGGGAAGATAAAGGAGTTGTGCTCGTCTGCCTCATCTTTGATGACGACTGAGACATCTTTCAGATCAGGGTTGGGGTTCTTCTTTGAGCTGTTACCCTTATCCCTCTTGATGCGAGGGATTCGGATCTGATCTTCTTCATTACTATCTGGGATATCATCGTTCATACCCTCATAGTGCATCAGAAAATACATGTTGGCAAATGGGTCTCGTCCTTCATGCAAGAACTTCTCTTTTCCCTTTTTGCTCTCCCCATCAGGCTTTGGGGCTTTTCTCTCACTAATCGGTTTGATTGGAGGAAATAATATGCCTGACACAGTAGCAGGAATCTTCCTCATTGGTTTCACAAACCCTGCATCAGTGAGGTTTGGCAGTAAGATAGTGGAAGTTGGAATCGTTGGACGCTTGTGTGGGTTCTAATGGTTCGCTACTGATGAATAGCCCAATCCGGCTTTCCCTGACTGGCTAGGAATTTGCACCGGACTCTTGATTCCTTGCTGATTTTTCCCTAACCCTTCAGAATCCCAAGGATATCATTTCCTGACCGACTATCATTACTTCGGTGGAAACTTTTGGTTTCAAAGCTGGTGCCCTAACAGGTAGGTATTGAGTATTGCTGACCTCCAAAGCTTGAAAACTAGCAGGTTCAATCCCTTCATTTAGACTGATCACCGGCATATCGCCCTGTATACAGACAGGGTATTCTTGTTTGACATTTACCGTGATTAGGCTACCATCAACAATATACTTGAGTTGCTGATGAAGGGTGGATGGAACTGCTCCTACCATGTGGATCCACGGTCTTCCCAACAACAAATTATATCCAGTGGTAATGTTAAGTACCTAAAAGGATATATAGAAAGTATGGGGACCAATCTCTAGTGGAAGCTCAATCTCCCCCACAGCTTCTCGACGAGATCCATCGAAAGTCCGGACAACTACATGACTAGTACGAATTCGGTTTGGGTTGATCTTCATTCTTTCTAAGGTGTCGTAGGGACAGATGTTCAGAGATGATCCTCCATCTATCAGCACACCTCGAATCACATACCCTGATGACATCACTGTTATGTGCAGTGACTTGCATTAACCCGTCCCTTCTGCGAGTATATCATCATCAGTGAAAGATATCACATTATTGTTGAAGATGTGCTCTATCACATGACGTAATTTCTCGGTATCTACCGTCTTTGTCAGATGGGTTTCCTCTAGTACTTTCACCAAAATTTTACGATGATCTTCTGAGGATAAGACTAGATCCAGGATGGATATCTGTTTGGGTGCCTCTTTCAAGCTTTGCACCGCCTTAATCTCATTACGCCCCATTTTGATGAGGAATTCTTCAATTTTCTCTTCAGCCACTCTCCCCTTAGCTTTAATGACTAAATTGATCACCCACTAAGGCAGGTACAACAGGTTTTCCTTTGATATATTGGCAATGTTGTTTGAGTTTGAGCCTTCCTCCTTCCCGTAGTTCAATGGGACTCTCTTCAGGCTGATGACAGGATATTGTGGTCTGAAGGGCAATATTAGAGGTTCGGGTGGTTGTGCTATCCACAAGGATAATATTTTTCTTTTTTTTTGAATATATGGAAGTACTAGGTTGGACTTAACTCATATAATTTTGATTCGGATGTGCCACCACTTGATCAAAATAATCTGAGAGACAAAAGAAAAGGAGTTACATGTTGCTGTAATTAACATTGAGTTGTGTACCTATTTATTTATATATAGATTGTTGTGCCATCCACAAGGCTATATACATTTGAAATAGGATTTTTATTCGCACTAGCAAATCTTTAATTAGATTTTTCTGAACTATATAAGTGAGGGTAATATAGTTTGAAGAAAATAGTGGGAGATACCAATTTTAAATAAGACCTAATTTATTTTGGTATGTAAATAATTAATTAAATGAATGTTTGCTAAAATGTTATCTTTTCACATGCAGAAATTTAAAAATTTCAAAATCACTAATTTTACTGCGTAGCATACTTGATGCTAACAAACTAACTGGACCGAATTACACGAACTGGTTAAGGAATCTGAGAATAGTTCTCACTGCTGAAAAGATTTCTTATGTCCTAAATTCGCCTATCCTTGGAACTGTTCCAGAAACAGTCTCTGAGGAAGAGATTGCCACTATTGTAAAGTGGCAAGATGATGCATCTGTGGCTCAATGCATCTGTGGCTCAATGCATCATGCTCGCATCCATGAATAACGAGCTTCAGCATGAAAACGTGGATGCTCCTACTATGTTGCTTCACCTAGAGGAATTGTATGGTGAACAAAGTAAGACTACAAGATATGAGATATCTATTGGGTAAAATCCAGTTACGCACAACACACAAGTATATGTGGTCAACAAGTAATAAAGTGAAAGTAAAGTATCGTTACCACGAGGAATTATTTAATAAAAATCACCAAGTACTAACCCGTAACCAACTCAATCTTATTTAAACAGATGTGAATTAACAATATATAATTAAACTACTACTAAATACCACTAGTTTAAGATAAGTTTACGGAGATTTAAGATCACAACTTCACTTGTTGTTTCCCTTAAATTAATACACTACTTATCAATTATGTTCATTATTCTGAATTGTTAATCAAGAATACATAAATAAATATGACCATCTCTTAATGCATCATATTCAAATCAACTTAAATCCACATATGATAGAATTAAGAAGAACACCCTAATCAACTAATTCACTATATCTCTATGTGAATTATAATTAAAGAGGATTTCAAGCACAAGTTCTTTATCAAATTACATGTGGTGTAAAGGTATATCTCTATCCTTAACACAAATCATGAATTCCAACGCCATGCAGAAAACACAATCACATGCTATTATGATCAAATCTAAATCTATAATCTCTCTCTCGAGTTCATATACATTATCACAGTAATTGCTAACTAGACAATTATACAACTAAGTCCAAATCACAATAGACAATCCCCACAATAGATTCTAATAATTGATAAAGAAGCATATTAAAATAAGCTATGCAATAAGATCCATTGTAATCTTAAACAAAAGATTTAGATCATTAATATTTAATTAAAACCAAGAATCCACAATTGAATAAACATTAAAAGATAGAAATAAGAGTAGAAAAGAGAATACAATCTGTTGTCAGCAAATCTCATGCTTTCTCTTGCTTCTGCTCTTGATCTTCAATGGCCTCCAAGTTGCTTCAATCTCCAATCCTTTTCCAACTAGGGTTTGTATCTAATTTAATTGAAATCTAATCTTTGCTAATCTAATGAAATCTCCCTTAATCCTTGTGTATTCTTCCCCTTTTATAGCCCTCTTATGATCCTTCTTCAAATCAACGCTCAGAATCCTTTCGTTTCATCCAAATCCTACTTGAATTAGGACATTTTTCTTCCCCAGCCGTGCCTACCCACCCCAGCGGGTCATTTAGCCTTGAAACACCCGCCCCAGTGGGTGTATATACTGTCCGGCAACCTCTAAATCTTTTGTTTAAGATTACAATGGATCTTATTGCATAGCTTTCCTGCCCCGGCGGTTGTTGCTTCGCTGCTGCGACATCCTTTGGTAAAACGAGCATAACTTTTGATCCAAGAAGAGTTATGGGGCCTGCTACCTGTCAAATAAAAGCTGTCGATGAGATCTACACCTTTCATTCTTTTAACATTGCCAGATTCTGATTGGATCAAGGTTGAAATCGGCTCCAAGTGACTGCTATGAAAATTGCAACTTCCAAACTCTGAGGTTTCAACTTTCGTTTGGTAAAAAGGTCATAACTCTTTCATAGGAACTCTGATTGGGATGATTCAAGATGTTTCGAAAAGCTAAGGAATAGCTCTACAATAAAATCCAAGTCCCAAGCCAAGAACATGAATCCAACTTAGCTCCATTTTTCATGTTTTGACCCCTCAAAGCCGCTTCCTACAACACAAACACAAAACAAGTAAAAGAATACTAAAAATACTCAATGTTAGCAAATAAATAAGCCTTAACGATGTCCAATTCTTTGGTATAAAACTCACTCATCAAATACCCCCAAACTCAAGACTTTGCTTGTCCTCAAGTAAAAACACACAAGAACTAACAATAAATAAAATAACCTAACTATATAAATGCATATTTATGATCTGCTTCCTAATATGCCTACAAACCAGCAATAAATCTGTATGATGTCTAGCAACAGGCCTCAAAGATACCAATATGATACTCAAACAATATATCCATAACTTAACCAATCCTTCAATCCAAACCTGTCATCACCCATGGTGTGCGTGTGTGCTCGTTAACCATTCTAACCAACCACAGTTCAAGATAATCTCATAACAAACTTCTTAGAAGGAAAATTTCAGTTCCAATTCAATTATCTCTGCAAACATGACAATTCTAGTTAAACCTATGCAATTACCAAGTCCAGGGTTCACTTCGAGGTTTATTTCTACTATTATTTTTCCACTATGAGTGCATTTTACGCTCCATCCCGAGTGTACAACTGACTGTGCAATGTTCGATTCTCTTAGGCTTTTCAACGTCACCCATGTAGCGAACTTTCGACCAACGACTCCCAAACTAGATGGTTTTAGGGCGCTAGGTGTAAAAACATCCCCTAGGGCTTACTTGTTCGAGTAACAAAGGCTACAGAATCAAACTAGTCAATGTGTTTATTCATACTCTTTTTTCTTTATTTTTGGATTTTCTATTTTTTTCTTTCTTTTTCATCATGTTTCATATATATATACCTCATAGATTCCCCCAAACTCAAGCTTTTGCCGTACTTTTAACTTTTACTTCCAATTCACTACTTTCCTTAAATTTTAATCAAGAATTTCCTTCTAGAAACAAATTATGAAACCCTTAAACCAAGTTGATTAAAACAGTTAAACTTTAAGTGCTAACCAGTTACATAAGTTTCAGATAGGCTCAGATTGTCCCTATGATTAAAATTCAAAACATTGTTCAAGTTAATCATGCAATACCAATCTTATCATAGGCTGAGCTAAATTCATACCAATCCATTGTTTAGATTCATGCAAATAATCTATATGCAAACACTAAATGCAAAAAGAAAATATTTTTATGATTTTTTGAATTTTTACTAAGAAATATGCCTACAATAATGCAAAAATAACTAACCAATGCAATTTATGTGAACTAAACAATTATGCAATGCAATATGATCCACCCCCAAACTCAAAGTGAACAATGTCCTCATTGTTTAAATAGAAAGAATTAAAACTGAGAACTTCCCTGAATGGTCAAGCTTAGTGCTCGACCTCCCCATCTTTGATATCTAGTGGTGGATAAATCGGCAAAGACTAAGGCTCGGGATAGGAGCGGCATGGCAAATTCATGCATATGAATCCGCTTAGGTTATGGATTGATGAGGTGAATACTTTGTTATCTACACTTTGAACCCCCTGATGCCTACAATGATGAGATACAAAATGGATTAGAGTAGCACTTTAGATTATGAGAGAACTTATTTCCTATTAATAAAATAAAAAAAAAATTCCTAGGTTGCCTCCCAGTTAGCGCTTGATTTACAGTCTTTCAGCCTGACTTTGTCTGGTCAACATTATCCAATTCCTCTTTGATAATTGAGGAACGCTCCATCCATCAGTAGCAAATTATCCTTTGGGAGGTTCCCACAAGCGATGGCCAGTGCATCAAAGTTACCTAGCATGCTCATATTAGGTATGATCTCATTCAAGAACGTCTAACAGTTAGGTGTTTTCTCCATTGTGTATGTGATCACATTGGGACATGAAAGCTTGTCAAACACAAAGGGCTCTTCGTATATCTTCTCTTTCTCGCCCCACCATGGCTCCAAAGTTGCACTCGCTCTTATGTCATAAAGAGCTTCGCCGATGACATGACTACCAAGCGGGCATGGTTTTGCAAATTTGACTGAATCCTTGATCTTTGGTGAAAAAGGCACTTGGGGAACTAGCATAATCGGTTCGTCTTCTTTGGAATGCACATTTAGATCTTCGTCGACCTCCATTTCATTATCCCCATTTGTCTCCTCTCTTTTGATATCTTGTGGCTCATCCAGTAGTAGATTTAATTCTGGCTCTCCATCAGTTTCGGAATCCATATCATAAATCCAAGTGTTTGGAGGATGGTTGTTTAAGGCTCTGGTCATTTGCTCTATCTGATTCTCAAGATTTTGAATTGACCTCTCTTGATTAATCATCCTTTCCTCATTCGACGCTATGAACTTGGACCATAATTCCCCCAGCCTTGAATTATCTATGGCAATTTTGGAATCCATGTATTGAGGACCATTGGTTGAGGCATTGATGAGTTGTTCCATCTGAATATTAAGATTTCGGCTCGATATTTCTAGACTCATCTTCCTCTCCTCTTGGTCTGCTATGATCTTAGATATGAATTCCTCCAGATTTGACTTTTCTTCTTGTGGCAATGGAGGTGGACATGAGAATTCCAGTGTGTATGTTGGATTTGGAGCGTAATAGTGGTCTTCATAATTGTAGCTCCATGGAGAATCCGGGTGATACCCCCAATCTTGGTGATAGTTAGGATACGGATAGTTGTTGAGGTAATCACCACTATATTGTACAAATCCAAAACTGAAGGTGTATTGATGACTCAGATGATTGCCAGCACAATGGTTACAAACTACTGCTACCTTTCGAATATGTTGGGCTGCAAGAACATCCAACTTACTTGAAAGTGTCTCAATCTGTGCTGACAATGCAGAAAGTGCATTAAGTACATCAATCCTTGTTTTCCTTGGTTGAGTCATACTCGAATATGGCCATTGATAATTGAATCCAGTCATGGTACCTGAGAAGTGAGTAAAATAGGAAGAGAAATACTAAAAAAAATGAAAAAAAAAATAGGGAAAAAACAAGAAAAATAAAAAAAACAAAAACAAAAATAAAAAATAAAAAATAAAAAACAAAAAACAAAAAAAATAAAAATAAAATAGAAGAGAAGAGAATTACTAAAAAAAAAATTAAATTAGGACTAATTTGGTTGAAATTAATATTGGTAAATAGTTATTAAAATAATTCTCCAGCAACGGCGCCAGAAACTTATTGGGTAAAATCTAGTTACGCACTAACACACAAGTATATGTGGTCAACAAGTAATAAAGTGAAAGTAAAGTATCGTTCCCACGAGAAATTATTTAATAAAAATTACCAAGTACTAACCCGCTCAATCTTATTTAAACAGATGTGAATTAACAATATATAATTAAACTACTACTAAATACCACTAGTTTAAGATAAGTTTACGGAGATTTAAGATCACAACTTCACTTATGGTTTCCCTTAAATTAATACACTACTTATCAATTATGTTCACTATTCTGAATTGTTAATCAAGAACACATAAATAAATATGACCATCTCTCAATGCATCATATTCAAATCAACTTAAATCCACATATGATAGAATTAAGAAGAACACCTTAATCAACTAATTCACTATATCTCTATGTGAATTATAATTAAAGAGGATTTCAAGCACAAGTTCTTTATCAAATTACATATGGTGTAAAGGTATATCTCTATCCTAAACACAAATCTTGAATTTCAACGCCATGCAGAAAACATAATCACATGTATTATGATCAGATCTAAATCTATAATCCCTCTCTCGAGTTCATATACATTATCACAGTAATTGCTAGCTAGACAATTATACAACTAAGTCCAAATCACAATAGACAATCCCCACAATAGATCATAATAATTGATAAAGAAATATATTAAAATAAGCTATGCAATAAGATCCATTGTAATCTTAAACAAAAGATTTAGTTCATTAATATTGAATTAAAACCAAAAATCCACAATTGAATAAATATTAAAAGATAGAAATAAGAGTAGAGAAGAGAATACAATCTGTTGTCAGCAAATCTCATGCTCCCTCGTGCTCCTACTCTTAAGCTTCAATGGCCTTCAAGATGCTTCAATCTCCAATTCTCTTCCAACTAGGGTTTGTATCTAATTTAATTAAAATCTAATATGTGCTAATCTAATGAAATCTCCCTTAATCCTTGTGTATTTTTCCCCTTTTATAGCCCTCTTATGATCCTTCTTCAAATCAACGCTCAGAATCCTTTCGTTTCGTCCAAATCCTACTTGAATTAGGACATTTTTCTTCCCCAGTCGCGCCTACCCGCCCCAGAGGGTAATTTAGCCTTGAAACACCCGCCCTAGCTGGTGTATGTACTGTTCGAAAGCCTCTAAACCCACCCAGCGGGTCATTTATACTAAGGAATCCCGCCCCGACAAGTGTTGCTCCACTGCTGCGACATTCTTTGGTAAAACGAGCATAACTTTTGATCCAGGAAGAGTTACGGGCCTGCTTCCTGTCAAATAGAAGTTGTTGACGAGATCTACAACTTTTATTCTTTGAGCATTGACAGATTCTGATTGAATCAAGGTTGAAATCGGCTCCAAGTGACTGCTATGAAAATTACAACTTCCAAACTCTGAGGTTTCAACTTTCGCTTGGTAAAAGGGTCATAACTCTTTCATATGAACTCCGATTGGGATGATTCAAGATATTTTGAAAAATGAAGGAATAGCTCTACAATAAAATCCAAGTCCCAAGACAAGACCATGAATCCAACTGAGCTCCATTTTTCATGTTTTGACCCCCCAAAGCGGTTTCCTACAATATAAACACAAAACAAGTAAAAGAACACTAAAAATACTTAAAGTTAACAAAGAAATAAGCCTTAACGGTGTCCAATTCGTAGGTATAAAATTCACTCATCAATAGCTGAGGAGCTCTTTTGATCTCGGATGACCAAGGTTACTGCCGTTGAGACTCAAGTCCTATGTGTGATCAATCTGATTGAACGCCTTGGATAGCTTGGGTTTGTCATGGATGGGGAGTTGAGTCAAGACTTAGTCTTGCAGTCACTCCCTTAGACCTTCTCATAATTTATTGTGAATTTTCACATGAAGAAGTTGGATGTCAGCTTTCCTGAATTACTTAACATGTTGAAAACTGCAGAAGGTTACTTCCCATCCAAGAAGAACCATGTCTTAATGGTGGATGATTCTTCCAAGAAAAGAAAGAGGCCCAAGGTATATTCTTAAAAGAAGAAATCTAAGAAGGTAAAGGGGCAAGACGAATGTAAAGGATAATAAGATACATGATCCAGATAGTAAAGTATTGCGCTTCCATTGCAACAAGTCGGGTCATTGGAAAAGGAACTGCAAGGATTGCCTTGCAGAACAAAAGTAGAAGAAGCTTGGAGAAGCTTCAAATCCTAATCAAGGTTTGTTTATGATTGAAATTAATTTTTTAGAAAGTCAAAATTCTACTTGGGTATTGGATACTGGCTATGGTTCTCACATATGTAATACTATACAGGGACTGGTCAGAAGTAGAAAGCTGAACAAGGATGAGGTTATAAGACCCCAACTTTTATGAATAAAGATTTAATTTTCTCTACATATTATTCTAAACAGTAAGGTGTTGATTTGTTATAATGTTATAGTTATGGGTGATTTGTGTAAATTTTACAAAGTAAGCAAGTTGTCACAAAATATTCGTTGTGTCGGGGAATATTCGTTTGGTCGGAGAATATTCTTTTTGTCGAAAAATATTCGTACGACGGTGCAATTATTGGTGGACCCCACAATGGAATAACTGTCTGATATAGAGAGCGACAGAAATAACCTATTTATAAAAATAACTACAAAACTTTTACTGTTAAACTGTTGAAATACCTGATGATAAAGGTACAGTAATACGCGTTGTTGCACAGTGGCACACGGTATTGCACAGTATCTTTGATTATTGATGCTTACGTAAGAAGTCACTTAGTTCCATTCAATAATTGTCACAGTAGTTGCTGCATAGTATCTCATATTATTGATTCAATTATTGTCACAGTATCATTTGTATAATATTTTATATTATTTAATCAAGTAATTGACACGACACAATTATTCATCTTATTAATTGCATTATTGACAATGTCTAAAAAGTTTCGTCGAGGAAAGGGGTTAGGCTATTTAATTGTGCGCCAATAAGGAGAAATTCTTATCGAAAAGCCCCCTCTTTCCTAGGAACGATCTGGTTGTCAATATTATAAATTATAATATTAATGATGAATAATTAAAAATGTGTTGATAAGTGAATTGTGGTAAATATTTATTCAATTTTTGATATGATAAAAGGGGTTTGTCATGAGGCGGTTGTTGTAAGTTTGACTTATTATTTCGTGGGGAAACGTGCTAATTATCTAGACCATCAGTTAAAACTTTAATAATAAATCAATATGGATCATCGGTTGAAGCTTTAATAGTAAATCAATATGGACCGTCGGATTAAAGTTTGAATAGTAAATCAATCTGGACCGTCCATGAATCAGTTACTATTTAGTCCACTCTCCTATAAATAGAAGCTCATTTATTCATTATTTCTCACCAATTCACGAAGCTATACAAAAAGAAACTATAGAGAGAAAATAAGAGAGAAAAAAGAAGAGTATTCTGCTACTACATTATTGTAGTATCCAATCTCCTACTAAGGTAAGGGGTATTATTTTTCTTTCATATTCGTGAAGAATGTTATTTTCTTTCAATACTCGTAAGGGTTGTTATTTTATTTCTTATTAAGCTGTGGGAATAACCTGTCTACGCGGATTACCACATGCATGGTGAATAACCCTTCGTATTCATTCTTTATTAATCTGTGGGAATAACCTTTCTACGCGGACTACAACATGCATGGTGAAGAATCATTCATATTCATTATATTCCTTATTAATCTGCGGGAATAACCTGTCTACGCTGACTATCGCATGCCTGGTGAATAACCCTTTATATTCATTCTTTATTAAAGTTTTGCAAATAATCTATCTACGCGGATTACCGCATGACGGGTGAAGATCCATTTGCAGTTTCGTATATTATTTCATTTCATATTCTTAAATCTAAACTTACTATGGTAAGTATTGCTTCTATAATTCCTAAAATAATTAGAAATTGATCAAGATTTTTATTTCATCTAATATCATTTCACTGGAATATTAGTCTGAACTTTCTTATGAAAATTTTAATGTTTTCATATAGAGGTACTATTCATAGGATACTATTCACGATAAAATTGGTTTCTTTTTCTGTCCAAATTACCTTTTATTCATACCAGCGTACTATTTATTCGGGATACTATTCATGTCAGAGTACTATTTATTTGGGATACTATTCATGCCAGAGTACTATTCACAATGAAATTGAATTTTCTTTTCTTTGTCCAAGTTATCTTTTATGAATCTTATTCTTGATATCGAATCCGTGTTTTGATCTTCATGTTGACAATTTGGACATTCTTGAATTCTGGATAAATTGAATTATAAATCTCTGATATTTATTCTTTATCTCACTAAATTCACTCTTTATATCATTGACATAATCGTCAGACTTAAATTGTGGTTACAGTTATCTTTGGCCCGTAGTGCAAAGATGGACAGGTGTTTGGCATGATCATGACCAGTGGTGATACAAATGATTATCTTTGGCCCGTAGTGCATAGATAATTCGTTGATTAGAAATAATTATTTATTGGTGTTACAAGGATAAAATATTGATGATGGACTTTTAAATCATAGAAGATAGTAGACATCATCTCTACTTGACTCTTCTAATGGATTGCTATTTCCGCTGCAGTTGTTGATCTAAAACTTGTTGTCTATTGTATTCTATCAGATTTTTCCCTGTTGAGGACTAAAGATAATTTGTTCTACATTATCTTAGTCATAATATTCTTTACTGGGCTAGTTGAGCTCACCCTTTTCTTTCATTGTTCTCTTCAGGAAATGAGAATATAGCTGGGACTAACTTGAGAATGGAGTGATGGTCCGAGATAGTGATATAGTAGTCCTCATTATTTTGTAAAATAGTGTGATAATAATTATAATGAGGACTTAATTTGAGCATTAATATTTTCTACATAATATCTGTATTGAAGCTCACAATTTGTGTTGTCGTATTTTGTACGACAGTTTAATAGTTGGAATATAAAGATTTGTATTTGGATTCTGTACTATGTATTTAGCGACTCAGAATGGGTTGTGTGGACCTATTTTGGGGGGCGTCACAGTTGGTATCAGAGCTATAAGTAAAGAGCCCCGAGCCTCTCGCTGATGACTTCCTGTGTGGGATGCACCAAAGCCAGACTCTCCATAGGGGACGCCGTAAATAATGGTAGCAAGCTGATAGGTATCAATGTGAGGTGCTATAGTTGAAGCACCATGGGAGTCACAGTTGGTATCAGAACTTATGGATATGATCTCTAGCGGAGATCTAGGAATAGAACTAGGAGGGGAGGGACGAGTAAAACCTTCGCTAGTGTGTCCTACCTAAGCTTATTTGTTATTTAATTGGTCGGTCGTAATATAGGGATAATATGTGACATGTTAATTTCTTAAATTAACCTTTATTTTGTGGCAGTATTTGAGAATGGCATCTAAAAATCTAAGCAATGGACCATATGAGACCATTGAGACACCGCCAATCAATAACCAGGATAATGTGCCTCAGGAAGGAAATAATCCTTTTGTAAACAACAACACCAACCAAACGATGAACGATGGGGTGTTTAGGAGCTCATTACAATTCATGAAAAACCAAACAAGAGAGACTCCTGTTCTAAATACAGGTGGAAACAATGGTAACTCACGGTTGGTCACTGCTAAGCAATTCATGGAGTTGGGACCGACAGAGTTTTTGGGAAAGCCATAGCCACTCAAGGCAGAGGCTTGGATTAAGCAGATCACCAAAATATTTAATGTTCTGGGATGCACAAAGGAGCAAAAGGTTCCTTTCGCCACCTTTATATTTCTTGGAGAGGAAGATTGCTGGTGGGAATCTGTGAAGCGTACTAATCTTTCCGCACTTAAGATGTCTTGGGAGAAGTTCCATGAATTTTTCAATGACATATACTTTCCAGAAAGTATTCGTCATATGAAGGAGGTGGAATTCATCAAACTGGAACAGACCAATAGGACTATATCATAATACGAGGCCAAGTTTACGGAAATATCCCGGTTTGCATCCCATTTGGTGGATAATGAGGAACCAATGACACAAATGTTTCTGAGAGGTTTGAAACCTGAAATTCGTCAATACCTTATTTCTCATAAACTTTATTTGTATTCAGATGTTGTGAATAGGGCTCAATTATTAGAGCGAGATAATGAGACTGTTCAACCAAAGGACAAAAACCATAGTCGTACCGGTGGCAACAGTCATCGGAATAATGATAACCAGTATGGAGGAAATTATTATGTTAGAAATGGTAACCACTTTGGTGGTAATCATGGCCAAGATAATAGAAGAAGTGATTCAGGTGGAAATTTCAAAAAGAGAAGATTCACCAACGACAACGGAAAGACATCGGCACTAGCACCAGCAACCATTTCTAAGGGAGGGGAACGACCACCAGTCGTATGTTACAAATGTGGACATGAGGGACACATCAGTCCAAACTGCACACAACAATCCAAGGTATGCTATAATTGCAAAAAAGAAGGTCATATAGCTCGAGTGTGTCCTATAGCAAAGTCAAATCCGGCTGGGACGGTGACACCAAAGGCTGTCCCAGAAAAGTTAAAGTCGGTGGTTCAAAGGAGAGTGTTTGTCGTGACTTCGCAAAATGCGAAAAACCAAAACAAAGTTATCACGGGTAAGTTAATTATAAACTCTTGCGAAGTCTATACCTTATTACATACCGGTTCTACCCATTCTTTTATTTCACCTGCTTGTGCTCAACGTTTAAACTTGTCGCCTGAGAAATTAGACTTTGATTTATCTGTTGAAACTCCGTTGGGAGAAACCTTTGTTACATCCACAGTTTACAAATCTTGTTTGATTCAAGTTGGCACCCTCACATTACCTGTTGATCTCATCTCTTTGAAAATACTTGCATTTGATGTGATTTTAGGAATCGATTGGTTAACTACTCATCATGCTAAAACTGATTATTTTCGTAAGGTTGTTAACTTTCACATTCCTAACCAACCTGTTATGCGAATTCAAGCAACCAAACCACTAAAATCAATCACTGTTATTTCAAGTCATAAAGCCATTTGTTTATTGAAAAATAGATGTCAAGCTTTCTTATCCCATGTCAACGATTTAAACAAGAATATGTCAGATTTGAATGATATTTCTGTTGTTAATAAATTCCCTGATGTATTTCCTAAAGAACTTTCTGGCCTACCCCCAGAACGTGAAGTTAAATTTTTTATTGACCTTGAACCCGGTACAAAACCCATCCCATATCGAGTGGCTCCTATTGAACTTCAGGAGTTAAAGGTCCAACTATATGAGTTGTTAGATATCGGCTTTATTCATCCTAGTACATCGCCTTTAGGTGCTCCTGTTTTATTCGTAAAGAAGAAAGACAGGAGTATGCGACCTCGCATTGACTATCGAGAGTTAAACCATGCCACTATCAAAAATAGGTATCAGTTACCTCACATTGATGACCTATTCGACCAATTGCAAGGTGCGCAATTCTTTTCAAAAATTGATCTCCGTTCTGGATATCATCAGTTAAAGATTAAAACTGATGACATTCCAAAGACTGCCTTTAGAACTTGATACGGGAATTAAGAATTTATAGTTATGTCTTTCGGATTGATCAATGTCCATGCTGCGTTCATGGACATGATGACACAAATATTCAAGAAATATTTGGATCATTTCGTGGTTGTGTTTACTGATGACATCCTAATATACTCCAAAAGCCTTAAATATTTCTTCACCCAAAAGGAACTCAACATGCGGCAACGACGTTGGCTCGAGCTGTTGAAAGATTACGACCATACCATTCAATACCATACTAGAAAAGCGAATGTGGTAGCTGACGCGTTGAGTAAAAGACCATATGTGGGGACAAGTGCGATATTATCAACACAAAGCCCCATTTTGTATGACTTACAAAGGATAGAGATAGGAGTTAAAGACTCCAAGGACCCACCTGATAATGTCAAATATACGAGTAGAACCGAATTTAATTGATACAGGTAAAGCTGCTCGAGCTACAGACCCGGAGCTGATGAATATGAAGAAGAAGGTGCAAGAAGGTGCTATTCCAGAAGCGAGAATTAACGAGGAAGGAATACTTTGAGTCAACGACTCTGATTTGAAGTATAAAATTATGATGGAGGCAAACAGGACACCGTTTGCAATCCATCCTGAAAGTACCAAAATGTATCGTGATCTTCGACATACAATTTGGTGGAGCAATATGAAGAGAGAAATCGCGGAGTTTATCTCAAGGTGTTTAATATATCAACGTGTCAAGGCAGAGCATCAAGTGCTAAAAGGTCCATTGCAACCACTTGAAATTCCAAAATGGAAGTGGGAGCACATCAACAAGGATTTCGTTATGGGTCTTCCTAAGGTTTCTCAAGGCATAGATACAATTTGGGTTATTGTCGATAGATTAACCAAGTCTTCTCATTTCTTGCCTATACGAGAGACTTATTCACTTGAACATATTTCTCGTGTGTACATAAATGAGATTGTAAGACTGCATGGTATGTCGGTATCCATAGTTTCTGATCGAGACCCAAGATTCACTTCACGATTTTGGGTCAGCTTGCAGAAAGCTATGGGCACGGATTTACGATTCAGTTCGGCATATCATCCTCAAACAGACGGGCAGTCAAAAATGACTACTTAAACTCTTGAAGATCTATTGAGACTCTGCGTACTAAACTTCAAAGGAAGTTGGGACAAGTATTTACCATTGGTGAAATTCTCCTACAACAACAGTTATCAAGCAAGTATAAGCATGGCTCCATTTGAGGCATTATATGGATGAAAATATCGTTCTCCAATATGCTGGGACGAGGTGGGTGAAGCAACATTGTTGGGACCAGAGTTGGTACGCATGACTACAGAAAAGATTCAAATGATCCGGCAACGTATACAAACAACACAAGATCGACAAAAGAGTTATGTTGATCTTCATCGAAGAGACATGGAATTTAATGTCAGAGACCATATATTGTTACGTGTTGCTCCATGAAAAGAAGTTACAAGATTCGAAAAGAGAGGAAAGCTTAACCCATGATTTATTGGTCCATTTAAAATCCTCGATCGAGTAGGAACTGTGGCCTATAAACTTGCCTTACCGTTAAGCATATCTCATGTTCATAACGTTTTTCACATATCCATGCTATGTAAATATGTGAAAGACCCAAACCACATCATTGAATTAGAACCAGACGAGATAGCCGAAGATTTAACGTATGAGGAGGTGCCTGTCAAGATCTTGGATAAGAAGGAACATATTCTATGCTCAAAGGTTATACCTTAAGTTAAAATTTTATGGAGAAATAATGATATTGAGGAAATGACTTGGGAGTTATAATCTGAAATGAAAGCAAGATATCCTCACCTCTTCGAAATACCAGGTACGTACATCAATTTTGAGGATGAAATTTCATAAGGAGGGGAGGTTATAAGACCCCAACTTTTATTAATAAAGATTTAATTTTCTCTACATATTATTCTAAATAGTAAGGTGTTGATTTGTTATAATGTTATAGTTATGGGTGATTTGTGTAAATTTTACAAAGTAAGCAAGTTGTCATAAAAATTTTATTGTGTCGGGGAATATTCGTTTGGTCAGGGAATATTCTTTTTTGTCGGAGAATATTGGTACGATGGCGCAATCATTTGTGAACCCCACAACAGAATAACTGTCGGATATAGAGAGCGACAGAAATAACCATTTTATAAAAATAACGACAAAACTTTTACCGTTAAACTGTTGAAATACCCGGTGATAAAGGTACAGTAATACACGTTGTTGCACAGTGGCACACAGTATTGCACAATATCTTTGATTATTGATGCTTATGTAAGAAGCCACTCAGTTTCATTCAATAATTACCACAGTAGTTGCTGCATAGTATCTCATATTATTGATTCAATTATTGTCACAGTATCATCTGTATAATATTTTATATTATTTAATCAATAATTGACACGACACAATTATTCATCTTATTAATTGCATTATTGACAATGTCTAAAAAGTTCTGTCGCAGAAAGGGGTAAGGTTATTTAATTGCGCTCCAATAAGGAGAAATTTTTATCGAAAAGCCCCCTCTTTCCTGGAAACGGTCTGGTTGTCAATATTGTGAATTATAATATTAATGATGAATGATTAAAAATGTGGTGATAAATGAATTGTGATAAATATTTATTTAATTTTTGATATGATAAGAGGGGTTTTTCATGAGGCGATTGTCGTAAGTTTGACTTATTATTCCATGGGGAGACGTGCTAATTATATGGACCGTCGGTTGAAACTTTAATAGTAAATCAATATGGATCGTCGGTTGAAGCTTTAATAGTAAATCAATATGGATCGTCGGATTAAAGTTTTAATAGTAAATCAATTTGGACCGTCCGTGAATCAGTTACTATTTAGTCCATTCTCCTATAAATAGAAGCTCATTTCTTCATTATTTCTCACCAATTCACGAAGCTATACAAAGAGAAAATAAGAGAGAAAGAAGAAGAGTATTTTGCTACTACACTATTACAGTATCCAATCTCCTACTAAGGTAAGGGGTGTTATTTCTTTCATATTCGTGGAGAATGTTATTTTCTTTCAATACTCGTAAGGGTTGTCATTTTATTCCTTATTAAATTGTGAGAATAACCTGTCTACGCGGATTATCACATGCATAGTGAATAACCCTTCGTATTCATTCTTTATTAATTTGTGGGAATAACCTGTCTACTCGGACTACCGCATGCCTGGTGAAGAATCCTTCATATTCATTCTATTTCTTATTAATCTGTGGAAATAACCTGTCTACGCGGACTACCGCATGCCTAGTGAATAACCCTTTGTATTCATTCTTTATTAAATTTGTTTAAATGATCTGTCTACGCGGATTATAGCATGACGGGTGAAAATCTTTTTGTAGTTTCGTATATTATTTCATTTCATATTCCTAAATCTAAACTTACTATGATAAGTATTGCTTCTATAATTCCTGAAATGATTAGAAATTACTTAAGGTTTTCGCTTCATTTAATATCATTTCACTGGAATATTGATCTAAAGTTTCTTATGGAAATTTAAATCTTTTCATGTCGGGGTAATATTCACGGGATACTATTCATGACAAAATTGGTTTTTTTTTTCTGTCCAAATTACCTTTTATTCATACCAGAGTACTACTCATCCAGGGTACTATCTATGCCAGATTACTATTCATCCGGGGTACTATTAATGCCAGAGTACTATTCACAATGAAATTGAATTTTCTTTTCTTTGTCTAAGTTATCTTTTATGAATCTTATTCTTGAAATCGGATCCATGTTTTGATCTACATGTTGACAATTTGGACATTCTTGAACTCTGGATAAATTGAATTATAAATCTCTGATATTTGTCCTTGATCTCACTAAATTCATTCTTCATATCATTGATATAATCCTCAGACTTAAATTGTGGTTATAGTTATCTTTGGCCCGTAGTGCAAAGATGAATTATTGATTGATGAATATCTTTAGCCCGTAGTGCAAAGATGGACAGGTGTTCGGCATGATCATGACCACTGGTGATACAAACGATTATCTTTGGCCCGTAGTGCGTAGATAATTCGTTGATTGGAAATAATTATTGATTGGTGTTACAGGGATAAAATATTGATGATGGACTTTTAAATCATAGAAGATAGTAGACATCATTCTCTACTTGACTCTTCTAATGGATTGCTATTTTCGCTGCAGTTGTTGATCTAAAACTTGTTGTCTATTGTATTCTATCATATTTTCCCTTGTTGAGGACTAAATATAATTTATTCTACATTATCTTAGTCATAATATTCTTTACTAGGCTAGTTGAGCTCACCCTTTTCTTTCATTGTTCTCTTCAGGAAATGAGAATATAGCTGGGACTAGCCGGGGAATGGAGTGATGGTCCGAGATAGTGCTATAGTAGTCCTCATTATTTTGAAAATAGTGTGATAATAATTATAATGAGGACTTAATTTGAGTGTTAATATTTTCTACATAATATCTGTATTGAAGCTCACAGTTTGTGTGGTCGTATTTTGTACGACAGTTTAATAGTTGGAATATGAAGATTTATATTTGGATTCTGTACCATGTATTTGGCGACTCAGAATGGGTTGTGTGGACCTATTTTGGGGGGCGTCACAGAGGTTGTCATATGAGTAGGAAATGGAGCAAAGGTTGCTGCATTAGCTGTAGGCACTTATTGTTTAGCACTGCCTACGGGCAAGTCCATTAATTTGAATAATTGTTATTTTGTTCCGAATATCATTAGAAAGATTATTTCTATTTCTGTATTAGATATAGATGGATTTGACATTATAATAAAGAATAACAGTTATTCTATTTATAATAACAACGTTTTATATGGTGCTGGTAATTTGCGAAATGGACTTTACATACTTAACTTGCATGAAAATATATTTCAAATTGAACAAACTAAGAAAAGGAAAAGAGATGATGTTAATTATACCTATATGTTGCATTGTAGACTCAATCATATCAATGAAACAAGATTATTCAAGTTGCATAAAGATGGGCTCTTAAAGCTATCTGATTATGAATCATATCCAACTTGTAAATCTTGTCTCATGGGTAAAATGACTAAATCTCCTTTTATTGGAAAAGGAGAAAGAGTTAAAGAGTTTTAGCGTTGATTCACACAGACGTTTGTGGACCTATGACAATGAATGCATGGGGAGGGTATTCTTATTTTATTACTTTCACTGATGATCACTCAAGATTTGGATATGTGTATTTAATGAAATACAAATTTGAATCATTTGAAAAGTTCAAAGACTTCAGAAGTGAAGTAGAGAAACAAACTGGTAAAAGTATTAAGATTCTTCGATCAGATCGAGGTGGAGAATACTTAAGCGGTGAGTTTCTCAATTGTCTCAAAGATAATGGTATAATCTCACAATGGACTCCACCAGGTACACCACAGTTAAACGGAGTATCTAAAAGGAGAAATCGAACATTGTTGGACATGGTTCGTTCCCTGATGAGTTTTACCGATCTTCTAATTTCCTTCTAAGGTTATGCCGTAGAAACGGCTGCATACCTACTTAACAAGGTGCCTACAAAATCCCCCCCAAAGACCCCATATGAGATGTGGAAAGGGAGGAAACCAAATCTTAAGCATGTTAAGACTTGGGGTTGTCCAGCTTATGTTAAAAAGTTTGAAAATGATAAGCTATAGACTAAATCCGACAAGTGTAGATTTGTGGGATACCCTAAAGAAACACTAGGGTATTATTTCTATCATCCAACTAATCAAAATGTGTTTGTTGCAAAACATGCTGCCTTCTTGGAAAAGGAGTTTATCCATGAAGGGGTCAGTGGGAGTAAGAGATATCTTGAAGAAATTCAAGAACCACAAATTACTACGGATCAAAGTCAGGTACCTGACCAAGTGGATGAACCTACTGTACAACGCCTTATTCGTAAATCTAGAAGAGTACCGAAGATACCTGATAGGTATGGATTCGTCATAGAGGATGACGATGAGGTACGCATCATGAATGATGATGATCCATTGAATTAAGAACAGGCTATGAGTAATAAAGACTCAGGGAAATGGCTTGAAGCCATAAAATCCGATATGGACTCCATGGATGAGAACCAAGTATGGACTTTGGTTTCACCACCTGAAGGCATTAAGCCTATTGGGTGTAAATGGGTCTTTAAAAGAAAAACTGTAGTGGACGGCAAGGTAGAGACCTATAAGGCCCGACTGATTGCAAAAAGTTTCAAATAAGGACAAGGAGTTGACTATAATGAAACCTTCTCACCAGTAGCTATGCTCAAGTCCATTCGGATTTTGCTTGCGATTTGATAAGTGGATAATATTTATGATTTTTTATTCCTTTACGTTTGGTTTTATTGCATGTTTCATGTGTATATGAGCTTAATAAGTTGTTTATTGTTTTCAGGTGAATTAAAGCTAAAAAGATGGAAACAAGTTGATTTGGAACTGAATTAAAGAGAAAAAAAAAATTTGGAAATATTGGATTTTTGGAAAGTTTCTAAAAGCGGATTTTGGCATCTATCTACATGGAATTGGATTGATGTTGCTATTAGAATTAGGATTGCTTTGGACTGAGATTTTATTTCCTTATTAGATTCTATTTCTTTATGGAAACTAGTTATAATTTTTAATTCCTTTTAGGATTTGGATTTCTAGTTCTTATAGAATTTAGGACTTTGTCTAGCATTATAAATAGATGTAATAGTCAGGGTATAATTCATTATACCATTCAATCATATTCTATATTCTATCATCTACAACATTGAAGATATGGGCTAATACTTTCAATTCAGTTCTGAAGAGATGTTGAACTTTATTTATAATTAACGGTTTGATCAAATTTACTTTATTTATTCCTTCTTGCATGAGATTTATTCTGATAATCTACTTTAACTTCTTGTATGTTATTCAATCTAGTAATTTGGTTTCTGCAGGATTAAATTAGTGAATTGATATCATCTACTAGATTAAGATTGGTATTACGTGTAATTGATATCTATTTTCATCACAAGTAGCAAATTAGTGATACTAATTGTGGACAAGCTTTTGTGTAGTGCTAAGGTTATCAGGAAACAAGTTAAACAAATCGAGCTTATGTGTTTATTGCTTGGATTAGCCTAATTCTCTATTTCTTAATGCTTCTTTCATATTAAATCTAGAGAGCTTGTTCTAGGTTGTATTACAGTTACAATCTAGTGAAGAGCTTGTTTCATACAGTGACGATCTAAGGAGAATTTCGGGTAGCAGAGCTTGTTGCTATCTAGGGCTAATAGTTTCATTGAAGGGTAAATATTGTAAAACTTGATTACTCCATAATTGTGAAAAGGTGATACTGAACTGAAGAACTGAAGCTTTTTATTCATTGTTAATTATTATTAGTTTATTCTTGTTAATTTAGTTAATCAATTCAAAATCCCCTTTAATTAGAAATCATAGGATAAATATAAAATAAATCACTCTCTGTGGGATCGATCCTTGCTTACGACTATGCTAATTATTTTAATTTGTAAAGTGAAAGTGAGGTTAATTTAGGAGTGTAAACGACGGCTCCCACGATTACATCTTATTACGACTATGAGATCTGGCAGATGGACGTGAAAACGACCTTCCTCAATGAGAAACTTGAGGAGGATGTGTATATGACACAGCCAGAGAGATTTGTTTCAATGGTTGGAACAAATCAAGTCTGTTAGCTGTAACGATCCATTTATAGATTGAAGCAAGCTTCTCGTAGATGGAACATCCGTTTTGATGAGACAATCAAAGAGTTTGATTTTATCAAAAATGAGGATGAACCATGTGTGTACAAGAAGGTTAGTGGGAGTGCTGTTTCATTCCTTGTATTATATGTTGATGATATATTACTGATAGGGAATGATATTCCTATGCAACAATCAATTAAAATCTGGTTATCTAAACATTTCTTAATGAAGGACTTGGGAGAAGCATCCTATATTTTGGGATAAAGATCTATAGTGATAGATCTAAAAGGATGCTTGGCTTATCCCAAGGAACGTACATTGACTCGATGCTAAAGAGGTTTAGCATGAAAGATTCCAAAAGAGGTTTCATGCTGATGAGCCATGGAATACATCTCTCCAAGAAACAGGCCCAAAGACACCTGAGGAGAGAGACCATATAAATAAAATTCATTATGCTTTAGCAATAGGATCTATCATGTACGGTATAATATGTACTAGATCGGATGTCGCTCATGCACTTAGTGTAACAAGAAGATATCAGTCGAATCCAGGAGAAGAGCACTAGAAGGCAGTGAAAAATATCCTAAAGTACTTACGAAGGACTAAGGATGTATTTCTTGTCTACAGTGGGTCTGAATTAAAACTCGAGGGCTTCACTAGACTCAAATTTTCAAACGGACCAAGATGGCAGTAAATTCATTTCGGGGTATATGTTTACATTAAACGGTGGCGTAGTGAGTTGGAAGAGTTCCAAACAGCAAACAATTGCTGATTTAGTGACAGAGGCAGAGTACATAGCAGCAAGTGAAGCTGCAAAGGAGGCTGTGTAAGAACCCGGATTTTCAGAAATTATTAAATAAGGATTTAATAAATAAAATTCTTAAACCGTGAGATGGGTTCGAATAAAAAGATATATATGTGATATGAGGTATGTGGTATTACATTACATAGGGTAATATGGACTATGTAATATGTGTTTTTGTGATTAATGAATATATTATTAATATATATTTGTTATTTATTTTAGAGACGATTCAATTGAGGTAAAGGAAGTGGATAAATTCCTATCGATATTAAATAATTTATAGAATTATTTTATCATTGTAAGTTGGTGACATTAAATATCCCTAATGTATAATCACCATATTCTTGTGTATGTGTACTAATAACTCGTATGTTTATAATATAGGTTATTAATAGCACTTAAGCTATCCGTGAATAGGTTTGGATAGTGAAGCATGAGTTAGTTAAGGAATTAACTAATAAGAATAAATATTGGTTAATTTAAGTTGAGAGTTATATTATGGAATAATATAATGTGAATATTGAACCTTAATTAACTAAGGTAATATGGTACAAGGTTTAATTTACTTAAGTAAAGGAGTGAATTAATATACATGTTGAATATATGATTATAATTAGTACCTTCTATATATTACTTAGAATGGTAATATGTGTGAAAGTCTAATGTACAAATAACGTTAATAGATATATATACGTTATTAAAGAGAAATGAAAATCATTATATCTTTAAATAAATATTTGAAGAAATTGTTTTGGGAACAATTTATAGAAAAGAAAGAGAAATAATTATTATAAAGGATATTAAAATAAATTCTAATATTGAATTATTTTAATAAAGGAGGAAATATTATTTTTAAATAATAATATTACCCTATATGTTTTTGGTATGATGTAATAAGTGTGATTAATTAATATGGTAAATACATTAAAACATATTTGCTATATATAAATAAATTGATGGAAATAAATTATTATAATAGAAAATAAACTTATTACCTATTTTCTATATATAATGTATGTACATGTGCCATACATGTAATTATTTTAGTAGATATTATATTAAGAATAATATCTTGAGACAATAAGTAAATTATTTTCTAATAATGAATATCTTTATTTGGAGAAAACATAATATTTTATGTTATGGCAAAATACATAATTCCTAATGTATTTTCAAGAAAGTTTATTAATGAAAGAAAACTAAGTTATTTCAATATATTAAATAACTTAAGTTATTATTTTATCGTAGATTTTATAATAATTAATAGAGTAAATATTAATTATTCTAGTGTAAAGGTTATACATATAATTGTTCAAGATAGCTAAATAATTTAGCATTAAAGTGCATGTGTCACACAAACCTTATATTAAAAGAATATTAAAGTGTGATGGGAGTGATAATAAGCTTAAGGTAAGCTTGTGAGATATGCCTAGTGTGGCAAAGTGGTGGAATAAACATTCATTAAATAAATTAATGAATGAATAATTAATGGAATTAATTATTATTATTATGTGAATAAATTCCTATGTGCAATGATGTGTAATTATAAGTTACATAGTAGCTACATCTATATAATATGGAATGAAGTGTGACACTTCAAGAAAACTATATAATATAGGAAACTATATGATTAAGTGTAATAATAAAGTTACAATAATGGGGTGTGACACTACTCAATTAAAATATATTCGGTATTGTCAAATGTACATGGATTATGTGATTGGGTGTATGTGTGACTCTATCATATCATATGGTAATAACATTAAGTTATTAGATATAAGCTTGCAAGTTAGTCCATGTGAGAGCAATAATGGTCAATTAAGTGGTTAGGGTACATGAATAGTGGTAGTTGGTGGGAGTTAGCCACCAACTTCCCTTTTGCCCTTTGGGTAATAACCATAGGAGAATAATAGCTTGATAATGAATAGATGCAATACATTGGTGTGTAGAGTTTGTTAATTCAATTACTACATTGTTGCTAAGAAAACATATAATAAGAAATGTAATTACACCATGAGCATGTTATAAGGTGTAATGATGAGGAAGGACCATGAATAGTAGTAGTTGGTGGAGTTAGCCACCAACTCCTCTTTGACCATTGGGTATTACCCATAGGAGGGTAATAGATTATTTATAATAGAGAACATGTAATGCAATGGTATTACATTATGAACATATTATAAGATGTAACATTGAGTATAATATTATTTTAGGAGATTATATTATTATAAGCGTGTGGACTATTAAGTACTAAGTTCACATAATTATGCCTTGTGTGGCATAAATAATGAAGTTAAATCAAGGGGATTTAATTGGAAGTATTAGAAGAGAATGAATGGTTGATATTAATTATCATTATAATATTTGAGTATATTTATGATAATAATTTTATGGAAAATTATGGTATGAGAATACTCAACTATTTTATATCTAGTCCAATTAAAATATTAATTGAGTTAAAACAATGTACATGAGTTACATTATAATACGTATTAATGTATATTTAAATTATAAGTATACTTGTTTATATATGGGTGTAAATTTATGAAGAGTGGTGTATATGTGACCATAACTAATATTGATGTAGCAATATTAAGTATTAAAGTGTGACTTGTATAGTCCAAAAAGAAATAAAACTTAGTATGCTTACACCCATCTTACTAAATGCTGAGCTTTAAGAGAGAGTGTCCCAAATTGAGTGTCATTCTTTCTTCATACACGTGAATAGCCTTTGGCCTATCATAGTTCACATTGCTGAAAATTAAAAAGGGCTAGCAAGAAGTTGATGATGGCTAGGCAATGATTTCAATAATGGTGGGGGGAGTGGCTCAAATAGTATGCTTCACCAACTCCTTTTTGCCCATCATCTTCTCCTTCTTTCCTTTGGTTTAAATTGTTGGGCAATGAATTGGGTAAGAGTTTTTCTATAAATAGAGACCCTTCCCTTCACAATTCTAGTTACTTGAATTTATTGCTAAATTGATATAGAGAATATGGTGATGAGAGTTATGTGAGAAAACTGATTTGGGAAGCAAGCTTAGTAATTCAAGGCTCCAAGAGGTATAACTCTAACTTTAAATTTTTAGTCTTGAATTTGATAAATTAGTAGAGGTTTCATGAATTAGTGAACAATTGATATGTAAGATGATGTTAACATGTTAAGTAGAGTCTAAATATATGTTATAGATACAATATGATGGCTTTCAAGCTTGTTACATGAAGTAAGAAAAGGATTAGCTGAAGCTCTGTTTTAGCAGTAAAGTTTCTGGTCTGGAAACAGGGTCGCGCGGCCGCGCGTCTCCCTAGTACAAATGGGGCGCGGCCGCGCCCTCTGCAGAAACTGTTGGTGATTTTGTGTTTTCTAGTTGGTTAAGCATACTAGTTAGACTCTAATAATTTCATAAAGGGGTCTGACATGCGTACTAAGATTTTCATGCACGTAGTAAGTTGTATTAGTTGGTTTAACATGATTTCCGAAAAGAAAACGTAAAGTTTTGAAAATGAGACTTGACGAATTTTGTGTTCTTTGAGTCGGACTTTTGAGACATGTGTAAGTGTCTTGGTTATGTGCATCAATGGGTATGAAGGTAGTTGTTGATTAATTACCTTGGCTAATAGTAAACAATTATACCTTGTTGTAGTGGAGTTTTTAATGAAAACTTAAGGTTTTATAAATGAATTTTGGCGTATATAAGTCATGTTTATATTCTGACTTTTTAAGCATGATTATATGGTTTAGATATGCATGATATGTGAGTTGAAGGTATTGAGCATACACTAGAACACATTGTTTAAATTAAAAATGATTTCAAAAGACAAACTTAGAGTTTTTGGACATATATATAGGATGTCCACGTTCTGATCATTGAGCATGTATAGATGACTTATATATGTATTCTAATACATGAGAATCATGACTACAAGGTACTTTGTATATACTTAGTTACCTTTGTTGACTTAAAGCGATTTTTATGAAATGTTTAGAATGTGTAAGATGATAGCATCAAACACGGAGTGAGTTACATTATGATCATACGAGCATGTATATTAGGATTCATTATGCCTATAGACATGCTGACATAAGCATCATGTGATGAAACATGGATTTCACCTATGCACGCATATTCGAGAAAATGAATTTCTAAAGCATAGACTATGTGATTAAGTATACATGTGTAGTATAAGCACGAGCATGCCTACTTAGTGTGGTTAAGCCTTGTTATGTGATAACATGACTTTAGTAATTGAGCTTTATTGATTTAAGTAATTCAACGTAGAGCTACGCTCAAAGCTAAATAGTTCGAATATGAATTTGAAAACCTACTTAATGTGTGTGTATAATATATATCAGAATGCATGATATATTAGGACCAAACTGAGTTTATGAAATCTCAAGTTTGGTTCTGGCAGGGAGTCGCGCGGCCGCGCCACTCCCAAGCTTAATTGCCGCGCGGCCGCGCCGTGTTGCAGAGCTGCCAAGAACAGTTTGTTAACTATCTGGTCCTAAGTTATTTTCCTTAAGGACCCAAAGGACTGAAATAGAATGGTTTCTACAGAATAAGTATGAAGGTATGATGTTGTAACATCGTGGTTATCCTAAGATAGAGTGAAACGAAACCAAGATTAGAAAACGATATACGAATTGTTATTCTATTAAGAGCATATGAAATGTATGACTGATGGATGTAAATCCATGATTATATAACTGTGTAGGAATACACGAAGTGCAGATAGCTTTAAGCAGTTAAGTCGTAGTTGTTAAACTACGAATCAGGCAAGTCTTTCAGTTCCTATTTGATATATGAATTCAATAACTGTTAGTTGAATTATATTATGCTGTGATAATGTGAACTTATATATGAATTGTATATGAGATATAAATGAGATTGAAAGTTGATCTTTGATGATATACTTGTTATGTGAAAAGTAACATGCGTAGTAAATATAAATTGTTTATAAATGCATGAACTGAGTATAATATTGTATGCTATGTGATGCATGAAAACTGTTAGAATTGCTGAGCTGTCGAGCTCACTCTTGCAAATAACCACTTTTGCAGGTTAAGGACTTACGATAAAGACTTCGTGCTTCTTGATTGATAAAGATAGATAGTATCGAATTGAAGAAGTACTATTTAGATTATTGCTTGAACCCTGTTTAGATTCTAGAAGTATTACTTGATAGTTGTTTACACTGTTTAATACAGGTTGTGTTGTAAAGATATATTAGTTAATACATAGAGGATATCAAGTCGAGTTGTAAACGTTATACGATAACTCAAATATAATGAATCATATTTTATAATTGATTCAAGGGTTGTAATTGATTCAAGTTATGAAATCAATAAAAGATTTTATTCAAGGAGGATTGAAAAAGTTTAAATTATTCTGCATTTTAGTAACATCGAACATGATGTAAAGATGAGATCTTGGATATAAATAGAATTTATATTCTAAATTGTAATAAGTAAAGATGTATTCTTTTAGTAATGAATAAAAGATATAATAGTTTGGCGTTAGTAGTATCGTGACTGCACCGAATCCGAGGTTTCGAAAGAACGTGGATTTGGGGGCGTCACAGACTGTTTGGATGAAGAAGTTCATAACTGAATTTGGTGTGGTTCTTATCATTAGAGGAGCAGTCCCCTTGTACTGTGACAACACCGGTGCTGTTGCACAGGCTAAGGAACCCAGGTCTCATCAGAAATCCAAACACGTGTTGCGGCGATTTCACTTGATCAGGGAGATCATTGAAAGAGGAGACGTCACCTTGAAGCGTGTAGACTCACAAGACAACATTGCAGATCTATTTAATAAAGCTTTAACACAACAACAGTTTGATCGTCACTTAGAGAAGATGGGTATGAGATACCATAGTGATTGGCTTTAGTGCAAGTGGGAGAATGAAAGTAGTATGCATACAAGCCAATCATGTATAATGATAAAGCATATACTTTGGAAACGATCTTATTTATTTATTAATAAAAGTATTCATTTATTAAAAGAATTTAATTATCTACATAATGTTATTTTATAATATGTAAATAACCCATAGTTTTAAGCAATGCTTTTAGAATCATGATGTTGATCATGCTAATGAGATCTAAATTCTTAGAAAGCTTAAAACTAAAATGGTTCCCAATCGTTGGATTACTAAAAAGGGATTAGTGAATCCGGATAGATTAGTACATATGTTGCTTGCTCATTAGATGAGGATGATTGATCTCATGATTATTTGTGTTGAGACATTAAATCAAGTATGTAGGTGCTTATTGGAGAATAAGTACACTGAACATGACTCGCTAAGGAATACCTAATGGATTTTTACTCGCCTGTCAATAGGAATTCCTAATGTGATAGTAGTACAAGTGATACTCAGACTTGAGATCATCATAGTATATTGTGTGTAATGAATTATACTTTGACTTATTCTTTAAGACCCTTAGGGTATATCAAAGGGTATGCTTGGGTGTAATAAGTTATATATGAAGATAATGAATTATCAATAAAGAATCTACCGCTTCTAGTAAAAGAAGAGATATGTCCTATGTGATTCGTTAAATGACAACCCAATAGTCTTTGGCCAAGGCAGAATAAAATTAGAAAGGAGTTTCTAATTTGCATTATTTGGAGTTGTGCATTTTCTGATCGAAATACATATAATTAAATAAAATAAGACTTGACAGTAATTTCATGTCTTATATTTAATTGGGACATTATATGGTGCAAGAATTGAATTGTACGGTAACTATTAACTCAAAGGTTCTTTTATGATTAATGTTGAAATCTATATTATCTAAAAAGTCGTTGATCGCTAGGGAGGCTTATCCCTATTGTAGAATAAATATTATTTATTTAAATAGATTATTTGTTTAATTTATTTATTTAAATAAGATTAGAATTGTTCTAATTGATTTATTCACAACTGGTTTAATATGGAGAACCTAAAGGGTCACACCATAAAAGGAAGAATAATTATTTAAGAAGGTAATGACATAATCGTAATAATATGTTAAGTATAATTAAGTTAATCTTTGGTGATAGAATAAATTAAATAGCTTAATGTTTATTATTTAATATTTTGGAAATATTAAATATAAATTAATAAGAGGAGTCTTATTAATATTATTACAATTATTATTATTTTAATTTTTAAAGGAGTTTAGGAATTAATTGAATATAAGTACTCTCATTTGTTCCTAATAAGATTTGGAGGCAAATTAATTAAAAGAGTTTAATTAATTATTCCCAATGGGTTGGGAATCCTAATTAATTAAAGGAGTTTAATTAATTAAATGAAACCCTATTTCTAATTGGATTAGAAGGGTTGACCAATATCTATATAAGAGGAGTTATATCTTAGATATCAGTTGATGCAATTCCAATTGTTGGAGAGTACTCCTTTTCTATAGAGAATAGAAAACTAGGGTTTAGCCAACCACCCTCCTTCTTGAACAATTCTTCTTCCTTGGTGGATCATCTCTAGAGGCCGAACACTTGGGTGGCTAACGTTGATCAAAGGAAGGAATCAATCCCGAAGATTCAAGGAGATCGTGAAGAACAAGGAATTGAACTCGTACATGTGGAAGTTTAGTTCTATAAGGGTATGAATCTAATCTCCTTCTATTTCGTTTTAATAAATAACTGTGCATAAAGAATGATCAGGGTAATTGGTTTGTGAAAATTTTTTAAACTCTATTTTTACCATGCTTCTGCTATTTTTGCAATTTGATTGCGCCCATGATTTCTTACAAACCTAACAATGGGTGCTAGGGTTGTGATCTGAAAGAGGAATATAGAAGGTCTGGGATTAGAGCTGCAAATGAATCGAACCGAACTTTGTCGAACTCGAACATGTTCAAGTAACTCGATCAAACCAATAACTATGTACGAGTTCAGATCGTTTGGTGTTCGCGAACTGTTCGCGAACATGATTGATTTCGCGAACAGTTCGCGAACAAGTCGAACATAAACTTGTTCGCGAACACAAACTATGTTCACGAACACCAAACTTGTTCACGAACACAAACTTGTTCACGAACATAAACTTGCTCACGAACACAAACTTGTTCACGAACATAAACTTGCTCACAAACACAAATTTGTTCATGAACACAAACTTAGAACTCTGAAGTAAAAAATAGTTAAATAACTATAAAAAATATTTTCTCTAAGAGTCTAAGCATTCAATCAAAAATTAGACCAAATATCGTTATCATCATTTATCCAAAAAGACCAAAACCAAAAATGATTACTTAGAACTTAGAAGTTATAATTAACTTAAAAGTTAAAAGTTAACAAGTACTTAAAAATTCTTGATTTATAAATATCAACAATCAAATATTAATATCGAAAATCCTTTTAACTCTTCAAAGTCCAACCACTTCAAGCAGAGTCTACAAACAAATGATTATTAAAAACTCACAATTTAATATTAGTAATGTATTTCTTTTGTTGTCATTTTTAATTAATATTCAATTTTTTTACAATTTTTAAATTTAATATCTAGTTTTTATCAAATTTATGTATAGTTTTTTAAAGTTTCAAAATATTCAATAAATAATTTAATAATTATTACTCTATTACTGAAGTCTCGATGCATACATTGAAGACTTGATTTCTCTATTCTCTATCTCGATTTGACAATTTCAATAACTAATGTATATGTAAGCAACTGTATTGTATCATTCTTTAATTAATGTCAAATTGTTATTGCATAATGATTAATGACTTTATGTATGTGCTTTATGACATGTATTATAATTTATTACATTATTTGGGATATAAATTATAATCATTCAACAATCATTGTTCAAAATTTTATAAAAATATTAAAATTATTTTAATTAAATTAGAATTTAGAGGTGAAAAAGTATACATTATTATTTATTAATTATTTAATAAAAAAGTTTACTTATAATAAATTATTTAAAAAAAAGATGTTTAGGTAATAAAAAATATAACTACAAATTTAACAATTATTAATAAGACAAACTTTAGAATTTAATATGAAATAACCAATTATTTGTATTTAGAAACAATTTAAACATGTTATTAAGAAATCAAACTACTCGAACCGATCTCGAACTTATCGAACCGATCTCTAACTTATCGAACCGAACTCGAACCTATTGAACCGAACCGATCTTGAACTTATCGAACCGAACTCGAACTTATCGAACCGAACCGAACTCGAACTGTTCTCGAACAAAGACGAATCGAACCACATGGTTCGCGAACATGTTTGATCGAGCAATCGAACAGAACACTCTGTGCGAACTCGACTCGACTAGGCGAGCAAGTCGAACTCGAACCGAACCGAAATTGAATCAAATTGAATCGAACCTGTTCGCGAACAGTTCGGTTCGTTTGCAGCCCTAGTTGGGATGTTTTCGCCGATCTGGGAAAGGAGTTCACGATCTGGGGGCCATTGCTACAAAAAAAACTCTTTCTTTGCTCTACAAGACTGATTGTGAAGAGGGAAAAATGAAATAAGAACAAGGTTTGCGAACTGTGTAATTAAAAGGTAGGGGTTTATTTCTGACTGAAGTAATTGCGACGAAAGTTTCTGTCAGGAATAACTGATCCTGGGAAGCCTCGCGCCACATTAATTCTTTATTTACGACGGAAGTAATTACGACGGATTTTTCTGTCAGGATTAGGTTATTTCCGACAAAAATAACCTTTTTTATTATAGTGAATGGACATAACAAGTGGATATTAGTACATGTATTTCATAGTTAATTTGGCAGACTTGAGTTACAAAATTTCTGCTCATTTTGGCTACTGCAGTATCTTTAGTTTGGACCAGTGGTATGGTTTTTTGGAGGCATCTTAGTAGGAGCAGAGGTGGTTTTTGTTTTATGCATGTTAGATGTTATGCTATGTTTATGATGTAAAGATGGGAGCTTGAGTCTACAATTGATTAGATGTTTTGCTTGGTTTGTAGTGATGTCTCTAGATGGAAATTTTATTCTTCTTTCAGTTGGTTTTGGTTTGATGGAAGTTGAAGGAGTGCATCTAATTTAAATAAAAATAGTGTAGACACACAATTTTAGAAAGAGATGAGGTCAAAGCATCTCCATTGGAGACGCTTGGAAATTAATGCTAAATGGGGCCCATGAATAACATGACAAGCCTCTCAAATATTTAATAGTAAAGATAAAAATGTTAAAAGCTCATTCATTGTAGTGGAAGTGTTTAGTAACACTTCCACATTAATCAACCAAAAAGCTGAGACCATCCCACAATACACAATACTCCAACTGTAATATCAACACTCCAATGGTATTATTTACAATTTATTATATAAACACCACTTCATCACTACTAGAAAATCAAGCATGCGTGATGGATCCTAATGATGATTTTCAAAAGCAATCACAGTAGACAATATTTCATGATGAATTATTTGAGTCATCACAAAAAATAGTATATATATGATGGATCTAGTGTTGGTTAATTTTTCCATAGTGAATATATATATGTGACGGCTATTTCAATTACCAAATATTGTCCAAAAATAATATTTACTTTTTGTGATGGCATGCAACCATCACCTATATATTTCTCCTTAAAAATATTTGGTGACTGCCAAAACAATCACGAAAATAAAATCACGTGTGATGAAAATTTATGACGACATTTAAAGCAATCACAAAAAATGGTATTATATGATGGACTTTTTCAACAATCACAAAATAATAATATAGATGGCGTCTCCTAGTAATGGCTAATTTTGCCATCACTATAAACTATTTGTGACGATCAAGGCAATCACTAAAAAACAAACATATATGACCAATAAATATATTAGGTGATGAAATTTACTAGTAATCACAAAATATTAGTATATATGATAGCTCTTACTGATGTTTAGTTATGTCATCACTATAGAATATTTGTGACAACCATTACAATCACTGAATTTTTCGCGTAAATTATTTTTTATTTTTTAAAGGGAGGTTGGTACAATTGATAAAAATTTCAACGAGCATAGGAATATATTTGTTTTGCTATTTCGAAGGATGTCTTTTTCAATTTATTTTTCTTGATTGTGTTTGAACCATCACACAATATTTCATCTAAAGCACTACAAGAAATTAGGGATGTAGCGAAGGAAATTTTGTGAAGTAATTTATTCATTCACATGAGGAGTTTTCTAGCGATCGAACAGTGAAGGAAAAAAATATAGTGACAATATAGTTATTAGCCAAAGAAACATCCTTCATAATTTATATTTTTTTCTCGCAAAATTGAGGTGATAGAAGTATTTTTGTCGCCAATTTATGATCAAAATTTGAGTGGAAAAAATCTATTATTGAAGGAATTATTACTCACTATATATTATTGTTCAGAAGTTTTTTGCGAGAGATAAAATTGGTATCTGTTTTGTGACACTCTTTTGTGGAATAGAGTACAAATGCCAAAAAAATACTCATATGTTCTACAAAAAGAGTTAAGTTTGAGTTTATTCTTTAATAATAATTTTAAGTAATTTACAATATTAATTGTATTAATTAAAATATTAAGTTATAATAATTTAAATTATAAAATATTTTAAATTAATAATAAAAAAATTATAAAATATTGTAAATTAATTTTTAAATTGTAAAATATTGAACTAATTCACTCCTTATTTTAGAAATAGAATTAGAGACGGATATAGTCGTCTCAAAAATTTATTATTTTTTAAATATTTTTAAATGTATTTTGGAGATTTTTTTAATTTTCATCCTACTGTATCAAAAAATAAAACAAAATAAAAAATACGGCTAAATTGGCCTTGAACAAATAAAAGGGTCTCCGTATGTTTGTTCTTTCTTTCAGATTGAAAATCCCCAAAGATCCATATTCTGAATTGCAACCATAACATCCGATTTTTCTTCTCAATTCCCATCCCAAAGCCCATCTCTTCTCAATTGCAGGCATGAACTCCTTATTTTGCTTCTCAATCAACTATGTTACTATCGTCATCTTGTGGATCTTAGTTTAAGGCAAAAGGAAAATTCGGACGATCAAGAAGAAAATAATCGCGCCAATTGAAAAGGCCTAAGATGAATCTAATACTTTCAATCGACGATAATCTTTAAGCAGCCCGGTCATCCCTCCCGATTTGTGAGTAATCTTTTCTTGTTCTTCTACATTTTTCATACCTAATCTCCTTAAACCCCTAATCTCGTCTTTTGGTTTAAAGAAAAAATTAAGAGTATTTTCTGTGAAGTTATATTGAATTGAGGAACACAAGCTTCGATTGAATCATTAGATTATAGAATATATGATGGATTGTGTAACTTATGTTGTCCCCTACTATTTTTTAGGTGAAGTTGAATATAGGTGATTGTTCTCTCGGTAATACGCCATTAAGCTTCTACAATCTCAGTGTGGCTCTGTAATGTTAATATTTTTAACAACTTTTTTTTAATCTTCTTTAACTGGTTACATACATCTCAAGTTTTGGAGTTCAACTCATACATTTGGCATATAAGATACTAAATCTACAGTTTAAAACAACCATGTTATTGATTGATGTTTGAATGCTGATTTGATGAGTTCACCATCAAATTATTATGACGTTTGGGATGCCCAGATCTTTAGTTTGTATGTTTAAACTTCTTGAGCTACTTTCTTGTCTTTTTATGATTTAGTAAATATTGTGGTCTTTAAAATAAATGATTGCCATTGAAGGTCTACCAGAATTTTAATGTTATGCCATCTTGCTATTTAAGTGATCAGGTGAACAAAATTTGGGGACGGGAAAATATGGCGAAAAGTTCTGTATTATTGATGGGGATTCTAGTTTTGTGTTTATGTGTTGCCATGGCAAAAACAGAATACATTAAATACAAAGACCCCAAACAGTCTGTAAATGTTCGAATAAAGGACCTAATGCGCCAGATGACTTTAGAGGTAAAGATTGGCCAGATGGTGCAGATTGATTGAAACACAAATTTGTGTGAAATGTATATTTAAACTAAAGCATATTCAATGTGCATGATACATATAGTGTTATATAGAGATGTTATTGTTTAGGCAGAGATATAATATTACTCGTGAATCATAAGTTCTCCAAAGTTGCCACTGCCTCCAAACAATTTCAAAGAGACAACTTTACAGTCCAACCTTAATTAAGACATATTTGGTTGAGTAATACTAATAAAGAATAATGATAAAGGTAGAATGTAATAACTTGAATTTTCAGATTAATATTAAAGTAAAAAAAATAGATTTTTTTTTTAATATTATTTATGGTACATATGTGTATATGTGCACCGTGAAGTGAATATCTGTGATTGAATAAATATATATATATATATATATATATATATATATGTATGTATATTTACTGTGTGTGAATAACCTATTCAAAAAAAATTGAATAGGAAAGTTAAGTAAGTAATGGGTATACCTTAAAAGATATTAAAATAATTTATAGGGAAATTGTTTTAATATAAGAAAGATTATTGCACTTAGTATATTATCTTATAAGATAATATAAATGGGAAATATTAGAATAATTTAGTAAAAGTAAATTATTTTAATAAAGTGGTAAGTGTCTCACTAAATATTATTTTATTGGTTACATGAAAATTGTTGTTAATGTACTAATTATATACTACATAAGTAATATGTAATTTTATAGATAGACTTTAAAAGGATTAGCATGAGCTGTATTCAAAATAAAAGCAAAGTCCAGGGAAATATAATAGTAAGCAAGAGATGTAGCTAAGTTAGGAACTAATTGGGTGACGAGGATATTCCTTAGCAAGAGCTGCCTTTGTGCGATTAATATAGATATATTACTAGGATGGGCTATAATGTGGGAAGCAAGGAATGTCATCCTAGAAGTCAAAAGCTCCCAACAGTCCCCTGTTTTCCCTTCTCTCAACCAATTTCGCTCCTTGCTAAGGTTATTACCGGACTCCTCTCTGCCCAAACATAACCGAGTATAATTTGAAGCTTCATTGGTAGTAACAGTCGAGATTAAGCCAAAGGAAAAGGTACTATAACTTGCCTGACTATATTTTTATGATAAGTACAATGTTTGACCAAAGTGATTTATGTATGTTTAGTAGTAATTTGTCAAGGCTATGTGTACTGATTAAGTGGAACTGTTATTGTTTGGTTTAGGCACAAGGAGATAGGTGGGTTGTGTGGAGACATAAGGAAGATAAAATGAGTTTCTATAACAAACAAATAGCTATGATATGGGAGTTTTAAAACTGTGCCTACAAGGTGCTTGATAAAATGCTTCAATTGACTGTTTTGATTAAAAATAAAAAATTAGATGGAACTAAAGCTTGGGTTATGTATATATACCATACATGAGATTATGTAATGTGTTGTAACATATTAAATGGAACGAAAGGTAATTTTCTTTAAGCTAAAATCAAAAGAGAGATTTTGGTAAGTCAAGCTATTTTGGCAAACTGTTTTGGGCAGTTAAATGAACTTAAAGTTTAAGTCTAATATGTTTCTAAGATAAACTGATATGGTACCTTCACCATCTCCAAAATTGGGCCTAAACATATTTATGTATCAAAAGTTACATAATTGTAGAAGGGAAGGGCTGGTCTTGGCCAGAAGCTGCGAGGCTGCTGCAAGTAGCAGCAGCCAACGCTCAGCGCTGCGCTGCAGAGCCAGTTGAACAGCTTAGTCTGTTTTAAGTTTTTTTTTCTCTTCTTAGCCCAGCTGGTAGATAAACATTATAAAGGTTGTATCATATATAGTATGTCTAGATTTGTATTAAAATAAGAAATGGAATTTTGCAAGGCAACTGCAGCTATGGCTGCCTTAAGGAGCCAACTTAGCTTCAAAGTTCAATTCAAAAATTTAACCATAAAAGGTTTAAATTCTTAATATTAGTTCATATGTTCTGTTTGTTGCTGCAGTTAGTGTTGTGACCTGAGACAAGGCTATACCGTATATTATATACTAAAACTTTAAGGAGATATGACAGTTAAACTAGGAAAAAAAACTGCATTAGCTAAGGGGAAGGAGCTGCTGCCTAATTGGCAGCAGCGAGAAGCAAATAGCAGCAGTACGCAGCAGGTATCAGTAGGCTGGAAGGGCTTGTATTGTATCCAATAATTAAGCTGATGTCTATACTTTGGATAATAATCTAGTGTTTGGAGTAATATACACACTGTGGGACCAATTCTATTATAGTTGAAGAGGATGTGTTGGTGCTTTAAGAATTGTGAGATTGCAATTAGGATAATCATGGGAAGTTGTTCTTGTATGATCTTAATCATAATATTATAATTAAGAGTCTTCTAATTGACGATGCTAAGGCACTTTCTTACGAAGCTTTTATCTATACATAGAGTTTGGTTGAAAAGAGGATGCAGAGAAGACCACATCCAACATAAGGAACAAGTAATATATCAAAATTTCTCTTGAAAGATTCTATATTTATTATTGACTTCATAATTTTTCGCTTACTGGTAATTTATGCTTTTATTTGGTTCACATAGTATTCTTAATATTTCACTATTGTAGTTATTTCCAACTGCTTTTATAGTTGTGTTCAATTGTGATAATTAATTATTCGTTGAGGTGTGGATTTACTATATTTTTAGTTGGCCTACAATTTGTTGTTTGGGTTTGTTTATTTTGACTTTTATGTCGTTTGTCATGTCATAGGTTTTTCAATCCTCTGTTGTTTTGTATGATTTCTTAGGAAAGAGTTTTTTTTATTTTTTTATTTATGTTGATAATCAATGCTACAACAAGAGCATATCTTTCTAGGTGGTGGAAAGGAGTAGGCATTTGTGCTTTCTTCCTTTGAAATAGTTTCTCACTTCAATGAATGACATTATTTTCAAAGTGGTTTCATTCTTGTTAATGATTTTTAGTAAAAGTTCTTTATATCTACATATTGGAACTCGTTGTGTGATGTTTATATCAATTTTGTTATTGTTTGATTAAGTTTTTCTTGATTGAGTTTCCTATTGTCCATCTTTGGTTGTAGATGACAACTCTATTAAATTAAAGAAAATGGAAAGCTACTTGAGTTATCTTCATCAATACGCAAAGAATATGGTTGAAACAATTGCACTTGATTTGACCCAGATGATTTGTTTTCTTCATCAAATATATCAGCTGATATTTCAACGAATAACTCAGCTACGCATGTTAAGAATGACGACGCAGATGATGACGACTCTGACGAGGTCTTCATGTAGAATTTGGGATGATCTAGATTTCCTTTGATTATCAATTTATTAATTTAGGAGTTCTTTGATAGATGTTGGGTTAGTTAATTGGTTGATGAACCTATGACATGTAGCTACCTATTTAAATAGTTGGTTATGAATTGATTTTTAATTAAATGGATCCAGTTTTTCATTTTAATAATCTTGTATGATTTTACGTTTTAAATTTATTAAAATTTCTGGCATTTACAGATTTGAAATATAAAATTGACAATTAAATATATTTTAATATAAGAATTTTGTGATGACTTTACTATCACCAAAAATTATAAATGAGTTGCAAAAATAGGAACAATTGTGATTACTTTAGCCATCACAAGAGACTTATGTGTATGACTGCTTTAGCCATCACAAATGCCTTAAAATTTGGTGATCGTTTTGGCCATCATAAAAACCTTACCAATTTTGTGATGGTCGTGACCATCACAAAAGGACATAATTGCTTTCGACATCACAAATAATTGATGATTGTTTTGGCCATCATAAAAACCATACCAATTTTGTGATGGTCGTGATCATCACAAAAGGATGTGATTGCTTCAGCCATCACAAATAACTACTATACTAATGTGACAGATTTAGCCATCACAAAAGGAATGAATGTTTCGGTGATTGCCAAAACCATCACGTAAAATCTTTCATGATGGGCGTATACAAGACGGCCATCGTGATGCTTAAATCCATCACGTAAACCTTTCGTGATGGTTTTTCTTGTTTTTGTGATGAATTTTGGCCATCACAAATGACCATTTTTTAGTAGTGTTCTTTAAACCATAAACTTTCATACATTATTTCCTTTTCATCTTAAATTTTCAATAATCTAATTTCTTCGTCATCTCAATTTATTTCTATGAACGAGTCTAGTTCTTCTGCATCATCAAGCTCTATAAGCAATGAGAGCTCATCCGATGAGGAGCACGAGACGATTTCCCACCGTTATAATAAACGAGTGCAAATGATGATGAATTTGTTGTCGGCGACGCAAATAATAGCAGTACGCTCACAATCGAATACGAGACGATATATTCATTGTAACCGAGAAGGAAGCCATCAACAAATATGGAAATACTACTTTGATGAAAATTCTACTTATCCAGCTAATTACTTTCACCGTCGATACCGGATGCAACGAGAGTTATTTCTTCGCATTTTAAAAGACGTTGAAACATATGAAGAGTACTTCGTCCAAAAGAAGGATGCTTGTGGTCGTTTAGGGTGCTCTTCTATTCAAAAGATGACAGCTGCAATACGAATACTCGCATGTGGGGATTGATATGAGAAAACTAGAATTTATAGGAAAATTTTGTTGTTCAAAGGGTATAAAAATTGATGCTCCAACGACTATTTTCTTGACACAAAATATATTAATGGTGGGCTTTTGTTCATCTCAACGGCTCTTTTGCAATTTCAAGGCTCATTTTCAATTTCAACCGCCCCCTTCTAACAACTCCAACAAGTTCAACGTCTATAAAGATTTTTATATTGTTGGGCCCCACAATTTGGCAATGTTAAACTTCATGTTACAGCTAACAAAGAAACAAAATTCTAACACATGGGACTTGTCACTAACCTCCTCCCTAACATATACAATGCAACAGTTTTTTTACTTTAAAATAAGAATTTGACACAAAATACTTTATTAACATATCCAATGGAGATGCTCTCACATGTTCTTGCCTCCTATTAAGTTCAGTTTGCATAAGCAGCTTGAAGGTGTTATTCAGAAATGGTTGGAGAATTTTGCAAGATATGATTCTTATTTTGAAATAAGGTTTTGGTATAGTATAATGTAAAAAAATTTATAAGTTTTCTACTTCAAATTATTGACGTTATGTAATTCAATTGTGGTCCTATCCATATCTTTTAGATTTACCACATTTGTATGACTTTGGTTTGTAATATAATTTCTTTTTGCTGATAAAAAAAATGCATGTGACTAGCACATAATTCAAAATTGGGGAATATCAGCCCAAAAAATAGAATCGAGTATGAATGTCAACTATGAGGACAAAAGTGTTTACTTTATGTTAACGCCAAGATTCTCTCACGCGCCTCAATCATTAAAAGCGCGTCTAATCCTGCACAAAAAATAAATCAGCACCGGATCTCGACGGTTTTGGGCCGCCGGAGATCGCTCCAGTGTGAGAATAAGTACAGGCCGGAAAAAAGTTAACAATGGAGGTGTGTGCTCTAGTGTCTGGTAGAGTAAAAATGTATGTTTCATATTACCTCCTTCATGTTATGCTCTAGTGTCTGGTAGAGTAAAAATGTATGTTTCATATTACCTCCTTCATGTTATGCTCTATACTTTGTATTAGCCTCACCGCCTTTGCATGCAACCACCGACCATGACATCACCTAACTGCATGCAGTCCCCGTCAAATCAGTGTTTCCCACTAATTCCTCCACCAACTCAGCATTACGGCTAACCCTTATCAATTAAGGTGTTAGCCCATAAACTGCCACATGTCCACCACAATACTGCTCCAGTCCAAACCCAATTAAATCACTATTTAAATAATAACCCAATACTCTAAAGGCCCAAATAAATCTGACCCAATAATCCCAAATAATCATGGCCTAACAGTTTAGTTGTCAATTAAAGACTAGCAAGCAAGTTGGAGGGACAAATGTATAATTTAGCAGAAATGATATATACTACATCATTTGAGACAAAATGTGAGACCCATACTATTATTCTTCACTTCTTGCTAATTGATTTTAAGTTGAAAATTTCAACATGATAACGGAGTTAATATTGTATCTCATATATTATGGTCCATGTACGTAATAGGGATGCTACGCTACCCATATACGTTGTCCGCGTAGAGAACATGTTGAAATTGATTTCACACATTAAATAAAGGGCAAATAGCACTTTAATTATTCTAAGTTCCACCTATTTTATAATTGACACTAAAGTATCAATCCTCTTGATATGGACCCCAAGTTCTGTTAATTTACCCTTACACACCTAAGTCTAATATTCTGTTTTAATTTTAGTTGGAAATAATTGTGTCACATCATCATTTTCGAGTAAAAAACTTGTCGGATTAGCAATTTGAGTATATCGTGCTTAACAATATATTGTAATCCAACGCGAGATAATTAATATAATAGGGGCTCAATTATAACACAGATGTGCTAGAACTTCGAGAGACTAAAGTGTTAGTAAACCTTAAATAAAATAAATTAGATTCAAAAACTTATTGTATATACTTAAAGCGCCCTCGAATTAATTTTAACTTAAATACTTCAATAAATTCTGTTCTTCATGATGACATTATCGGAACCACTCCCACAAGACATCTTTTATCATTCTTTTATCTCCTTTCATCAAACCTTTGCCCCATCCAGGCATGAAACCAGGATTTGTTTTTAGGAGCACTAAGAATTTTTTTAACAACATAATATATATTCAAAAAAAGGGTACTCCGAAAAGAATACATTGATATGGACCGTAATTGATGTAAGTTCGTCGAACTTCATCACACCACGACATTTTTATATTTCGATACGTTTTATAGGATCACGCTCCAAATAATTAATATCCCATTCTTTACCTTTAATTTTTAGTGCTTTTAGAGAACGTTGTTCTTGTTCAGTGGTAGACAGAGAGATGTTTGAACATTAAGCTCATGGATAAGCAGAGATGTGTCAACATAATTTGAATGTTTTCTCTTGAAAAATGAATGAATAATATGTGATTTTTCCATGATTCTAAAATAAAAAATAAAAAAATTGAATTAACTACACTACAAGAATAAGTTAATCAATATTATTGGACCATTTATTGAACTTTTTAATAATAAAATTTTCATAAATTTGCAAGCAAATAAGTAAGGTTTTAGTTGGTTACCGGAAAACGAATTGAATATGCAATTGGAATTAACATATACAATATTATGATCACTCGTTAAATTTTTAAAAATTTAAATATCAAGTTTCATAAAATAAACAAAGAATAAAAAAAATTAAATAAGGGTTTTAGTTGGTTACCTGGATATAAAGATATCATTCAATTGAAATAACACATACAATATCATACTCCAATTATACAAACTTATAATTATAATAAATTTAATAATAATATATTTTCAAACCTTAGAGTGAACTTTATAAATTTTTCAAATTTTGGGGGACCGTAGCCCCCTCCAGTCTTTGCATAACCCTGGTCCCATCAAAGCCGCTATGCAGGGTTTGAAGTTCAAAATTCTAGAATTGCTAGTTAGGATCCATTTGATGGTAGCCATGTATTAGCTAGCAAGGATCTCTTTATCATAAAGTCAGTGTTCACTGTACACTTCTTAGAAATGTCACCTTTAGTTGTGATGCCGAATCTTGGAAGACCCATGCTCCACAATCAAAGGTTCAAAATGAAGAACAAAAAAGTGTGTCGTACTTTCATGATCAAATAAAGTCCCATAAGCATGGAAACTAAGAAGATGCCACTTTCTAAGGTCAAAATAAATTTTGATCGTGTTGGAAAAACTCCTCCTATTATAATTGTAATTAAATAAATTACGCCAAATAAATAATATAATTTCACCAAATAAATTATAATCACAAAAAATAATAGTACGAAAAATAAACCAACTACAAGACACCAAATCTTACGTGAAAAAATCTCTAAAATTAAGAGGTAAAAACTACGGGCCGAACTCCAAAATATTACACTATAATCAACTGTGAGTACAAATAGTCCTTTAAAGCTTTATAACTAAAAACTTGAAATATTATAAAATTGATAGAGTACGAGAATACCTTAATTTGTGTGAAAACTCAAATTACCTCACCATCCAGAACCTCTGAATTAATTAAAATCTTCAAGCAATTAATTGATATAAAAAAAACGATAAAAAACTAGTGAATAAATGTAGACACTCGAAATTTTCTTTCTCTGTTACTAACACTATAAGAGGGCAAGACTGTCTTTTCAATTCAACCCCGGTCTAAATATCGGGTCATTAATTCAACCTCGGTCTCAATACCGGGCCATCAGTTCAACCACGGTCTCAACCCGGGAAGTACAGGTCAGCCCCGGTCTCAATCCGGGAGATACAGTTCATCCCCGGTCTCAACCCGAAAAGTACAGGTCAGCCACGGTCTCAACCCGGGAGGTACAGGTCAGCCTCGGTCTCAACCCGGGAGGTACAGATCAGTCTCAGTCTCAACCCGAGAGGTACATATCAACCCCGGTCTCAACCAAGAAAGTACAGGTCAGCCTCGGTCTTAACCCGGGAAGTACAGGTCAGCCCTGGTCTAAACCCGGGAGGTACAGGTCAGCCCCGGTCTCAATCTGGGAGGTACAGGTCAGCCCCGGTCTCAACCCGGGAGGTACAGGTCAGCCCCGATCTCAACCCGGGAGGTACAGGTTAGCCTCGGTCTCAACCCGGGAAGTACAGGTCATCTCCGGTCTCAACCCAGGAGGTCAGGTTAACTTTAGAAACAATCCTGAAGCATCACAACATCTCCAGAGGGAAACCTGGAGGGACCAAACCAGCCTCAAAGACAACCTTGAGGACAAACAGACTCGAATGTGATCCAAACCTTGGAAACAACCCCAGGAAGTCAACCGAAGGCCATGCTGACACTAAAGGCAACTTCGCGAGGGGAAAAACTGTCATTTTACCAACTCTAAGCCGATTCGGTCAAACTCAAGCTGAATTGATGCCACCAAGGTCAGAACGAACCATAACGATGATTCCGAGTACAAACAGCGCAAGATAGCTCAACGGATAAACTGCGGGGAATCGTAGACCTGGTTATGAACCCGTCTTCTTGGACCCAAAAAATGTTTTATCCCATGTAATTGTGACACTCTCGGCGAAGGCTTTCTGGAAAGGTATCGCACGCCTCAAACGGACGCTCCGATCAAAAGTTAGAAAGTTTCGAATCAGACCTCGCGTTGCTCGGAGTGCACATACTTCGAGATGATAGAACCCGCCACGTGGGCCCTGCCACGTGGAGCCGCACCTCTACCTGTGGCAGAAGCAGGTAGAGTGGAGGCTCCCTGGTCTATATATAGAGGTGCACCCCACTCTTATTTTAAAAATTCAGAAACGCTCCGAACCCTTGCTTGTTTGGTTTTCCAGCTATTTTCTTGTCTTCTAAACCCAAATTATTTCACTCTAACACGTAGATATACCCACATACTACCATATATCAGAAAATAATTGATAGATTTGGACGTTTAAAGCCTACAATTTGGCAAAAAGCCCGTGTAGCAGTCTATTGTGAGTATTTTTACGATCAGAAAGTTATTATTACTTCTTCGCACTTTTATACACTTGCATATCAAGTTTTGTTTTCTAGATATATCCGAAACTCAGTTCCGTGGCCGTTTTTGTCAACTTTTGGTACATTTTTGTACATAAACGCATTTTTTGGCATTTCTACAACTCGGATTGACATTCCGTCGTTTCCGACAGCTTTTATATACTTGCATCTTCGTTACTAGCAACTTCGCCGGACTGGGTTATCTTACCAGTCCGAGTTTGGCTTTATTTGTATATATTTAACTGCATACATACTAACTTTTCAATTCTGTCAAGCCCGGATGTCAAATCCGCGGTAGTTTATTGCTTTTATATATAAATATGCATATATAAGCAACGTTCACCACACTGGGTTATCTTCCCAGTCTTGGTTGACTACTTTTCTGTCTATATATATATATTTATATTTTAGTTCGGCCTGGATCATTCTTTGGCCTTTTTACTGCTTTTATATATAAATATGCGTATATAAGCAACATTCACCACACTGGGTTATCTTCCTAGTCTTGGTTGACTACTTTTCTGTATATTAACATTTCAGTTTGGCCTGGATCATTCTGTGATTTTTTACTATATTTGGGCACCATTCACTATTACTGGGTTATCTTTCTAGTCCTGATTTGACTATTTTTCTGTTTATATATATATATATATATATATATATATATATATATATATATTTATATTTCAGTCCGGGCACAGGCGTGAAAACCCATCGCCCTTTTTACTATTTTTTCTACATATATATTTCAATTTTGTCCAGCCTGGATCATTCTGTGACTTTTATACAGCTTTTATAAATATATATATTTCAATTCCAGTCCGGGCACCGGTGTGAAAACCCATCGCCCTTTACAACTTTTGTATATATAATTATATATATATATATATATATATATATATATTGTTTTACTCATTTTTATTAAATTGTTGTTTTAAATATTCATTTGATATGAATCGACATTGACATTTCTGCGGGCGAACTAGATTTCTTTAAATCTCGCCAACTCTAGCTTTCAAACGGTTCAAAATAAGTACTGACAGAACCGAGAAGCTATAATGGCTGAGATTTATTTAAATCTAGCATCTTTTTTTAGTTTCAGTTATGAAAGCAACCTCGCGACCTTTAGATCTCTATATAGTGGGAACGAGACGCTTCGGCCTTGTGCGAGCCAGGATTTACTGATGAATCCTTGGTTTTGGCGATATTGGGATATATTTCTGTACAAATTTGAGCTGTGCATGTTTATTGGCCTCCCATATTTGAGCCTAGGAATCATTGGATTCATGATCAAACTGATCAGAATCTGATTCCCACGATGGACAAACTTCACTTTACAAATGTACCCAGCTAGTTTTTCTGTAAAAATGTACATACAAAAGACCTTAAAACGGTTATCCGGATTTAAGGTCTCAACATAATGAAAATATGGTTTGTCATGTCATAGTCCCTCCGATGGCTATCATACCCATGAGGAGACCGACACTTTTATATAAGTTGTGGTCGAGGATGCTTCGCAGCCCGACAATCACCATTCAAATTAAGCCTTATGGCTAAAAAGATAAAATTAAAGTATCAATATGCTTCAATTCTTATGTTAGCGTAAGGGTTTGAAAACCTTCCTTCTCCGTATGTGTGAATGCTGCGTCTTTACATCAAATGAATGCGTGAATACTGCGTCTTTACATTGAATGAATGTGAATGAATGCTTTCCTATTTTTTTAGTGCTTTGCACCAATGTCATCATATGCATACGGTGAGACGCGATGTATGTGAATGTATGTTGTGTGATTCCTCCTTCGGGAGGCAAACCAGTTGGTGATAAGTAATGACTCTGGGGACGGCTAAGTCTCTGGGGGCTAATGAAGATGCACTGCCCAGATTCGCTCCAGTTGAAAGATCGGATTAATTTCCCCTCTAGTAGATTGCGATGATCTAGGGACCTTCATGCCGAAGAAGCCGTGAGAGTAGCCTAAGATAGGTCAACCTCTGATTAACCAAATCCGATGGGAAGCTTCTTCATGCCTTCCTCTTTCAAATTCAATGTCAAATTTTTAATTCCAAATGTAAAGGAGCACAATGTAAATATCATAATAAAAATTTACATTCCTTGTCATATACATCCTGTCATGTTATCTTGTCATCAAAACAACTAACCTCTGTTTTGCAGAATAAGATTAAAAAAAATCACACAAAAAAACACATCATGGCATGCATCCTATCCCTACCTACCTCAGGAAATTGGACACGCCTACGTTTTGTTGTAGGTGAAAAATTGGTCCTGTCACTAGATCTAAGTCTAAGAAGGCACTAAGTCCATCCATGGACATGACTTCTAGTGCTCAACCAGAATCTACCCCTGTATCTAGGGAAGAGTTTGAGGGACTAAAGAATCAGATAGCTGAATTGGCCAGTTTCTTGAAAGAACAAAGCAAAGCTCTTAAAGAGAAACAAGCCCAAGCTCACACAGAACCAGGAACACCTGGTGGTAGTGGTGGCAGTCAAGGGACCGAAAAAGCCGAAACTCAGATTCCTGGACCACAAAACCAGGACATTACCAATAAAACCCCTTAAATCACCACCCTCAACAAAGAACAGGAAGCTGGTGACATTTTAAAGAAAGTACATCAGATGGAAGAAACCATCCGGTCCATCAAAGGGACTGGGACCTTTGGTAGTGTCAATTATTCAGACCTCTGTATATTCCCTAGGGCTCGTTATCTCAAAAAATTTAGAATTCCTGATTTTGAGAAATATGATGGATTGGGAGACCCCTACACTCATTTAAAGGTGTTCATTGGAAAACTTGGATCCTATGCAGAGGACGAAAAACTCCGAATGTAGTTATTTCAGAAGAGTCTAATCGGAGAGGCTAGAGCCTGGTACGCCCATCTAGACAACTCCAAAATTCATAGTTAAGAAGAGTTAGCCCATGCCTTCCTCAGTCAATACAGTTTCCAATCTCAGCTGGCTACAGACAGATACCAAATAATTAAAATCAAGAAACAAAACACTGAATCATTTAGAGAATATTCCCAATGCTAGAGGCGGGTTACAGCACAAGTCACCCCAGGTATGACTGAATCTGAGATAGTCATGACCTTCATCAACATTCAAGAAGCTCCATATTATGAGAGGGTCCTAGCAGGCATAGGAAAACCATTCTCTAAAATGATCAAACACGGTGAGATGACAGAAATGGGGATCAAGTCTAGAAAGATAAAGGATTTAACTGCCCTCGAAGCTATTGCTGAACATATACAGTCCAAAAATTACGGGAGTAATCCCTAGAGGGTACACAAAAAGAAAGATGAAGAAGTGTCCATAGTATTACAAGGACAGAATTAAAGAGGTGAGTCAAATAGTATGACCAATCATAGAAGGAACTATACCCCCTTCCAAGCTTCAGCACAGCCTTCAAACCCTCCATTTTAGAAAAACATGGAGGTCAGGCGTTGAAGAACTTTCACCCCTCTAGGGGATTCACTCGAGAATGTGCTAAACCTGTTGACGGCACAAAAAAAGATTGTCCAACTCCTTCCACCAACGAACACTGGTGGACGAAATTTCGACCCAAGCAAGAAGTGTGCTTACCATTTCGGATCCCTGGGCTATGACACTCAAGACTGTTGGTCTCTCAAGCATAAAGTCCAAGACTTGATTGACAATGAAGAGATTGTGGTGACCAAACCAGAACAACAACACGTACAAGACAATCCCCTCCCTCAGCACAAAGAGGAGAGTGTTAACATGATCGGTACAGAAAATGGAGGAGGATGCAAATACCTCCGATATGTCAGAGAATCAACTCAATCCAGCAACAACAACCTAGACAGTTGGGAAGTCTCAGAAAGGCGATTCCTGATAGAGCAAGAGATAAAGTCTATCAAGGAACAAATTCAACAGTTAGCAGAACTGATCGTATACCAACATTAGATCACCAGATAGATGATGAACCAGGCCAACCAGTCTGATGTCGATCATCCTCCCACAATGGAGATCTGTCCTATCTCCAGGAAGGATCACTACCGGTCTCATGAGCATGAACCCTGGGCCAACAAAATGGTTAAAGGAGAGAATTACCGAGATGGCAGAAAGTTCTTATTTCAAAGGAATTTCACCAATCTGAATCCGCCAATGGAGGAAATCCTCCAGATGTTAATCAACGAGGGAATGGTTGCAGATTTATTACCTCCATTGAACCCGCAATCCAGAAAATTCAAGCCTGACCAAACTTGTCAGTACCACTCTAATGCACTAGGCCATGATACTGAAGATTGCTGGGCACTTCGTAACCTGATTCAGATCATGATTGAAAGCGGTGAATTGATAAGAGGGAATCGAGATTATAGCCACCTAGATGAAGACACTCTCTTTATTCCCACCGCGTGGATTCAGGATACAATGGCTGTTGTTTCCTGTGACAAGGAGCCATCCCTCACACCCTTAGTACTGCTAGGGAAGGGGGTCCAATAAACACAAAACCCTGTGAAGGTGGCCGCACCCGAGCCTTTAATCTTGCCCTTCAGACCTCAGTATCCAATTATTAGTTTGAAAAGGGTCCCATGGAACTACGGGAATGACTGAAGGTTCCACCTCAAACAACATTGCCATAGTACCAAAGGATAATCCATTCTACCTGCCTCAGCGGGTGATCAAACCAGTCCTCAAAGCCAAAGAAAAGGTGGCTGAAGAGATAATCGAAGAGTTCCTCAACGAAATGGGACACAGTGAAATCAAAATAGTGCAAAGCTTGAATGATGCACCCAAGCAAATGTCTATCCTAGACTTAGTCTTATCATCGGTGGATCATCGCAACATTCTGGTGAAAGTACTGGATGAAGCCCATCTGCCAAAGATAGTGGATGCCGAGAAATTCTGTCACATGGTAGAACACATTTTCAACAGCAATGTGATATCTTTCACTGACAATGATATTCCTGCAGAAGGGACGGGCCATCGTAAGTCCCTGCATATAGCTGTAATATCTTCCGGGTATGTGATCGGAGTTGTGATCATAGATGGAGGATCATCCCTCAACATCTATCCCTACGATACCTTGGAGAGAATGAAGATCAACCCAAACCGGATCAAAACCAGTCATGTGGTCATCCGGGCTTTCGATGGATCTCGCCGACAAGCTATGGGAGAAATAGAGCTTCCTCTGGAGATTGGTCCGCACACTTTCTATGTGTCCTTTTGGGTGCTCAACATTGCCACTAGATACAACTTGTTTCTGGGCAGGCCATTGATCCACATGGCAGGGGCAGTGCCCTCCACCCTACATCAACAACTCAAATACATTATCAATGGCAACCTCATCACGATTTTTGCAGAACCAGAATACCCTGTCTACATATAGGAGGACATACCGGTGATCAGCCTTGATGTGGTGATTGAACCTGCAAGTTTTCAAGCTCTAGAAGTAAGTGATACTCAGTGTCTACCTATCGGAGCACCAGCCCTAAAACCAAAGGTCTCCCCAGAGGGTACACAAAAAGAAAGATGAAGAAGTGTCCTTAGTATTACAAGGACAGAATCAAAAAGGCGAGTCAAACAGTATGCCCATTCAAAGAAGGAACTATACCCCCTTTCAAGCTTCAGCATATCCTTCAAACCCTCAATTTCAGAAAAACATGGAGGTCAGGCGTCGAAGAACTTTCACCCCTCTAGGGGATTCACTCGAGAATGTGCTAAAACTGTTGACGGCACAAAAAAAGATTGTTCAACTCCTTCCACCAACCAACACTGGTGGATGAAATTTTGACCCAAGCAAGAAGTGTGCTTACCATTCTGGATCCCCGGACCATGACACTTAAGACTGTTGGTCTCTCAAGCACAAAGTCCAAGACTTGATTGACAATAGAGAGATTGTGGTGACCAAACCAGAACAACAACACGTACAAGACAATCCCCTTTCTCAGCACAAAGAGGAGAGTGTCAACAAGATCGGTACAGAAAATAGAGGAGGATCCAAATACCTCTGATAAGTTAGAGAATCAACTCAATCCAGCAACAACAACCTAGATAGTTGGGAAGTCTCAGAAAGACGATTCCTGATAGAGCATGAGATAAAGTCTATTAAGGAACAAATTGAACAGTTAGCAGAACTGATCGTATACCAACATCAGATCACCAGATAGATGATGAACCAGGCCAACCAGTCTGATGCCGATCGTTCTCCCACACCGTAGATCAGTCCTATCTCATGAAGGATCACTACCGGTCTCATGAGCATGAACCCTGGGCCGACAAAATGGTTAAAGGAGAGAATTGCCGAGATGGCAGAAAGTTCTTATTTTAAAGGAATTTCACCAATCTGAACCCGCCAATGGAGGAAATCCTCCATATGTTAATTAACGAGGGAATCGTTGCAGATTTATTACCTCCATTGAACCCGCGATCTAGAAAATTCAAGCCTGACCAAACTTGTCAGTACCACTCTAATGCACCCGGCCATGATACTAAAGATTACTGGGCACTTCGTAACCTGATTCAGAACATGATTGAAAGCGGTGAATTGATAAGAGGGAATCAAGATTATAGCCACCTAAATGAAGACACTCTCTTTATTCCCACCGCGTGGAATTAGGATACAATGGCTGTTATTTCCTATGACAAGGAGCCATCCCTCACGCCCTTAGTACTGCTTTAATCTTGCCCTTCAGACCTCAGTATCCAATTATTCCCATGGAACTACGGGAATGATGAAGGTTCCACCTCAAACAATATTGCCATAGTACCAAAGGATAATCCATTCTACTTGCCTCAGCGGGTGATCAAACCAGTCCTCAAAGCCATAGAAAAGGTGGTTGACGAGAAAATCGAAGAGTTTCTCAACGAAATAGGACACAGTGAACTCAAAATAGTGCAAAGCTTGAATGATGCACCCAAGCAAATGTCTATCCTAGACTTGGTCTTATCATCGGTGGATCATCGCAACATTCTGGTGAAAGTACTGGAAGAAGCCCATCTGCCAAAAATAGTGGATGCCGAGAAATTTTGTCACGTGGTAGAACACATTTTCACCAGCAATGTGATATCTTTCACTGACGATGATATCCCTGCAGAAGGGACGGGCCATCGTAAGTCCCTGCATATAGCTGTAATGTCTTCCGGGTATGTGATTGGAGGTGTGATCATAGATGGAGGATCATCCCTCAACATCTGTCCCTACGATACCTTAGAGAGAATGAAGATCAACCCGAACCAGATCAAAACCAATCATGTCATCATCCGGGCTTTCGATGGATCTCACCGACAAGCTATGGGAGAAATAGAGCTTCCTCTAAAGATTGGTTCGCACACTTTCTGTAATACCCGAAAAAAAAATGATATTTTAAAATTTTGTCTTAAATATTTTAATTGGACTTTTCTTGTGTTTGGGTCAAAATATATTTAATTATGTGGACTATATTAATTGGGCCTTAAAATTTATTTGATCTAGTTTATAATTGGGTAATATTAAAATCCTATTATAATTAGGAGAGTTCATCAGTTATATAAATAAATAACTAAACCTAATCTTATTTTCATTATACAAACCGAGAAAAAAAAAATACCGGCGCTGCAATTTGGAGAACGCGAATCTAAATCTTGTGGGGAAAATTGTTGTTGTTCTGCTTTCTTGCGGTAAGTTTTAAAAGTGAATAATCATATGTACAGGTAATATATATATTCATAGTCACCCTTTATATATATATATATAATAACTTTATATATGTGAAGATAAAGTTAGTTAGATTAATGCTTAAATCAAGTGCAGAGTCTGTTCTTATTATTATATATTCGTTGTCAATTTTTTTTTAAAAGAAAAGAAAAATAATAATAGTAAAAGTAGTCTTTTCAAGAGTGGTCCAAACTATTTATAAACAAAAGAGTATTCATGTAAGCAGTCTGATTTGTGTAATCTGTAAAGAGACTAAATGAATTACTGATTTTAATTACAGAAGGTTAGTGGGTGTTTTAATTAGTATATGTAGATCAGTGTAATATTTTAGTAAGTATTTAATTACGTTATTAATGATTATATTGGTAATAAAATTTTATTTTATTTTATTAGTTCGAACGGAGGGAGTCTAAACGAATAATTTTTGGAATATAATTTCGGGTATTATATTATTTACTCCAGGTACGGATTCCGTACTCCTTCAGCGATTCTCTTATTAAATTTAATTTGTTCGTTTTGTTTCTCGTTTCGAAATTTATTATTGTTTCGCATGATCGTTCGTTCTCAAAGTCATGTGATCGTTTCGTTTTAATATTGATCCTTAGAACTCGTGTTTGTACTCTTGATCTAGTATATCATGTTTAGTATTTATTTCGATATTTGTAGAAAGTACATGTTAATATTTTTGGAGACTCGTGTTGATTTGTTCGATTTAACATGTACACGTTAGAACCCTTTGTGTTGATGTTATGTCGCATGTGTTGTGATATAATATTTTTGTTAGAATATACCGTAGGGTATACCTGAGTTATAACCACCTGTGGGGGTACCACAGGCATGTCGTCTTGGCACGAGAGGCATGACACTTTCCGTGGCGGTGTGATCAGTCCACGGCGTCTCCGTTTTGTACTCCGATGGGAGTTGGCCATTTGGTGTTTTGTTGTGGGAGGCGTATGGGTCGACCCTAGTTTCTGTTCTGTTCTGTTCTGCGGAGTGGCGGTGTTTGTGCCAAACACGCCTTCCGATTTGCATACATCTGGATCCGGCCGGTCCGATGTATGTTGTGCCTGTGTGGCACTATTTTGATTGCCTGTGTGGCATTATTTGACTTGCCTGTGTGGCAAGATATATTTCTGTGAACTCGATATGAAATAACACCCAGCCATTTGATTCAGCCTAATATTTCATTGTGTTAATTTTGTTTGTTTCGATTCAGTTCAGTTCATTTTATTGAGTTAGTTATTTTGTTTCATTATTCTTGTATTCTATATCCGTACTGGGCGTTTGGCTCATGCTGTGTTTCTCTTCCGGCAGGTAATCAGGGGGATCAAGGGCATGTGTGATGAGAGCTCCATTCGATCCAATGATTTAGATATTCTGTTTAGGCTTGATAGATTGATTTTATTTTATTTTTTTGAGTTGTAATAAATACTCTAGATTTGAGTTTGAGTTTGTTGGTATTTATTTTGGTTGGACCTTTTGATATTTATTGGTGAAATATTATTCTTTCGTGGCATAGAGGTTTCGTTCGGTTTTGTTGTGGTTTGAGTAACCTCCCTTTCTATTTCGGGAAGGGGGTGTTACAGAGTTGGTATCAGAGCTTAGGTTCTTTCTTGTAGAAAACCTATTTAGGTTTGACCTGTGAGTTATGGGTAGAATTCTGGGTTAGGTTTTGTTCAGTTTGATTTTCTGTTAAGCTATATTCAAATCTGTCTCTAATCTATTTTGCTGATATTCGTTGATCTCTTTCTTAGATGGCTCGTAGATCCGCTAGAGTTGCTGGGAGGCGAGGTAACAATAGGGGAAGAGGTGATGGTCAGCCCGATGAGCAACCTAATGACCAGATTAATGCTCAATTGGCTGCCTTGGTGAATCGGGCGGTTAATCAGGCTTTACCGCAGTTGGTGGCACAGGTGGTACAGGCAATGCGACAGCCGCCAGAAATTCCTGAGCAGGGGAACTCGGGAAATAATGGTCCACAAGCAAACGAAGAGGAAGGGAATGTGGATGGTCTTGATCAGCAGGTGGTTCCAATGTACGTATGGTTGGAGAGGTTTCAGAAGCAGAAGTCACAGTCTTTCAGTTCGGCTCCAACTCCAATTGATGCGGAAAATTGGATTGCACACCTAGAGAAGATTTTTGATGTATTGGGCTGCTCAGATAATCAGAGAGTGTTGCTTGCTGCTTACAAGCTGGAGGGGGATGCACAGAGGTGGTGGAAAGCGCTGAAAACAACCAAGGGTGATGGGTACGTGGAGACACTTCGTTGGGCAGAGTTTTGTGAGGCCTTTTATCAGCAGTACTTTCCAGCTGCTGATAAAGAGGCCTATGCTAGAGAGTATCTGTCTATTCGGCAGAAAGATGATGAGTCCCTCACAGATTTTATGACGAGGTTCACCAGATTAGCAGGCTTTGCGGGAACCTCTGCAGGGACTGCAGCGGAACAGGCGGAGAAGTTCAAGTGGCGGATTCATTATAGGTATCGGCAACATCTCATTAACACCAAGTTTGCGGATATATCGGCTGTGGCTAATGCGGCCAAGAACATTGAGATGGAGCGGCAGGACTTTCGGTCTTCTAAACCGGAAGGGAATCGGAAGAGGGATAGAGATGACCAGCAGGGTCAAGCTTCGGGTCAGCATGGGAGAAATCAAGGTGGTCAGTGGAATAGAAACCGTGGTGTCCAGCAAGGGCAGTGGCGTGGTCAAAATCAGAACAGGGGTAATCAGCAGATGCCTCAGCAAGGACAGAATCGTCAGCTTCAGCTACCTTGGTATGGGCAAAATCCGCAGCAAGGGCAGAATCGTCAGCAGGGGCAGAATCAGGGTCGTTATCCGGGACCAGCTGGTGGGGGTAACCCAAATCTTATTCCGATAATTCCTTGTGCCATATGTGGGGCTAATCATCCGGGGAGACAGTGTCATAGAGTTACTGGTGCATGCTTCTTGTGTGGACAGATGGGTCACATGGCTAGAGATTGTACCGGGCCACGTGGTAATGGTGGAGGCGGTGATCATGGTGGCAATGGTGGTCAGCGTCAAGGTGGTCGAGTGTTTGCCTTGACACATAATCAAGCAGCAGGTGCGCCAGGTACTGTTTCTGGCACTCTTTTAGTTGGTAGTCGTGAGGCTTCTATTTTATTTGATATTGGTTCTACTCATTCTGTTGTGGCTCAGTCTTTTGTTCGGCACCTGGGTGTGCCATCTCGGTCTTTAGATTCTGTTATGTCTATTGCTACCCCGATGGGGACTTCTGTTATTATTTCTAATTTATATCGAGGGTGTCCGATCAATTTTGGGGATAAGATTCATAGTGCTAATCTTCTTCCAATGTGTATGCACGATTTTGATGTTATTCTCGGGATGGACTGGTTGGATAAGCACCAGGCCACTATCGATTGTCAGGCGAAGAAGGTTATATTTGGAGATGTGAAGTCTCCGGAATTCGTGTTTCAGGGTTCACAGCCGAGTAGAGTGATGAAATTAATTTCAGCCTTGAAGGCTGGGAAGTTAGTGGCAAAGGGTTGTGAGGGGTATTTGGCATTTGTGAAGGATACCTCTAAGGGCGAGTCTCGTATTGAGGATATTTCAGTGGTTCGTGACTTTTCCGATGTGTTTCCTGAGGAGTTGTCAGGGTTACCACCGCAACGGGAAGTTGAGTTTACTATTGAGCTCGTTCCTGGGGCGGGACCTAATTCTAAAGCGCCGTATCGGATGGCACCATTGGAGTTGCAGGAGTTGAAGGAGCAGTTGCAAGAGCTGTTAGATCGTGGTGTGATTCGGCCGAGTGTTTCGCCATGGGGTGCTCCGGTTTTATTTGTGAAAAAGAAAGATGGGTCTATGAGGTTGTGCATAGACTACAGGGAGTTGAACAAGATTACTATCAGGAATCGGTATCCACTGCCGAGGATTGAAGACTTGTTTGACCAACTTCAGGGGGCGAAGTATTTTTCAAAGATAGACTTGAGGTCGGGTTACCATCAGTTGAGGGTGAGAGATGAGGATATCTCTAAGACAGCTTTTCGTACTCGCTATGGGCATTACGAGTTTCTGGTGATGCCATTTGGGTTGACTAACGCTCCAGCAGTGTTTATGGATTTGATGAATCGGGTGTTCAAGGAGTACTTAGACCAATTTGTTATTATCTTTATTGATGACATTTTGGTTTACTCCAAGTCTAGGGAGGAGCATGAGGAGCATCTTCGAACAGTGTTGGGAATTTTGCAGAAAGAGAAATTGTATGCTAAATTCTCTAAATGCGAGTTTTGGTTGGAGCAGATTGCATTTTTGGGCCACGTTGTTTCTGCTGAAGGCATTAAGGTGGATCCTGCGAAGGTTGAGGCTATCACTAAGTGGCCGAGACCTACTACTGTGACAGAGATTAGGAGTTTCTTAGGGTTTAGCAGGGTATTATAGGAGATTTGTGGAAGGATTCTCTTTGCTTGCTTTGCCATTAACTCAGTTGATGAAAAAGGGCATGAAGTTTGTGTGGAATGAGGAGCGCGAGAAGAGTTTCGAGAAGTTGAAGAAACGACTTGTGACAGCTCCTATACTTACATTGCCTTCGGGAATAGGAGGTTATCAGATTTATAGTGATGCTTCTAAGAAGGGTTTGGGGTGTGTTTTGATGCAACACGGTAAGGTGATTGCTTATGCTTCTAGGCAGCTTAAACCTTACGAGGTGAACTACCCCACACATGATCTGGAGTTGGCAACAGTGATCTTTGCTCTAAAGATTTGGAGGCACTATTTGTATGGGGAGACTTGTGATATCTTCACCGATCACAAAAGTCTTAAATACATTTTCACTCAAAAGGAGCTTAACATGAGGCAGAGGCGTTGGTTGGAGCTTCTAAAAGATTATGATGCGAGGATTCAGTATCACCCGGGGAAGGCAAATGTGGTTGCAGATGCTCTTAGCCGAAAAAGTTCAGGAAGTGTAGCAGCTCTTATTTCACAACCTCATCTTATTTCGGATATGGAGCGACTAGAGTTGGAGTTGTATGTCCAAGGTTCAGATGGGCATTTGGCAGATATGAGAGTGGAGCCCTCTCTTATCTCGCGGGTTAAAGAAGCTCAAAAGGAAGATGGGGAATTGTGGAGTATGACACAGAATATGGAGGAGGGCAAGCAGCCCGACTTTCGTATTGATGATCATGGCGTGATTTGGTTGGGTGAGCGGTTGTGTGTACCATCGGATCCAATCATTCGGGAGGCGATTTTGGCGGAGGCTCATAGTTCGCCATTTTCTATTCATCCAGGTTCTACAAAAATGTACAGGGATTTGAAGGAAAGTTTTTGGTGGAATGGGATGAAGCGAGATGTGGCTGAATATGTTGGGAAGTGCCTCACTTGTCAACAAGTGAAGATAGAACATCAACGGGCTAGTGGGTTGCTGCAACAGTTAGACATTCCAGTGTGGAAGTGGGAAGATATCACGATGGATTTTGTGACTGGTTTGCCGAAGACTTTCAGGAAGAATGATGCCATTTGGGTTGTGGTGGACCGGTTGACTAAATCGGCACACTTTTTGGCAATCCACGAGGGTTACTCGGTGGATAGGTTGGCACAGATCTTTCAGCAGGAGATTGTTAGACTTCATGGTACTCCGGTGTCTATTGTTTCAGATCGGGACCCACGATTCACTTCACGGTTCTGGAAAGGGTTTCAACGAGCTTGGGGTACTCGACTCAACTTTAGTACTGCTTTCCATCCACAGACCGATGGGCAATCCGAACGGACCATTCAAACGTTGGAGGACATGTTGAGGTCTTGTGCACTTGAGTGGTCAGGTAATTGGGATGATTATCTGAGCCTAGTTGAGTTTGCATATAACAATAGTTGGCATGGAAGTATTGGGATGGCTCCGTTTGAGGCGTTATATGGTAGAAAGTGTCGGGCACCAACTTGTTGGGATGAGGATTGGCGAGAGAGCCATTGAAGGGCCTGAGTTAGTTCAAATCACTACGGAGAAGGTAGCGGTGGCTAAGGAGAAATTGAAGTCGGCTCGATCACGGCAGAAGAGTTATGCTGATAAGCATAGGAGGACCTTAGAGTTTGAACCTGGTGAGCATGTGTTCCTAAAAGTTTCTCCTTGGAAGGGTATTCGGCGATTTGGTCTGAAAGGGAAGCTTAGTCCGCGTTATATTGGCCCATTCGAGATTTTGGAGAGGGTTGGTGAGGTTGCATATCGGTTAGCTTTGCCTCCACAGCTAGCTGTGCACAATGTGTTCCATGTGTCGGTATTGAGGAGTTATAAATATCATCCATTGCATGTGGTGCAATATCCGTTTGATAAGATTAGTGATGATCTTACTTGTGTGGAGCAAGCCGAGGCGATTTTGGATCGTCAAGAGCGGGTTATGAGGAGGAAGACAATTCCGTTTGTTAGGGTTTTGTGGAGAAACCATTCAGAGCGAGAAGCTACATGGGAGATGGAGGAGTCTATTCGAGCAGAGTACCCGCATCTTTTTGACAATTAGGTTCGTTCTTTTCTTTTGATTCCGGGGACGGAATCCTTTTAAGGGGTAGGTGATGTAATACCCGAAAAAAAAATGATATTTTAAAATTTTGTCTTAAATATTTTAATTGGACTTTTCTTGTGTTTGGGTCAAAATATATTTAATTATGTGGACTATATTAATTGGGCCTTAAAATTTATTTGATCTAGTTTATAATTGGGTAATATTAAAATCCTATTATAATTAGGAGAGTTCATCAGTTATATAAATAAATAACTAAACCTAATCTTATTTTCATTATACAAACCGAGAAAAAAAAAATACCGGCGCTGCAATTTGGAGAACGCGAATCTAAATCTTGTGGGGAAAATTGTTGTTGTTCTGCTTTCTTGCGGTAAGTTTTAAAAGTGAATAATCATATGTACAGGTAATATATATATTCATAGTCACCCTTTATATATATATATAATAACTTTATATATGTGAAGATAAAGTTAGTTAGATTAATGCTTAAATCAAGTGCAGAGTCTGTTCTTATTATTATATATTCGTTGTCAATTTTTTTTTAAAAGAAAAGAAAAATAATAATAGTAAAAGTAGTCTTTTCAAGAGTGGTCCAAACTATTTATAAACAAAAGAGTATTCATGTAAGCAGTCTGATTTGTGTAATCTGTAAAGAGACTAAATGAATTACTGATTTTAATTACAGAAGGTTAGTGGGTGTTTTAATTAGTATATGTAGATCAGTGTAATATTTTAGTAAGTATTTAATTACGTTATTAATGATTATATTGGTAATAAAATTTTATTTTATTTTATTAGTTCGAACGGAGGGAGTCTAAACGAATAATTTTTGGAATATAATTTCGGGTATTATATTATTTACTCCAGGTACGGATTCCGTACTCCTTCAGCGATTCTCTTATTAAATTTAATTTGTTCGTTTTGTTTCTCGTTTCGAAATTTATTATTGTTTCGCATGATCGTTCGTTCTCAAAGTCATGTGATCGTTTCGTTTTAATATTGATCCTTAGAACTCGTGTTTGTACTCTTGATCTAGTATATCATGTTTAGTATTTATTTCGATATTTGTAGAAAGTACATGTTAATATTTTTGGAGACTCGTGTTGATTTGTTCGATTTAACATGTACACGTTAGAACCCTTTGTGTTGATGTTATGTCGCATGTGTTGTGATATAATATTTTTGTTAGAATATACCGTAGGGTATACCTGAGTTATAACCACCTGTGGGGGTACCACAGGCATGTCGTCTTGGCACGAGAGGCATGACACTTTCCGTGGCGGTGTGATCAGTCCACGGCGTCTCCGTTTTGTACTCCGATGGGAGTTGGCCATTTGGTGTTTTGTTGTGGGAGGCGTATGGGTCGACCCTAGTTTCTGTTCTGTTCTGTTCTGCGGAGTGGCGGTGTTTGTGCCAAACACGCCTTCCGATTTGCATACATCTGGATCCGGCCGGTCCGATGTATGTTGTGCCTGTGTGGCACTATTTTGATTGCCTGTGTGGCATTATTTGACTTGCCTGTGTGGCAAGATATATTTCTGTGAACTCGATATGAAATAACACCCAGCCATTTGATTCAGCCTAATATTTCATTGTGTTAATTTTGTTTGTTTCGATTCAGTTCAGTTCATTTTATTGAGTTAGTTATTTTGTTTCATTATTCTTGTATTCTATATCCGTACTGGGCGTTTGGCTCATGCTGTGTTTCTCTTCCGGCAGGTAATCAGGGGGATCAAGGGCATGTGTGATGAGAGCTCCATTCGATCCAATGATTTAGATATTCTGTTTAGGCTTGATAGATTGATTTTATTTTATTTTTTTGAGTTGTAATAAATACTCTAGATTTGAGTTTGAGTTTGTTGGTATTTATTTTGGTTGGACCTTTTGATATTTATTGGTGAAATATTATTCTTTCGTGGCATAGAGGTTTCGTTCGGTTTTGTTGTGGTTTGAGTAACCTCCCTTTCTATTTCGGGAAGGGGGTGTTACACTTTCTATATGTCCTTTCAGGTGCTCAACATTGCCACTGGATACAACTTGTTGCTGGGCAGGCAATTGATCCACATGGCAGGGGCAGTGCCCTCCACCCTACGTTAATAACTCAAATGCATTATCAGTGGCGACCTCATCACAGTTAATGCAGAACTAGAATACCCTGTCTACATACAGGGGGACATACCGGTGATCAGCCTTGATGTGGGGATTGAACCTGCAAGTTTTCACGCTCTAAAAGTAAGTGATACTCAGTATCTACCTATCGGAGCACCAGCTCTGAAATCAAAGGTCTCCCCGGAGGGTACACAAAAAGAAAGATGAAGAAGTGTCCTTAGTATTACAAGGACAGAATCAAAGAGGTGAGTCAAACAGTATGCCCATTCAAAGAAGGAACTATACCCCCTTTCAAGCTTCAGCACAGCTTTCAAACCCTCCATTTCAGAAAAACATGGAGGTCGGGCGTTGAAGAACATTCACCCCTCTAGGGGATTCACTCGAGAATGTGCTAAAACTATTGACGGCAAAAAAAAAGATTGTCCAACTCCTTCCACCAACCAACACTGGTGGACTAAATTTTAACCCAAGCAAGAAGTGTGCTTACCATTCCGGATCCCCGGGCCATGACACTCAAGACTGTTGGTCTCTCAAGCACAAAGTCCAAGACTTAATTGACAATGGAGAGATTGTGGTGACCAAACCAGAAGAACAACACGTAGAAGACAATCCCCTCCCTCAGTAAAAAGAGGAGAGTGTCAACATGATCGGTACAAAAAATGGAGGAGGATCCAAATACCTCCGATATGTCGTAGAATCAACTCAATCCAGCAACAGCAACCTAGACAGTTGGGAAGTCTCAAAAAGACAATTCCTGATAGAGCAAGAGATAAAGTCTATCAAGAAACAAATTCAACAGTTAGCAGAACTGATCGTATACCAACATCAAATCACCAGACAGATGATAAACCAGGCCAACCAGTCTGATGCCGATCGTCCTCCGGCACTGGAGATCAGTTCTATCTCCAAGGATCACTACTGGTCTCATGAGCATGAACCCTGGGCCGAACAAATGGTTAAAAGAGAGAATTGCCGTGATGGCAGAAAGTTCTTATTTCAAAGGAATTTCACCAATCTGAAACCGCTAATGGAGGAAATCCTCCAGATGTTAATCAACGAGGGAATGGTTGCAGATTTATTACCTCCATTGAACCCGCGATCCAGAAAATTCAAGCCTGACCAAACTTGTCAGTACCACTCTAATGCACCCGGCCATGATACTAAAGATTGCTGGGCACTTCATAACCTAATTCAGAACATGATTAAAAGCGGTGAATTGATAAGAGGGAATTGGGATTATTTCCACCTAGATGAAGACACTCTTTTTATTCCAACCGCGTGGAATCAGGATATAATGGCTGTTGTTTCCTGTGACAAGGAGCCATCCCTCACACCCGTAGTACTGCTAGGGAAGGGGGTCCAATAAACACAAAACCCTGTGAAGGTGGCCACACCCGAGCCTTTAATCTTGCCCTTCAGACCTCAGTATCCAATTATTAGTCTGAAAAGGGTCCCATGGAACTACGGGAATGACGAGGGTTCCACCTCAAATAACATTGCCATAGTACCAAAGGATAATCCATTCTACCTGCCTCAGCGAATGATCAAACCAGTCCTCAAAGCCAAAGAATAGGTGGCTAAAGAGAAAATCAAAGAGTTCCTCAACTTAATGGGAAACGGTGAAATTAAAATAGTGTAAAGCTTGAATGATGCACCCAAGAAAATGTCTATCCTAGACTTGGTCTTATCATCTTTGGATCATCGCAACATTTTGGTAAAAGTACTGGAAGAAGCCCATCTGCCAAAGACAGTGGATGCCAAGAAATTCTGTCACGTAGTAGAACACATTTTCAACAAAAATGTGATATCTTTTACTGACGATGACATCCCTGCAGAAGGGACGGGCCATCGTAAGTCCCTGCATATAGCTGTAATATCTTTCGGGTATGTGATCGGAGGTGTGATCATAGATGGAGGATCATCCCTCAACATCTGTCCCTACGATTCCTTGGAGAGAATGAAGATCAACCTGAACCGGATCAAAACCAGTCATGTTGTCATCCGTGCTTTCGATGGATCTCGCCGATAAGCTATGGGAGAAATAGAGCTTCTTCTGGAGATTGGTCCGCACACTTTCTATGTGTCCTTTAGGGTGCTCAACATTGCCACTAGATACAACTTGTTGCTAGACAGGCCATTGATCCACATGGTAGGGGCAGTGCCCTCCACCCTACATTAATAACTCAAATACATTACAATGGCAACCTCATCATGGTTAATGCAGAACTAGAATACCCTGTCTGCATACAGGGGGACATACCAGTGATCAGCCTTGATGTGGGGATTGAACCTGTAAGTTTTCAAGCTCTAGAAGTAAGTGATACTCAGTATCTACCTATCGGAGCACCAGCCCTGAAACTAAAGGTCTCCACCGAGGTGATGATAGTGGGCCAGAAAATGGTATCTTTGGGTTTCTAATTTGGAAAAAGGTTAGGAAAGAACCAATAAGGTATCACAAGTCCTATCCAAATCCCGAGCCAGACAGGGAGAGTCGGATTGGGTTATTCATCAGGGTCAAGACGTTGGATTCCATAAAAGCATCCTAAGGCTCATGCTTCCATAAGTTTTGTTGCCAAACCTTACGGGTATCGAATGGGTGAAACCATGAGGAAAATCCCAGCTGTGGTATCAACCATGTTATTTCCTCCCAGTATACCAGCAAGTGAGAGAACAACTCCCAGATTCGAGGTGGATAGCAAAAATAGAAAAGAAAAGATCATGTACGAAGGACGAGACCTATTTGCTAACATGCGGGTTATCATAAACTACGAGGGTATGAATGATGAGATCCCAGATAGCGACGACGAGGATCAGACTCAAATTCCTCACATTAAGAAGGAAAAAGGGGGCAGTTCAAAGAAAAACCCCAGCCTTATTGTAAATGATGTCTCAGTCATTATCCGAGACGAGGCAGATGAGTATAATTCTTTGATCCTCCCTGTTCATGAGGATCTCACCCTGGATAACTGGAGCGGTGTCCCTTGCCTCAGTCAAAAAGGGTAAAAGGGCAGAGAGTCCGTCTGCCCTGTAACATGCTTTCATTTACTGCTTACTTTTGATTGCACAGCTATAGCAGTAACTTTTGTTATGCTTGCCAAATGCTTTGTATATTTAAGCAGTTGCATGTATTAAAGTGAAAGCATTTTTATTTTTAGAACTCCAGAGTTGGGTTTGTTTGTCACTGCTGATGAGATGCCAACCTGTCAAAGTGACTACAACTTTGATGTAGAACTGAACTTCGACTTGATGGATATTGATCAAGAGGAGGAAGATGACTATGAGATGCCCGAGGAGATCAAAGAATGGTCAAAGATAAACCCAAACCAAACCTCAACCAAACCACCACTATCAACATAGGAACCTCCGAAAACATCAAAGAAGTCTAGATAGGCTTAGACCTTACACCAGATCAAAAAGCCGACTTATCGAACTCCTAACACAGTTTCAGGATGTGTTTACATGGTCACATGAAGACATGATCGGCTTGTCTACTGATATTGTCATCCATCGAATGCCCATCAAAGATGGATTCAAGCTAGTCAAACAAAAGCTCAGGCGATTGAAACCTAAATGGAGTCTGAAAGTCAAAGAAGAAGTCGTTAAACAATTCAAAGCCGGTATCATCATGGTATCAACATACCCAGAGTGGCTGTCAAACATAGTCCCAGTGCCAAACTCGGAGGGAAAGTGCGAGTATGCGTGGATTACCTAGATTTGAATAAAGCCTGCCTCAAGGACAATTTCCCCGTGCCTTTCATCCACATCTTGATCGATAATATGGCGTTGTACGACATGTATTCCTTCGTAGATTGCTTTGCTGGTTACCATCAGATCATGGTTGCTGAAGAGGACCGGGAGAAGACAGCTTTCATCACTCTATGGGGAACTTTCTACTATAGGCGACTGTCCTTCGGCCTCATCAATGCCGAAGCCACATATCAACGAGCCATGATGGCCCTATTTTATGACATGATGCACAAGGAGATAAAGGTCTATGTGGATGACATCATCATCAAATCCCGGAGGGAGGATGATCACAATAACCATCTCAGGAAGCTGTTCAACAGGTTGCGTAAGTACAACCTCAAGCAAAATCCTACCAAATGTGCTTTTGGCTTTAAATCAGGCTAGCTGCTGGGATTTTTGGTGAGTAATTGTGGCATCGAGCTAGACCCTGCCAATATCAAAGCCATCACTGAGATGCCAGTACCTCGAACAGAGAAGGAGATACGTGGGTTTATGGGGGGAATCAACTTCATAAGCCGATTCATTTCCCAGCTCACTGTAACCTGTGAACCCATATTCAAGCTACTAAGAAAGAATTCCTCCACCAAATAGAACGAGGATTATCAACGAGCCTTCCTTGCCATCAAGAAACAGTTGGTCGAAACACCTGTTTTGGTACCCCCGAGGGATGGAGTTCCCTTGTTCATGTACCTGTCCGTCAATGTCAATGCAATGGGCTGCATGCTAGGACAGAAGAATGATAGTAGCAAGGAGAGAGCCATCTACTACATTAGTAAAAGATTCAGCAGTGGTGACCAGAAGTACACCCTGATCGAGAAGACATGATGTGAGTTAGCATGGGCCGCTATGAGGTTGCAACACTATTTGCATGGGCACACGACCTACCTCATATCCCACATAGATCCCCTAAACTATATATTCAATAAGCCAATGTTGAATTATCGACTGTCCAAATGGCAGTTGATCCTACAATAGTTTGACATTGTCTACGTGACTCAAAAGTCCATCAAGGGTCAAGGCATTGTAGATCAATTAGCCGAAGCACCTGCAGGAGGGTTCGAGCCCATGGAGACCTATTTCTCGATGATGGGATCATGACAATTCAATAACTCCAGTAAGAGAATATAGTCCAACCATGGAAAATGTATTTTGATGGAGCAATAAACATGGAAGGTGCCGGAGCTAGGGCAGTCCTTATCTCTGGTACAGGAGATCAATATCCTGTGGCTACCAAACTTTAATTTGGCAACACCAACAACACAGCCGAGTATGCAGGCTGCATAATGGGGTTAAAATTAGCCTAATCCATGGGTATCAAATATTTACTGGTCTTTGGAGACTCTGAGTTGGTCATCAGACAAACCACTGGGGCATATCACACCAAAGAACTGCATTTGCTGCCCTATCATCGGTAGGTCGTCAAAATATCCCCGGAGTTTGAAGACATAACCTTCTGCCATATTCCTCGGGCTAGGAATGACTTCGCTGATGCATTAGCGACGTTGGCTTCATTGATCCGCATATTCGATAGGAGTGGGATTCCCTGCATCAAATTCATAATTTAGAAAGCCCCGACATACGGGAATTACATTGGAGACATATCAGATAAAATACCTCCTGTCAATCAGCCTTGGTATCAAAACATCAAGGAATATCTCCAAGATGGATCTACACCCGCTGGGGTAAGCCAATTCGAACGTAAGCAGATTCACAAAATGACTATGAAGTTCTATCTGAGCGGAGATGCACTATACAAAAGGTATACTGGAATAGGCCTGTTAAGATGCCTTTATAAAGAGAAAGCCCAGATATTGATGGATGAAATCCACGGTGAAGTCTGTGGTCCACACATGAGCGGTCATCTGCTGGCCAAAAAGATATTACGAACAGGACATTACTTGATGACTGTGATGATCATATTAGGAGATGCTTTCAATGCCAAGTACATGGAAATGCCATACATGATCGTCCAAATGAGCTACACAATATGAGTTCACCATAGTCTTTCTCCATGTAGGGAATGGATGTGATCAGTCTAGTAGAACAAAAAGCCAGTAATGGTCATCGATTCATCTTCATCATAATCGATTACTTCACCAAAAGTGTTGAAGCAGCCTCTTTTCCCAAAGTCACCAAAGAAGTCATCATTGGTTTCATCAGAAATAATGTTGTTTGTCGATATGGACAACTGGAGGTGATCGTATCAGACAATGCCAAGAACCTGAACAATCAAATGATGAGAGAACTATGCAGTAAGTTCCACATCAAGCATCTTAACTCTATCATCTATCGACCCAAGATGAATGGTGCTGTAGAAGCAGCCAACAAGAACATCAAGAAGATCATGCAGAAAATGTCTGCCAATCACAAAGAATGGCTTGACCTGCTGCCTCTAACCCTATTAGCATACAGGACATCAATGCGCACCTCTACTGGGGCTACCCCCTATTCATTGGTCTATGGCATGGACGAAGTCCTTCCCATAGAAGTAGAGATGGAATCCTTGCGAGTGTTAATCGACGCTTAGATGGATAAAGATCAGTGGCTGCAAGACCGGTGCCACCAACTGCCCCTGATAGATGAAAAGAGGGCTACAACCATTTTCCATGGGTAGTTATATCAGAAAAGGATTGCTAGATCCTATAACAAGAAGGTCCGAATACGATAATTCAAAGAAAATGATATGGTGCTGAAGAAAGTTTTGGCCAATCAAGATGAAGCTAAAGGAAAGTTCGCCCCTAATTGGGAAGGCCCTTTCATTGTCAAGGAAGTGTTGACAAGAATTGCTATCAGACTACAAGAGATATGTCGACGTTTGTTTTAAAAATCCCATGGGTTGGGTCACAACCCGGGACTTTTAATCTCTTTTCTTAAGTTCTCTCTACCCTCACTCTTTTTATTTAAAAAAAAGGTTTTGAAGGATTTTTTAGGAAAAAGGCCAACATGTATCATGTCGATGATTTGAATATTTTACAGAGTCGCCAGTTGGTAGATTTAAAAATGGTTGTACCAACTCATCAGAGTTTTGTCTGAAAGAGGACCAATTGCTGGACACTGTCGAAACTCACGGTACCTCATCTTTTTAATATTTCCCTTAAAACTGAAATGCGTGAGTGAATTCTGTTTGAAAATTGGGTCTATTGATTTGATTGATTGAAAGTAGTGCTTTGCTTCATTGAACCTATATACGAAGGGTTTGATTTGGTTTGAAAATCAATCTTTGATTTGATTTGCAAAAGCATTTAATTTGATTTGCAAAAGCTTTTCTTTTGATTGAATTGAAAATAATGTTTTTAAAGCTGGTTTATCAAACCCTTACGCTAATATAGGAATTGAAACCTGTTGATACTTCCAATTTTATCTTTATAGCCTTATGGCTGCATGTGAATGATGATTTGTCGGGCTGTGAAGCATCCTCGAACACAGAAATAGACAAGTGTCGGTCTCCTCATAGGTACGAAAACCATCGGAGGGACGTTGACACGACAATCCATATTTTCACTAGGTTGAAGCCTTAAATTCGGATAACCGCTTTAAGGTCTTTTGTATGTATATTTTACAGAAAAATTGGCTAGGTACATTCATAAATCGGAGTTTGTCCACCGTGGGAAGCAGATTTCGATCGTTTTGATCATGAATCCCACTATTCCTAGGCTCACATGTGAGTAGCCAATAAACCTGCATAGTTCAAATTTACATAGGAATAGATATATATCCCACGATTGCCAGAATCGAGGATTCATTCAGTAAATCCCGGTTCGCACGGCCAAAGCATCTCGTTCCCACTACATAGAGATCTAAGGGACGCGAGGTTGCTTTTGAAGCTAAAAAATGTCGATTCATATTAAATGAATATTTACAGCTGCAATTGAATAACATGAGCAAAGCAGTATATGCACAGTTATATATATGCAAAAACTATAAAGGGCAATGAGTTTTCATGCGCAAGCCCGAACTGGAATTGAAATATATATATACTTATAAAAAACTGTATAAAAGCCATGAAATGATCCAGGCTTGACAGAAATAAAATATATATATATATATATATATATATATAGAAAAACAGTAAAAAGGGCAATGGGTTTTCACACCTGTGTCCGGACTGAAATTGAAATTGACATAAAAGTAGTCAACCAGTGACTGGGAAGATCACCTAGTATGGCGAGGAGTGCACAAACAGTAAAGGGCCACGAAATAATCCAGGCCGTACTGAAATGTAAATGTACAAGAAAGTAATCAACCAGTGACTGGGGAGATCACTCAGTATGGTGAAGAGTGCAAACAAAGTAAAAAGGCCACAGAATAATCCAGGCCGGACTGAAAATATATAAATATATATATTGATAAAAATATAGTCAACCAAGACTGGGAAGAGAACCTAGTGGTGGTGAAATTCACTTATATATGCGTAAATATATATAAAAGCGGTAAACTACCTCGAATTTAACATCTGGGCTTGACAGAATTGAAATGTTAGTACATATACAGTTAAATATATACAAAAAAGGGCCAAACCCGGACTGGGAAGATAACCTAGTCCGGCGAAGTTGCCAAAATGAAGAGTTTAGTGCATTAAAGTTGCTGGAGCTGATGGATCGTCAATTCGAGTTGTAAAAATGCTAGAATATGAGTTTCTGTACAAAAATATACCAAATTTTGACGAAAACGGCCACGGAACTAAGTTTTGGGCATATTTAGAAAACGAAACTTAACGTGCAAGTGTATAAAAGTACGAAGAAGTAATATAAACTTGTTGATCGTAAAAATACTCATAATGGACTGCCACACGGACTTTTTGCCAAATCATAGACTTTATACGTCCAAATCTAACGGTTATTTTCTGATATATGGTAGTATGTGGGTATATCTACGTGTTAGAGTAAAACAATTTGGGTTTAGAAAAGGTGAAAAAGTTAAAAAATCAAACGAGCAGAGGTTCGCTGTGTTTCAGAATTTTTTTTTAAAATGAGGGGGGGTGCACATTTATTTATAAGATAGGGAGCCTCAAAAATACCTGCTACTACCATAGGTAGAGGTGCGGCTCCCCTGGTGAGGCCCGTAGTACCGGGTTTCATCGTCTCAAAGTATGTGCACTCCGAACAACTCGTAGTTGAAATCGAAACTTTCTAACTTTTGATCGGAGTGTTCGTTTGAGGCATGCGATACCTTTTCGATAAGCCCTCTCTGAGAGTATCGCAATGACATGGGATAAAACAGTTTTTGGGTCCAAGAAGATGGGTTCATAACCAAGTCTTTGATTCCCCGCAGTTTGTCCGTTGAGCTGTCTTGCGCTGTTTGCACTCAGGATCATCGTTATGGTTCGTTCTGACCTTGTTGACATCAATTTGGCTTAAATTTGACCGAGTCATCTTGAAGTTGGTAAAATGATTGTTTTGCTCCTTCTGGGGTTTCCTTTAGTGTTGGAATGGCCTTTAGTTGACTTCCGAGAGTTATTTCTAAGACTTAGATCCCATTCGAGTCTGTTTGTCCTCAGTGTTGTCTGAGCCTAAGTTGGTCATTCCAGGTTTCCTCCTGGAGGTGTTGTGATGATTCAGGTTTATGCCTGAGGTTGTCCTGACTTCCCGGCTTGCTGTTGGGGATAACCTGCAGTTCTCGGGTTGTTGTCGGGGCTGATCTGTACCTCCCGGGTTGAAACTAGGGCTGAGTTGACATCCCGATATTGGTAATCAAGGTTAATTTGAAGGCCCGATTGGAGATCAGAGTTGATTTAATGGCCTGATATTGAGATCAGGGTTGATCTGATGGTCCGATTGGAGATCAAAGCTGGATTGACGGTCCAATTAGAGATCGGAGCTGGATAGACGGTCCGATTGGAGATCGGAGCTGGATAGACGGTCTGATTCGAGATCAGAGCTGGATAGACTGTCCGATTGGAGATCAGAGCTGGATTGAAGTTTTAATTAGAGATCGGAGCTGTATAGACAGTCTGATTGGATATCGAAGCTGGATAGACGGTCCGATTGGAGATCGAAGCTGGATAGATGGTCTGATTGGATATCGGAGTTGGATAGACGGTCCAATTGGAGATCGAAGCTGGACAGATGGTTCGATTGGAGATCAGAGCTGGATTAACGGTCCGATTGGAGATTGGAACTGAATAGATGACCCGATTAGAGATCAGAGCAGTATTGACGGTCCGATTGGAGATCGGAGCTGGATTGAGTACCGATATTGGTGATCGGATTTGACTTGAGTACAGATATTGGTGATCAGATTTAGGTTTACCGATATTGGGGATCGAATTAAAGTTTATCGATATTGGAGATCGAATTTAGGATTACCAATATTGGGGATCGAATTTAGGTTTACCGATATTGGGGATCGGATTTAGGTTGAAGGAACAACATTGGTGGCAGGTTTTGAACTGGAGCACCTGCATTGGGGCCGGGTTTTGATTGAAAGCCCGATATCGGGATCGTGGTTGATTTTGATTGACAACTTTGCCCTCCTGCAGTGGAGTATTGGGGCAAGAAAAATTTCGAGTGTCTACAGATGCCCCTCTTTATCATGTTCATGCAATGCAATGGAATGAGCAGGATAAAGATGGCTAGACACTTGAAATGTGATTGTTGAAGGGTATGTTGTGCAGGTTAGATACCTTTGATGAGTTAGGGTTACCCTTGAGTGTCTACGTCATCTTCTGCTAAGGATAACATTTTTTGCCATAGCTTCGTAGATTCTGATGAGGTTGACATTTTCGATACCAGCTGGTGATCCTTTTGAGGATGAGTATAACAAATTCCATCATCGGGGATGGACTATTATATGGTTTTCGTCACCGGATCACTTTCGATACTTCGCAGAGGTTACTCCAACGGCTGAATTGAATTTGGTTTGTACCCGAATCTTAACTGGGGCTGAACTGGACTTCGGTCTGTACTCGAACTTTGCTGGAATTGAACCAACGACTGAACTGCACTTCGGTCTGTACCCAAACTTCGCTGAAGTAAAACCAACGGCTGAATTGGACTTCAGTCTGTACCCGAACTTCGCTGGAGTTGAACCAATGGCTGAACTGGACTTTGGTCTGTACTCGAACTTCAACAGTGTTGATTTTTTTGCAATTTGATGCCGTTTTTTTGACAATTTTTTTTGCAGTCTTCATTAGTGGACCCTAGACATGGCTCCAGGATGAATATCAAGGGTTTTTAGGATGTTCGCCTTTCTGTCAGGATTACGCTGCTTAAACGTAGGATTTCAAGACAAACCGCTTAATCGCGTAGCAATTTTTTCTCAGATTTGACTTGGCAGCTCATACAAACTCCGTTTCAACTCAAATCGAACCGAGCCTGAGGGAGTGGGACCCACCTTGGGGAGCCACAGGTGGAGGTACGGCAGCCGTAGGTGGGCCATCTTCTACCTGGGCTATTTATTGGGTAGCCGGATTTCATTTGAAACACTTTCAGTTTTGAGTTCCAGATGGATTTTGATCTTCTTTTTCAGATCTACGGAGCGTGGATAGCTATTTTTTGATTTTGTCAATTCCTAGCATTCAGCGCAGTGCAGGTACCGTTTTACGTCCTTTTTTTGTAAGTTTTGACCGTTAAAAGCGTGCGAACCACGTAGGGAGCTTTTAGACGCAATGTATGAAAAATGTATGTCTATATGACCTGTTAAATTTTTTTTGACTACATATGTATGCATATCTTACTGTAATGCACATTTGGATGTAAGAAAATTCAGGTTCTAAAATAGTGCTATTTTGCTCTTTTTGGTTAGTTTAGTCGTCCTTTTTGAGGCCTAGTGAGCCTGGATTTTCAACTAAAAACATCCATGGTAATTTGGCTACCATGTGAGGTTGACTCTTGATTTTTTTAATAAATATGAACTGTTTCTGTTTTTGGGTAGGTGTGCTACTGGATGGCCACCTAGACATGCCTATGTGTATGTGGACAGTCCATTCTACAAAGGAGACTCTGGCAAAAAAATTTAAAATCTTAGACATTTTAAAGCATGCAGTTTTAACTCTAGTGGGGATTTTTGACTGGCCCATGCAGGTTTTTATCTTCTGGGTTTTGAAAACATGAAGTTTTGACTTTATTGGGTATTCTCGACTGACCCATGCATGTCTTAGGACCTAGAGATATATAATATACTGATTGTAAATAATAAGCCACAGGTTTTAGGCTTACCACACCCATTCTGAGGTGATTTGGAGACTCGTTGTTGGCGATGGGCTGTGATAGATCCGGCTGTGATAGACCCGACAGTTCTAGCAGGGTATCCTCAGGTGTTAGACGTAAGAGGGCTTTTGATGTTCCTCAGCCACGTCCAGCTCGACCCCTGCATAGATTGGTGGAGTCAGTGATTCGCCCAGTGTAGGACGAGCAGCCGCTTGACATTGAGGATGAGGAGGCTCTTTTTGCTACTTCTGCTCTAGCTCATGCTCCACGGCATTGTTGTGCCTACTCTGGAGCTGTTGGGCAACTTGAGTCGCCATCCTTCGAGATATCTTCATGCCAATGAGGTGACTTGAAGTTTTTATCATTTTTGGATTCTTTTCTTCCTTTTTCCATTCTCGGGGCACAAGTTTTTGACATGGGTTGGGTTTTTTTTGATGTGGGTTTCCAGCTTTACGCAGCCCTGAGGGAACTGGTTTAATGTGCACTCTCTTAATTGAACGATGTATCAGGAGTACAGGGACGTCGTAGACGGCTGGGGGTTCTAGGCATTCTTCTCGATTCTGCCCTGCCGTTTCCCATGGGGGTATATGAGGGCTTTGTCTGAGCGCTGGTTCCACCAGACTCAGTCCCTTCATTTGCTAAATTGTGAGGTGTTGATAACTCCTATGGATTGGAGATTTATCACCGGTATTGAGTTTGAGGGCGAATCAGTGCCTATCGTAACGGACATGATGTCCATTACTGTTCGATCCCTGCTGGGAGTTCCTACCACGGCGTTCAAGGGTCGGTCAGTCCGATTTGGTCCCTTGAGTATGGATGCCCAGGATGAGACTTTGCTGGTGCCTCCGCCTGATGACCAGAGGGCTAGTGATCACATTCTGAGGATTATTTTTGATGATCATCAGGGGTTGTTTTGTGGAGGACAACTCGTCTACTGTGTCCTTTGCTTTAATTAGAGCCACTCGACATGTAGAGCGCCTCAGTGACTATGATTGGGGCTCCTATACCTTTGCTTATTTTCTCCATGGCATGCACATGCTTTTGAAGGGTTTGACGGAGGCTTGGTTAGGATTTTACCCGTTTCTACTGGTTAGTACATCTCTTTGTACCTTTTTAATTTCAGCATTTATTTTTGTCAGTCTTGGTCACTGAGGACTTTTGATATTTACATGGTCAGCTCTGGGCATTTGAGAGGCTTCCTTGCCTACGGCCCGCCACTACATTAGGTCTGGAGACCTATCCTCGAGGACGGTGATGGCATCACTCTACTTTAACGGAGGTCTCTGTTGCTGAGGGATTTACTCATGCCCATCTTCAGTTAGAGCTTTTGATGGCTGGATCAGTATCCTGGGTGCCGTATACCTCTGAGTTTTTTGACCGTCAGATTTGAGGGAGGCGTCCCTACAGGTAAGGAGTCTATTTTGTCGACCCGCAGAGTCCTGTTGTTGACGGAGGGAGGTTGGGAGGTCTATCTTGGAGAGCGTTCTATCAGGAGCAATACAGGGGAGATCCGCATTTCCATTGCTCCTCCTGCTTGGCATCATTGGCCGTTAAATTTGCCATTGACAGACATCCCTATGGAGGGCATAGATGGCTTTGCCTTATCAGAGGGCCCGTACAGCCAGAAGGCATTTAGCAGCTGGTGGAGTCCTCGCACTATTCGAGCTTAGACTCGTGCTACCCAGTTTATGGCAGACATGGTGCCAGGGTCTGTGATGATGACGGATTGGATAGCTTACCGCAAGGAGCCCACTCATGTAGACCAGATAGAATATCTGACTAGGGATTTGGAGAGAGCTCGTTTCTTTACCAAACATCTTGGTTGACCCATCCAGCTCTGGAGCAGACCCCTCTTAAGGTCCATTTAGCAGCAGCTTTGCAGGGGCTGATCCTCCCTTATACCACCCAGACATGCCTGATAGCAGTGATTTTATATCCACCGAGGAGATGGAGTAGGTCGATCGCTTTGACATTGATGTCATCGACTTCCTTTGATAGCTATTGTAGTTATACTTTTTGGTCAGCCACTGTTTTGGCTATTTGGCGGTTGTGCCATCATTTTGATAGACCACTGTATTAGTTGGGCGGTGGTGGTGCCCCATTTCCCTGTATTCTCCTTTCTGCTTTGTATTATCAGACAGGGATGATGCCCGCAGTAGATAGCTTGTTTTAGATATTCATGATCTTTTCTATCTATCACATCATATTTATATTACTGTCATCATGCATGCATTATGTCAGATGTATGCATTTAAACAGATGAGTTTGAATGTGACCCTTGGATGGTCTTGTGATATGGTGATACAGATGGCATCGTTGTAGACACTCAAAATTTTCCTTGCCCAATACTAACATTGTAGGAGGGCAGAACCGTTAATCAAGCCAACCTCTGTCCCGACACCAGACATCTAATCTAAATTTGACCACCAATGCCGGTCCTTCAGCCTAAATCCGATCCCCAATGTCGGTCAATTCCAGTCAAATTCAATCACCAATATCGGTACTCTAGCCAACTTCGATCGTCAATCTGACCGTAAATCCAACTCCGATCGTCAATCAGACAGTCAGATCATCCCCGACCTCAATATCGGGACATCAGCTCAAACCCAGTCATCAATATCGGGACAACCACAACACCGATCAACTATATCGGGATGTCAAAGCAGCCTCGGCAGCAACCCAAGATGTACAAATCAGCCCCGGCAGTAACCCGAGAGGTAGAAATCAGCCCCGATAGTAACCCGGGAAGTACAGCTCAGTCCCGGTATCAGTCCGGGAAGTCAGGTCTACTTCGAACATAAACCTAAAGCGTCACAACACTTCCAGAAGAAAACTTGGAATGACCACATCTTCCACAGAGGCAACACTGGGGACAAACAGACTCGAATGGGATCCAAGTCTTGAAAACAGCTCTCGGAAGTTAACTAGATGCCATGCCGACACCAAGGGAAACCTCGAGAGGGGCAAAATGGTCATTTTGCCAAATATCATCTGATTTAGTCAAACTCAAGCCGAATTGATGCCGCCAAGGTCAGAAAGAACCACAACGGTGATTCCGGCTGAAAACAGCACCAGACGGCTCATCGGGCAAACTGTGGGGAAACAAAGACCCGGTCATGAACCCATCTTTGGGGACTTAAAAAGGGTTAAAACCATTGTCATTGAGACACTCTCAGCGAGGGCTTTCTGGAAAGCTATAGCACGCCCCAAATGAACGCTCCGATCAAAAGTTATAAAGTTTCGAACCTGACATCGCGTTGCTCGACATGCACGCACTTTGAGAAGACCAAATCGAGCACGTGGGCCCCACCTAGGGGAGTCGTACCTGTACTTGTGGCTGCCTCAGGTAGAGTGGAGGCTCCCTGGCCTATAAATAAACGTGCCCCCCGTTCATTTTCAATAATTTGGAAACGTAGTGAAGCCCTGCCAGTTTGATTTTTTGACTTTTACACCTCTTCCAAACCCAAATATTTTCACTCCAACACGTAGATATACCCATATACTACCACATATCAAAAAACCACCAGTAGATTTGGACGTTTAAAGCCTATAATTTGGCAAAAACCCCGTATTGAGATCAATTGTAAGTATTTTTACGATCAAAAAGTCAATACTACTACTTTGCACTGCTTTACACTTGCACACAAAGTTTCATCTTCTAAATATGCCCGGAACTTAGTTCCGTGGCCGGTTTCATCAAAAATTGATATATTTTTGTACATAAACTCTATTTTCAACATTTCTATAACTCGGATTGACGATCTGTCAGCTCCAGTAGCTTCAATGCACTAGTACGCACATTCTGGCAACTTCGCCGGACTGGGTTATCTTTCTAGTATGGGTTTGGCCCTCTTTTGTATATATTTAACTGCAAATGTACTAACATTTCAATTCTGTCAAGCTCGAATGTCAAATCCGAGGTAGTTTACCGCTTTTATATATATTTACGCATATATAAGCGACATTCACCATCACTGGTACTCATATCAGTCCTGCTTGACTACATTTCTATCAATATATATATATATATATATATATATATATATTTATATATTTTCAGTCGATATGGATTATTTTGTGGCCACTTTACTGCTTTTGCACACTTCCCCATACTGGTTGCTCTCCCCAGTCACTGGGTGACTACTTTCTGTCAATTTCAACTCTAGCACGGGCACCGGCGTGAAAACCCATAGCCCTTTTTACTGGTTATATATATTTATTTAATTTCTGTCATAGCTTGGATTATTTCGTGGCTATTTATAGTTTTATATATATATATATATATATATATATATTTCGATTCCAGTCTGAGCTTGCAAGTGAAAACCCATCGCCCTTTTATAGCTTTTATATATATAATTATATATATTGCTTTGTTCTATTTATTCAACTGTGGCATTTGATATTCATTTGTATATGAATCTGCAATGACATATCTGCGGGCGAACTAGATTTATCTAAATCTCGCCAATTCTAGCTTTTAACGGTTTAAACAGGTCCCGACAGAACCCGAAAGCTTTAATGGCTGAGATTTCTTTAAATCTAGTTATTTTTATAGTTTTAGCTTCAAAAGCAACCTCGCGTCCCTTAGATCGCTATCTAGTGGGAACGAGACGCTTCGGCCGTGCAGACCGGGATTTACTGAATGAATCCTAGGTTCTGGCTATCTTGGGATATTTATCTTCTTTTGTACAAATTTGAACTGTGCAGGTTTTTTAGCTTCTCACATGTGAGCCTAGGAATCGTGAGATTCATGATCAAACTGATCAGAATCTGATTTCCACGATGGACAAACTCTGATTTACAGATGTACCCTGCCAGTTTTTTTTCCTGTAAAATGTACATGCACAGACCTTAAAACGGTTATCCAGATTTAAGGTCTCAACATAGTGAAAATATGGATTGTTGTGTTAGCGTCCCTCCGATGGTTTTCATACCCATGAGGAGACCGACACTTTATATTTTTGTGATCGAGGATGCTTCGCAGCCCGACAAATCACCATTTGCATTCAGCCTTAAGGCTATAAAGATAAAATTGAGAGTAGCGAGATGCTTCAATTCCTATGTCAGCGTAAGGGTTTGATAAAACCAGCTTTCAAAATATCATTTTCAATTCAATCAAAAGAAAAGCTTTTCAAGAAAAATCAAAGTAAATGCTTTTGCAAATCAAATCAAAGACGAATTTTCAAATCCAAATCAAACCCGTAGTATATAGGCTCAACGAAGCCTGTCAAAGCTTTCAATCAAATCAATAGGCCCAATTTTCAAAACAGCATTCACTCATGCATTTCAGTTTTAAGGGAAATATTGAAAAGATTGCGATACCGTGTTTACATGGGAGTTTTGGGGTGCCTAACACCTTCCCCACACTTAACCAAGCCCCCAAATTCAAACTTTGATTTCAAAGATCAAGTTTCGACAGTGTCCAGCAATTGGGCCTCTTTTCAAATCAAACTCAGTTGAGTTGGTACAACCATTTTCAAATCTACCAACTGGCGACTCTGTTAATCAAATCAAATCGTCGACATATACACATGTTGTCCTCTTTCCTAAAAAATCCTTCAAAACCTTTTTTGCAATAAAAAGAATAAGGGTAGAGATAACTTAGGAAGATCGATTTTAGGAAAACCGGGTTATAAACCAACCCGCGGTATTTCTTAAATTTTCCAACGTCGACAGGTGGCTACTCTGCTAGGGACAGTAGAGGGATTAGGCCGCTTTTAATCTTTTCAAACATTTCCCTTTCAAAACTATTGAATGCGTGAAATCCTGCATCTCCACAGTCAATGGATGAGTGAATGCTACTTCTTTCATTGAATGTATGAATGCTATGCCTTTACATTAAATGAATGAGAATGAATGCTTTAGTGCTTCGCACGAACTGTCATTGCATGCATAAGCAGTGAGGCCGATGTATGTGAATGTATATTGTGTGTCCCTCCACCTGGAGGCTAACCCGGTCGGTGATAAGTAAGGACTCTGGAGACGACTAAGTCTCCGAGGCTGCCTCCTGAAAATGCACCACCCAGATTCGCTCCAGTTGAACGATCGGATTAACTTCCCTTCTAGTAGATTGCAATGATCTGGGAACCTTCATGTCGAAATAAAATCCGCGAGAGTAACCTAGGATAGGTCAGCTTCTGATCAACCGAATTCGACGGGATGCTTCTTCATGCCTTCCTCTTTTAATTTCATGTCAAGTCTCCAATTATTGAGGAGTGCAATGTAAATGACAATAATGAAAGATTTACTTTTCTGTCAGATATCCTGCCATCAAAACAACTAACTTCGGTTTTGCAGGATAAACTTAAAAAAGACACATCATAAATGCATCCAGTCATTACCTACCTCATGAAACTGACACGCCTACGTTTTATTATAGGTAAGGGAAAATTGGTCCTGTTACTAGGTCTAAATCTGAGAAGGCACAAAGCCTATCTATCGACATGGCTGAAAGTGGCCAAAGCGAGTCAGGTTCCGTATCTCGAAAAGAGTTTGAGGGACTTAAGAATCAAATAGCAGAATTGGCTATCCTCTTGAAAGAACAGAGTAAAAGCACTCAGGGCCAGTCAATGCTCAAACAAACAGAGTCCTCCTCACAGGGTGGCAATCAAAGTACTGATAAAAAGGGGGGAATGCAGATCCCTGAACCTCGATCCACTAAAAGAACCAACAAAACCCCTGAAATCATAAATCTCAGGGAGGATCGGGAAACTGGCGATCTCAGAAGGAAAGTCTGACAAATGGAAGAAACCATCCGAACAATCAAGGGGACTGGAAACCTTGGAAGTCTCACCTATTCAGATCTTTGCATATTCCCAGGGGCTAGATATCCTGACAAATTCTAAGTCCCAGAGTTTGAAAAGTACAATGGGGTAGGCGATCCTTATACGCACTTGAAAGTATACATTGGCGAGCTAGGGTCTTATGCTGAAGATGAAAACCTCTAAATGCAGCTTTTCCAAAAGAGTCTCACTGGAGAGGCTAGGACGTGGTATGCCCGACTTGACAATGCCAAAATCCACAGTTGGGAAGAGCTAGCTCATGCCTTCCTAACTCAATATAGCATCCAGTCTCAGATGGCTCCGGATCGATATCAAGTGTCCAAAGTTAAAAAGCAGAGCAACGAGTCTTTCCGTGAATATGCCCAAATATGGAGACGTCTGGTAGCACAAGTTAGCCCGCCTATGACCAAAGCTAAAATGGTGATGACTTTTAGACATCCAAGAAGCACCTTACTACGAGAGGATCCTGGCCAGAATAGGAAAGCCATTCTCAGAGATGATTAAACATGGCAAAATAACAGAGATGGCCCAGAAAGCAGGCAAGATTAAAGATCTTACGGCCTTGAAAGTAGTCGTCGATCATATACAGTCTGGAAACTATGCGAGTGATCCCATAAGGGTACCCATAGAAGGCAATGAAGATGTATCCCTCGTTGTACAGGGGCAGTCTAGGAGATCTAACCATAGTCCCCCCATTTGGAAGAGGGAAAGAAATCTGTCGTCACAACAGATTGCATTCAACAATTACCAGGAGAGAAAGAGAAAATTCAAAAGGACTAAAAATTGGGTGTTCCTCCACTAGGTGATTCCCTTGAAAACATATTGGTGATGTTAATAGATCACAAGAAGATTACTAAGCTGGCTCCACTTCTGGATCCAAAAAGCAAAAGATACGATCTTAGCCAGAAATGTTCATACCATTCAGGATCTCCGGGACATAATACAGAAGACTGTTGGTCCTTAAAGCATAAAATTCAAAACCTGATCGAAAACGGCTATCTTGTGGTCCAACAACATTACCATCCAAATGACAACCCCAACCTGCTGATGCCGCATGACACGGAGGAAGTAAACATGATCGGGTCAGGAAGCGATGAAATGTATCCAAATCAGTAAATACATACGAAGGATAGAGGATTACCTCCGAAGGAACAAGACAAATGTCCTAGAGTCAGAAAATTCAGAGGAGGGTATGATAATAATGCAAAAATTGGATGCGATCCAACATCAAGTAACTCTGCTGGCTAATCTGGTAGTGCGCTAACATCAGGGTACATGGAAGCTTTTCTTTCAATGCCAAGAGAAAGAGGAGGTTATTTAGAATGAGATCATATCTCCCTCCAAGATTCGCCGACTAAATAAAGAGGAACAGAACATCTTGAATAAACGAGAAAGGTGGAATGATCAAATTACTCGAAGTTCTCACCAAAAGAAAAATCCTTCGGAGGAGTGCGAACTCCCAAATAGGAAATTTCAAGAGACATTCCAAACACGAGCAAACCCTCAAAATCCTATGGCACCAAGAGTCGGGGAGAGTAGGCGAAGAAGGGTATTCACACCTTTGGAGGACTCATCGAAAAATGTCTTAGCCCTGTTAATTGCGCAGAAAAAGATCACTAAGCTCGCTCCACCGATGGATCCCAAAGGAAGGCAATATGATCTCAATAAGAGGTGTGCTTACCATTCTAACTCACCCGGACATGCAACTGAGGAATACTGGTCTCTAAAGCATAAAATCCAGGACCTCATTAAAAATGGAGAACTGAAGAAAGAATTCCCCAAGACCAGAAAAGGCGAGAGGGAGATAAAGAGCTCAAGATGTCCACTAAAAGCAGGCAGTTCAAAGGATGTGATGGCTATGAGCATCAATCCTGGCATAACACAAGGTGGACCCCTAATCTTGGGAATGACCGAAGAAACAAAAGAATCTCCTAATGAAGTTCATCCACCATCATTAAATATCTTGATGACCAAAGCCAACAACTACATGCCTGACTTTATCCTTCTGGAAGATGAGGAGGATATACTGATCCTTCCCTATATAGAAAAAGCCCAAAAGGAAAGTTCCTTGTGAGAGATACAACATCAGTGAGAGGGGGATTTTATACTCAAATCCTTTCAAGGCTATGAGGAAGGTGAAGGAGCAGACGAAGAAAAAGGATGGCGAAGTTCTCAAGGAAGCCAACCCTTCGAGGAATCTGGAGTTCATATCTTTCCGCGACGAGTCTAGTTTGAGCCACCTTAAGGGATATGTTGATTCAGGAAGCAATCAATTTATGGCAGGGGTTAAAGATATTCAGAGCCAAGAGGGAACCTCTATCACAAGCCTCGAAGGCGGCATAACCATTGACGACTAGACTATCAAGCCTCAACTAGTCAGGAGGACGTAGATCTAGAGGAAAGTTACGAGTTCCAGGAGTTGTTAGAACGTTATCACTTTCTTAAGCCTTATGCCTTTTATTTTCCATGCATGTAGATGATCAACAAAATAAAAGACCGAAAAAAGATCAGTCAAAAAATCAAAAAAATCAAAAAACCAAAAAGAAAAAAAATCAAAAATTGAGCCTTTCATGAAAACGTGAACTACGAAAGACCTGATCTCCCTCAACCCGAGAGTACGTAAGCAACCATCTTGGTGCTGTCAAAACAAACAAAAAATTCAAAAACCTTCGAATCCAAACACAAAACAAATAAAAACTCAAAAGATCATCAAACAAAACTCAGAACCCAAAAGAGACACTTCTTAGCCCTCTCTAAAAAATAGAACTACAAATGACCTGATCTCCCTCAACCTGGGAGTACGTAGGCAGCCATCTACGGCGCAGTTTGACCTTCAAGAAAAAATAAAAAAAATAAAGACCAGTTCCAAGACACCGAAGATAAATAAAAGCCAAATTCTATCAAACCACTTGGTCAATAGGCCTTGCTGAAGAAAATCAAAGCTAGTCTCTAAACTCGTGGATAAGTGGGATACCAGTGCTAACATGGCATCTCTCTGAAGATAGAGGAGCAGCTGCAAGCTCCTAACCCTCGGTCTCCATACGAGCCAGAACATCCACTGCCATTTGTATACTATGGCCTCGTCCCTCTCAGCAAAGGCAACATCCCGAGTGGCTCGGGCCTCGCCTCTATCAATAAAAGTCATATCTCTAATAGAATGGGTCGTCAACATCAACGCCCTGGCCTGATCTCTTTCGAAGGTCATCCGAGCTGTCGAATCTGCCATAGCCAGATCTTTCCCGACAGGGACACTATGTAGGTCACTGACCAAAGCCACGGTCAAAGCCATTATATCACCAACCATCACAAGCCCTTGAGTCCAATTCATTGGAGTCCGAAGGCATCTTGACATCAAGCGTCAAAGTTGGAACAACAACACAACGATATATCAAGCATAAACCTATGCAAGGACGTTCGAAGAGCTGAAGCCTCAATCTGAAACTTTCATCAAATCAAAGGAAATGTCATCAAAGCCAATTGCTCCTACAAATCAAAAATAATGACTGGGGCATCCAAGCATTAAAGCCAAAATCCACTACCTGTTCACCATGGGGGTCATGCGATTAAAGACTCTTGCGATCTCGACATCTTATCAGCCCATCGATCAAACATACAACCAAGTAATCCTCCCATATGACAAGCAAGACTGGGGCAAGTCCAAAGTCAACAACAATCCGATGTTGGGACCCTTGCAATGAGACTGGACCAATTCCAAAAATGGCGACAATTCAACACTGGGGCATTTATCAACCATCCAATCAACATGCACCAGTCGTCATCATCAGCATGGTCCATCATTGTCCCAGCTTCCATCATTGGCGATTCGGTATGATCAATCAATCTTTTCCAATCATAATTTTCTTAGAATACTGTGATTCGCTGATAAGGTATGACTCGTTCATCTCTTTATGTGCTTTCAAATTCCATGCATTAGCGATCATACACATAAATCCTACATTAGAGTCTTAGAAAAAGAGAAGAAAAAAAAAGATTTTTGCTTAACTTGTTATGAATTGGATTAATTCTGATAAGCGTCCGTGGAGCAAGAATCATGGAAGTGATTAGAGAATTAAGACCATTCAACCTTTAGATTAGGCACGACGTCCTAGTTCAAAGCACTTTTTAGAGCAAACTTAACCTCATATGCATGTCTGCACTTTGTGATTGGCCTGATTCTTAGTTGTGGGGTATAAAACTATGACGACAAGGATGAAAATTAGTAGCCAACCTAATGTCTCGAATCGTGGTCTGGGTTACTCGAGTAATTAAGCCCGAGGGGTGTCTCTACACCTGGTGCCCTAAAGCCATCTGGTTTGGGAGCCACCGGCCCAACGCTCGTTACATGGGTAACTCAGTTCCTAAGAAAATGAGCATTGCAAGAAATCAAAGTATAAGCAGATTTGAATCGTGGCCTAGGTTACTCGAGTAATTAAGCCTGTGGGGTGTCTCTATAATTGGTGCCCTAAAGCTGTCTAGTTTGGGAGTCACTGGCCCAACATTCACTACATGGGAGACTTAGAGCCTAAGAAAATGAATCTTGCACCATCTCAGGCGAATCAAAAGAATAGACCGCCTAACTTGTCTCAAAGTGTGGCCTTTGTTACTCGAGCCAGTAAACCCGAAGGGGTGTCTTAACACCTAGTGCCCTAAAACTATCTGGTTCAGGAGTCATTGGTCCAAAACTCGTTATATGGGTAACTCTGAAAAGCCTAAGAAAATGAGAAAAAGCAAAAAATTTTGCAAGAAAAAAATGAGATCATCTAGAAATCATAGAAGAGAAACCCCTGCTAAGGGTTACGTCACACATAATGCACATGTCATATGATCTTAATCTTGTGAATAGCAGTATCTAAAGTGAAGATGAGATGTCTCTGATGAAGGGAGATAAGTCTTGTGAATCTAATCCTACCCATGAAAAATGACCACGGACGCTTAAAAGTTTTCTTGCGATTTCATAACTTGTTAAGCAAAAATTTTGATTTTCTTAGGAAAAATTCATTTTCATACTCCTTTTCAAGATCTTTAGGGATAAGATGAGAGCGCATTGAATATAAGCATTCAATTTCATAAACTCTAAATTTTAAATGCCTCATACTAATCCCGACGACCCGAGCCATCAAGCTGTCAGCACATATTGTTGTTTATCTGAATGTGCTGGATATTGCTCACCGTGGACATGGTCAACAAAGCAAGTTTTTCTATGAACCCCAGTCACAACTTGAGAAAGGGCTGGAGCATTTTTCCATTCCAAGAAATGGAAAGGATCTACGGCGGGACCAAGTTCCTCATCAAAAGAAAAGGGAGAGTTCCTGAAAGAAATCAAGGCGACATCAGCTGTCCCTCTATAAAAAGGGAAAAGTCTTCAACAGAGTACTTAACTCAGGAAGAACAAATGCCTGATGACCAAAAGATCTAGCGATGGAAATCTGCATCGTCAAACATGTCAACCTGAGCCAAGTCCTCACAAGTCGAGGCCTCTACACTGAAGTTCAAATCTAGGCAATAAAAAAATGGGATACATCCTCCAGGATGTCAGCATCACCCGGGTCATCAGCCAGGCCAGCGTCTAACGCAGCAGGGTTGCAAGTGAAAAGCTTACCCTTTTTTCACACTCAATGATCAAACTATTGGCATCAATCCAACGTAGCATCGAAGATTGATCCGGTAATGTAGACCGTGGAACGCAACTTCAGCGAAGATATCAGGATACCTCCTAATAAAGCCATCAGTGTTTGGACCACCAAAGTAACCAGCACCAAATCTAGATCCAGAAAATAGCAGCCCCTGCTAGATCCTCACCAAAAATGGCATATAAAAAGGGAACATCCAAATCTACTCAGCGAATGACAAAAGGAGCCATACGGGAGTTAGAGCTGCTAAGCCTATCAAAATCCATGCCTGAAAAGAAACTCCAAATCACCTCAAAAAAGGGTGAGGTATGGTTCTACATCAATTCAATTAAGCATATGCATCAACCTAGGATAATTTAAGATCATCATATCATGTCTGTCAGCACATGTGCAACAAGCGCTACATCAGCGCACATTTTCATCAAAACATTAGGCATGTATACCCAATAGAGTCAAATATGCATACACATTAAACACACAAACTCGATGGAAAAGTCTGCTACCGTTCGAGTAGGCATCGGGACAGACCAATGATCAACCATTGCCCCTACCATCAAGGTAGGCACTTTTGCAAACTATCGGTGTAAGTTATCATCAGGATAAGCATCGGGAGCACCCACTGAGGTAACTCGGTGAAAGAGATATATCCCCATCAAAGGAGTCTTCAAAAATGTACAAACGACATCAGAAAGTATGCCCCACAAAGAGTATCAGTAGATATGATAAACCATTGGCCTTAAACCAAGGTAGCACCAAGGGCCATCATAGACGACATCATCCCCAACAAAAATATGGGAAACATTTCAGTTTATCTTCATCCAATAAGCATCATCAACCCTAATGGAAATCAGACCGTTAGAGTCAACACTAGCATATACATCAGCAGCATTGATGAAAGCCAACCGTGGATATCGGCCCCTACATAGGTACCGATAAAGGTAATGCGATGTGATGCGATTTGCGATGCGATATGCTATTTGCGATGCGTTATGCGATTTGCGATGCGATGTAATTTGCGATACGATGCAATTTACAATGCAATATGCGATTTGCGATACAAGATGCGATTTGCAAAAATATGTTAACATTCATTGCATTATAATTTGCATCATTAATATCTTGTCATATTTCAAGTGTCTAGCAATATTTATCCTGTTTATTCCATTACATTATATAAACATGATAAAGAGGGGCATCTGTAGACACTTAAAAATTTTCTTGCCCAATACTAACACTGTAGGAGGGTAAAACCGTCAATCAAGCCAACCTCGGTCCTGACACCAAACATCCAATCTAAATCCGACCACCAATGTCGGTCCTTCAGCCTAAATCTGATCCCCAATATCAGTCAATTCTATTCAAATCCAATCTCCAATATCGGTAGTCCAGCCAACTCCGATCGTCAATCTGACCGTCAATCCAACTCCGATCGTCAATCGGACCATCAGATCATCCCTGATCTCAATATTGGGACATCAGCTCAAACCCAGTCATTGATATTGGGACAACCATAGCACCGATCAACCATATCGGGATGTCAAAGCATCCTCGGCAGCAACCCAGGAGGTATAAATCAGCCCTGACAGCAACCCGGGAAGTATAGCTCAGCCCCGGCATCAGTCCAGGAAGTCAGGTCTACTTCAAACATAAACCTGAAGCACCACAACACTTCCATAATGAAACCTAGAATGACCACGTCAGCCACAGAGGCAACACTGGGGACAAACAGACTCGAATGGGATCCAAGTCTTGAAAACAACTCCTGGGCCAACACCAAGTGTGACACCCCTGAATCCGGGTCCTCTGACCCCGGTCCGATCGTCACGAAACAATACTAAACATCCACCTCTAAACAACATACGATAACTAAATTGCAGAATATAATAAACGTACGTCGTTCATTCAAAAGGTGTTACTAGTCCCAAGATTCGATAACCTTAAATACAAACATACCCTAGAATAGTCATTAGGGTTCATATTACATAACAATAATTAATTAAACATAAAGATAAAGTCTGCTCCTTGCAAACTAATCCTACATCTTCCCTTTACCCTTGTCCTTCCCTGAAGTCTTGGGCTTAACTGCAATATAAGTCATGATATAGCAAGAGTGAGCAACAAGTTTGCTCAGCAAGTTTAAATACAACAATAAAGGATATATCATGATGAAAAGAATATATCTAACAATGAATTCAACAATATGAATATCAAAAGCAGAATAATAATTGCTTGCAGAATAACTGATAGTCAAGTAGACTTTTGAACTATAAAACTCCAACGGAATCAATAGCTGATTGACCCTTTGGTTACTGGCTACAGAATAGTACTTGAGGGGATCAGCCTCGCGTACGCTATGTATATGCATAACATTCAACTCTGCTGTTCGTATCTTATAATAGATACCTGGGGTACTCCCCTATATATAAGGGGTGTTCTTTTCAGTCTAAGAATCCATACCATCAATTGGTTTGGATAGCTTTTATAAAACTTCATACAATTGTCTGACCGAACAAGGGTTCAGACTCTATCTGACGCAGTTCAAGAATTATAGAACTTTTAAATAAGGTACAAGTCCAAGACTGTACGAACTCAAGTGCACCAAGTGCGAATATCAATAAAATCGATGTGGAATAATTGTAAAGTAATTTAACCACCTAATAGCATGCTTGGAAATAAAGTTCAAGCTTTAAATAATTAACTGTCAATACGGTAATAACCTGCTCAATATAATATGAGAAGGATAGGAACTTGCACAATAAATAGTGTAAGGGAACTTGCATTCAAATCAAGTGAAGTTAAGAAACTCGCTTACACGATTTATTGAATAAGGTAGTGCAAGAATTTAGAATACTTGCATTTAATATAACAATTAAATGAAGTTAGGAAACTTGCCTATTTGCTCAGCTACAAATAAGTTTTAGCTTTAATTAACTTGTGTCGAAACGACCTAACATTAATAAGTCGGCCTTTCAATTAGCATTATAAACTAATATAAGTCTATACTTATAATAATCCACTTATCGTATAAGTCTATCACATAAAATCACGTTCAATATCAAACATGCCATTTATAGTATCATAATATGCTAACTGTTAAAATCAGATTTAAGCAAATTGTTCGGGCCTGAGAGTGTCCCGGCATAACTCTAGCATGCAACTACTAACATTAAACCAATACACATGCTTATCAGGTTATAATTTATTATTCGAAACTAGCATGCTCTTTCTATATTCAATTCGAAGTCACGTTTTCATGCTGTTAATTCACATACTTTAACTAATACATGTTCATGCTTCAAGATTGGTTACTAAGGTCATGTTATCACCTAACAAGGCTAAACAATACATAACATGCATGCTCATACGTATACTATACATGTATACTTTAATCCACCTATTTCATGCCTTCGAAATTAATTTCCTATGAATACGTGCATATGTGATATTCATGTAGGATGTTCATGTCAACATGTCTATAGGCATAACGAAATCCTAATATGTATGCTTGCATGCTCACAACATAACCCACATGGTAATTGATGTTATTAGCTTTCAAATCTTAAGTTTCTTTGAAAAGTATACTAAGCCCACAAAGGTCGTTTAGTGTAAATAAAGTGTTTCGTAACCATGTCTCACATGTATGAAAACACACTACTAAGCCATATAAACGCTTTCACATGGTCAGAATCTAAAAGACATTAACCTTGGTCAAGTTTGCTTCAAAAGTTCTTAAATGTCTTACTTTTGAAATTGTCTTAACTTTCAATCTAGTATGCTAGTGTACGAATAACACTTTAAACATTCATTACATGTCAATATAGACCATACGGTCATGCTTGCCAAAATCAGAATATACAAAATGCGTATATGCTCATAACAAGTTCACTTAGCAAACTCTAAGTTCACTTATAAACTTCAAGGCTTTTCATTAATAATGTGTATTAATATCGTTATACATGTTCATACTACATGCATGTACTCATACATACATATTAGCCATGTCTACATGCTTGCCAAATAAGATATCATATGATTGCATACAATAGGTCTACAACAGAAATTAAAAATAGAATCTGCAGAGGGCGCGGTCGCGTCCCATTTGTACTAAGGAGACGCGCGGCTCCGGTTCCAAACCAGGAACGGCTGATGCTCGGCAGAAACTTAGCCCAACTCAGATATTTCATACGAAAATCACTTCTAAACATGATACATTGCAATTCTAAGCTAACATATCAACTTATATAATGCATAGCATACATTATCTACTCAAATGATCATCCAATTTAGCATAATCAAGAATTAGAAATTTTGCAGAAAATGAAGAACATGATTATACCTCTGTAATTGGTTTGCTTGAATTAACAAATCTCCCTCACTGATATCTCACAACAACTCACTCTCTATAACTTCCCTAGCAATATAATTCTTAGCAATGAATGAAGGAGAAGAGATGTCATATATATAGGCAATTCCATATTCGGTTCTTAACTTTGCTCACTAAATCAAACTAACGGATGTCAAGAATGCATAATGGACAAGAAATGGTGGTTGAATAACACTATTTTTCCCACTCCCCTTGAAATCATTGGCTACATGTTGCTGAAATTGAGAGAAGGAGTAGAGTAGTGTAGCCACGTGAAGGAGAAATGAAGGTGGGACTCTCATTTAGGGACAATGTAATACTCAGCACTTGCTAATACACTAAGTTATATATACTATATATATACACATAGTATATACTTAAGTTATACAATTAAATGGGTGCTACAATGTTATTTCAATTAGTCATAAATAACACAATGTATCAAATAGGTATATGTATACCCACATATAATCCATGTACATTATCTATTAACACCAAATATAATATAATTATGTATTGCTCATTATTCATTACCATAACTGTTATTATTATAATCATAATAACTTAATAAAATCATTATCAATTAATAATGTCTATTGGTATTAATATAAGATAGTAGGGTGTTCATTAAAATTCTACTCACGCATATCATGTTACACAAGTCATACTATTATGTCACTCACATAATGAAATTACTCTTACCATATAGTCAATATATATAATGTATAGTCATATTGATGTGTAACCCACCATATATTATAGGTTTATATATCACATGCTTGTATAAAATAATAAATCAATTAAATATAATATTATTATATTTATTAATCCTTTGCTCATTAATTTATTGTTTATTTACAATAGCAATTAATCAACACATTTACATCCCTTCACTATATTCAAACAAATTGAATATTTAACTACTAATCACCTTATCAATTCTTTGATATTAAAGTCTTAGGGTCGGTCCACTAATTTAAATTACCCATTAGTGACTCCTTTAAATATTTCATAGTTTCGCATAACCACATAAGGTTTAAATAAGTTCACAAAACTAACTCATAAAAATTTAAAATAACATATTAAGTTAATAATGGAGTTTAAAAATTCATGGTCGTTACACCAAGGGCGACCCCGGGAGGGAAAAAATGGTCATTTTTCCAACTCTCATTCGATTCAATCAAACTCAAGCTGAATTGATGCCGCCAAGGTCAGAAAAAACCACAACAGTGATTCCGGCTGAAAACAGTACCAGACGGCTCATCGGGCAAACTATGGGGAAATGAAGACTCGGACATAAACCCTTCTTTGGGGACTTAAAAAGGGTTAAAACCATTGTCATTGCAAAACTCTCAGCGAGGACTTTCCAGAAAGCTATAGCACGCCCCAAACGGACGCTCCGATCAAAAGTTATGAAGTTTCGAACCTGACATCGCGTTGCTCGACATGCACGCACTTTAAGACAACCAAACCGGGCACGTGGGCCCCACCTAGGGGAGCCGTACCTCTACCTATGGCTGTCACAGGTAGAGTAGAGGCTCCCTAGCCTATAAATAAACGTGCCCTCTTGTTCATTTTCAACAATTCAAAAACGCAGCGAAGCCCTGCTAATTTGATTTTCTGACTTTTACACCTCTTCCAAACCCAAATATTTTCACTCCAACACATAGATATACCCATATACTACCATATATCAAAAAACCACCTGTAGATTTGAACGTTTAAAGCTTACTATTTGGTAAAAAGCCCGTATTACTGTCCATAATAAGTATTTTTACAATCAGAAAGTCAATACTACTACTTTGCACTGCTTTACACTTGCACACAAAGTTTCATCTTCTAAATATGCCTGGAACTTAGTTTCGTGACCGTTTTCGTCAAAAATTAATACATTTTTGTATATAAACTCTGTTTTTAACATTTCTACAACTCGGATTGACGATCTGTCAGCTGCAGTAGCTTCAATGCACTAGTACGCACATTCTGGCAACTTCGCCAGACTGGGTTATCTTCCCAGTCCGGGTTTGGCCCTCTTTTGTATATATTTAACTACAAATGTACTAACATTTCAATTCTGTCAAGCCCGGATGTTAAATCCGAGGTAGTTTATCGCTTTTATATATATTTACGCATATATAAGCGACATTCACCATCACTGGTATTCATATTAGTCCTGGTTGACTACATTTCTGTTAATATATATATATATATATATATATATATTTATATATTTTTAGTCGGCCTGGATTATTTCGCGGCCACTTTACTGCTTTTGCACACTTCTCCATACTGAGTGCTCTCCCCAGTCACTCGGTGACTACTTTCTGTCAATTTCAACTCTAGCACGGGCACCGGTGTGAAAACCCATCGCCCTTATTACTGTTTATATATATATTTCATTTCTGTCATAGCCTAGATTATTTCGTGGCTATTTATAATTATATATATATATATTTCGATTCCAGTCCGGGCTTGCAAGTGAAAATCCATCGCCCTTTTACAGCTTATATATATATAATTATATATATATTACTTTGTGCAAGTTATTCAACTGTGGCATTTGATATGCATTTGTATATGAATCTGCATTGACAAATCTGCGGGCGAACTAGATTTATCCAAATCTCGCCAATTCTATCTTTCAACAATTCAAACAGGTCCCGACAGAACCCGGAAGCTATAATGGCTGAGATTTCTTTAAATATAGTTATTTTTATAGTTTTAGCTTCAAAAGCAACCTCGCGTCCCTTAGATCGCTATCTAGTGGGAACGAGACGCTTCGGCCGTGCAGATCGGGATTTACTGAATGAATCATTGGTTCTGGCTATATAGCGTGTTGATGATCCAAAGATCACATCCAAAACTAGGTTGAATAGCATTAATAACTCCATCTTTTTTACCATCTCTACATCAAATGCACCGATGATATAAAAATTCATTTTGATACTTTAAATCAATTTTTTTCTAGCCGAAACAATTAACATAGACATATAAAGAATAGTTCTTTTAAAATCCATTGAATCCAAAAATTTAAACCAATATTATTTTCTCAAAAATGTACACATTAGCACGATGTTAAAAATTTCAAAATCTAGCATAGCTAGAAGACTTGGAACTTTCTACTTCCTTCTTCTTCCTTCATTGTCATGTCTGCGACAATTCTAACTTCTTCTAGCACCTTCAATGCTACTTATACAGAAAATAACTTATTTTTAGTTTACACATTCCTATACCATAGTATAATTCATCAACTTACCACACTTTATGTGTTTAGGAACTTGCCACAACCATATATGTTAAAGAACATATCTTCGCAATATGTAATCCAAGAACAAATCAAGGACTTCACATATGCTTAGAGGCTCGGAAACATAACATATAACTATGAGTTATAAATTTTTCATAAGTATGAGTTTCAAGAACTCGCACCTATCTTAAAACATTCTACTATCTAATATACACATGAGAAAAGATTCACCTTCTCGTCATATACATATTGATAGCGCGACATTACTATTTCAATGACTGTCACTGTAATAGACTGAGTGCTTGTTACACCAAAGCACAAACCTTTGCCCATAACAAAAGTTCATACAACTCAATTGTCACATGAGTACTCAATTAAAATTTACAACATTCTTACCTTCTCTTACTTTATACGAATTTTCTTTAATTCGTACCTTATCCTCTACAACTCTTCTGAGTTATTCTACTCGTACCACTTCATAGTACCATTTTATTATAGCCTTTAGCTATAATTCATCCATCGTTTAACAGAAAATCTGTTATTACGATTTAATATGATCACATGGTGATCTTCTTCCTTAATCGTTTCACTCAACGATTTCCTTATTTTTCCCTCTCCGATTATAGCATTAGGTACTCATACATAAGGTTTATAACCTATCAGCTCTGATACCAACTTGTGACGCCCTAAAATCCGATCTATCTTCACACCCGGATTACGTACATCACGAGTACATCTCATTCCAAACATACATCATTATATAATTAAATATAACAACATACATCTGTAAAATCCCAAGTTATATTACCTTAAAACTTTCATTCATTCAAATAATGATAATTACATTATTCTTTACTTCTTACAAGAGTGACTTTTATCCGCCACAAAGGATTCGTAACAGTTCATTAAACTAATCTGTAGTTTAATTAACTATTCTACATTACAAGTCTTGGCTTGATCTGCACGATTGTCCATATAATGAATAACACTTCTGCAGGACACCGGTCAGCTTGATCTTTATGGGATCCTTAAGTTCCTTCTAACATAATCCCCTGAAAATGTATTTATTTAAAGAAAGTGTGAGCATTCTATTGGTCAGCAAGTCATGGCAGTTGTGTTAGTTCCCAGAGGCACAATAGTTATCTAGAAGGGGGGTTGAATAGATATTTTAGAACTTTTTCCTTTTCAAAATATTTATCAAATTTGTTAATAAATTAACCACAACGGAATATATGATTTATTTGTTCCCCTTAAGATAAACCAAGTTTATAGGTGATAAGCAATTATAGCATTTTATGACAGATATAGTAGTTATAGTAGATATATCAGACACAGTGATTTAAAGTGGTTCAGAGCACTCAAGGCTCCTAGTCCACTCTTCTACTCCACGAGTAGGAAATTCACTACGGATATCTGTACAATCTTTGAATCACTTAAATTCCTTCAAGACCAGCAGTCTTAGAACTTCTTAGTTGACTTAGAACTCTTCAAGTCCAACAGACTTGGAATACACTTGATAAGAGTTGAGTTCTTGCTTATGCTACTCAGTTGCAGTTAAGCATACATACGAAATAACTGAGTAGCTGAGCAAGCTTTTTATCTGGATCGTAGAGTTTGGACGTTGAGTGTTCTTGAGCTTTATCATTCTTGCATGCTTAGACTGAATCTGCAATCTATTCTGCTTATGAAGGAGCCTTTGAAATCTTTCTGTTGAAGGCATCCGTTGTAGCATTTAATGCTCCAGACATTTCTGAGCACTGATGGTGACATCCTGGGAATATGGAGTTCTTCTATCTGGCCCTCCTGACACAGCAGACTGCTTTCTCACCTAACACCTGAAAAGGTGTTTTTAGCAGACAGAAAGCACTATCCTTAGCTTCTTCCATACGCTTCTTTGATTTGAACTAAGGATGAATATTAGAATCATTGGGACTCCCAAAATGTCAACGTTCATAAGTCATTCTTTATTTGTTATACTTCCTCCTTCATTAGATGGGCAAAACCTTATCCTTCTGAAGCTAACTAAAGAGACACCACGATCGTTGTCTTTGTACTACAATCGTTGTGTGTTGTCGTGCTCATGCATGATTCAGTCTTGATCGTAGAGAACACTATGATTTCTCTTAAGCTTTGATAGACTACGATCTCTACTTGCTTGTCTAGCAGACTCCACGTTTTGGAGAGCTGAATGCGATTCTTGACTTGGCTCGGCAGGCGCTCGGACTGTCTCCACGATTCTGAGTGAAGCTTCCAAGACAGACTATGATTCTGAGCAACTTTTTCGATACTCCATGATTTTGCCTTGGCTTCTGCAATCTCTCGGCTGGCTCGACAAACTTTGATTTTGTTGAGGCCTATCTATTACATTTCAAGCTATCAACCTAACAGATTTGATCTTTCTTCTATACATTCATTTACAGAATGATAAACATTTAGCACAGATCAACCTAACAATTTTGATCTACCATCTAAGTCCTTGTACATATGTTCTATTAAAGGACTTTACACATAAGCATATATATTTACTTTCAACATCAAATTTGAATATGCAATTCCCAACAATCTCCCCCTATTTGATGTTGACATAACCAAGGAGATTTGCATTATATCATTAATATCTAAATGCAGGATGCTAGAAAGTAAATATAACTTAGTGTTTCAGTGAGCAGCTGAAATCTTTAGAGAATAAGCATGAATTTATTGATGTTGTGAAGCAGATATTACAATTTAGCACAGTTTAATCAATAAGAAATAATTTTAAATTTATCTCTATCTTCTCTGCCTCTTGTTCCTCGGAGGATTGGCATGCTCTTTAACTCTTCTTCTTCTGCTAACTTCATCACGCCATTCAATATCTTCTAGCTCACTTTGACTTAGCCTTTCTCCATGATTATGTCTATTCATAAAGACAGGATCTCCAATGGGCATGCTCAAGCCAGTATTGGATACTCCTTGTGGGCTAAAAGATGGGCCTTGACTCCTTATAGGTTGCGCCGTGATGATTGGTTGGTACTGTTGTTGTTGTTCAATTCGTTGAGTCTGATAGCGAGGCTGGCGATGATAATTTCTCGGATTGCTCCTTCATGCAATTTGTTTCTCTTTACCTTTGCCTTTCTCCCCTTCCTCTTTATTCTCCCCCTTTTTGTCAGCATCCAAGGTTCGAATGTCTTCTGACAGACGATTGACTCCTTGCACCAGCTCATGCATTTGAGAGCGATTGTGAGTAATGTCACTGCGATTCTCTTCAACCATGGTTTTAGTATTTCTTCTTTGTTGCTGCAACATGGACATGGCATCTGCAGTCTATTTTATTTAAGTCATACAATACTCCTGGAATTCGTGCAGGGAGAGACGCAACTGGTGGATCTGATCAACAAGAAGAGCATTTTGAGATTCTTGGAGAAGTTGCACTGCTTCGTTATGCTTGTTAGAGGCTTGAAAATGGATTGCATCCCTTTTGCTAAGACTGTCACTCATCTCCTTTATAATCTCCCTCAGTCTTTTTGAGAGCTCAGTCGCTAAATTTCCAGGCAGAGTATTTATAGACTCGATCATGTGATTGAAGCATTTATGGAGTGCCAGGGAGTGAGCTTCAAGGTTTTCCTCTGTCTCTAGGACCATTTGGCTTGTTAAATCAGCAAGCTCCTCTTTGGTGGGGAGTAGAGAAAGATGATCAAAAATCTTCTTAAAATCAGGAGGGGAGGCCGTAGTATGCTCCCTTAGCCTTTACATGCTTGTGAGAGCAAGTGTCATATCGAAATATTCATTATTGGAGAACGAGGGAATATTGGACTGTGTGAGAGGTGTTTGTGTTTGGTGTATGGGAGAGGAGGATGGTTCAGTATATGGGATAATTTGCTCGCTGGTTTGGTTTGGTGGCTCAATGGTAGTGGTGTCGAGTAGTCGTTCGTCGATTATGAATCTTTGTTCGACGACTATGGGTTGTTGTTCGACGAGCGTGAATTGTTGCTCGATGACCATAGAGTCACTATCAGTTGGCTTGATGATAAGGGAAAGTTGGTTACTTGGTTCATTAGTTATAGAGTTTTGGGACTCCGTAACTGGAAACTGGTTCAGTGGGTTAAGAACCACTTTAAACCATCTTGGCAGTTCATTAAATTAGTGGAAGTTTGATAGAGGGCAGTGGTTAACTATGAAAGAGATGGGAATAAAGTGTACCTCATGCTCAGTCCTTGAAGATGAATGATTAGTGATCAGCTTCTGAGCAAAGTTGAGGTTGCTTGGGAATCCCTGGGCTAGCACCGAAATTACTAGATAAGCTTTGTATGCCCAGAACATGTGATCCCAAGAGTTGAGAATCAGGGCTCTGTGATAGTACATCATGAGCAAGTAGAAGAACAATTGATTGTAGTTAGCTCTCCTTTCTCCTCCCCAGCCCACTGCAGTAATCTCAACTTCTTCATCCTCTTCTTTTTCTTCATCTTCATCACCTTCATTTGAAATTTCCCCCACATCCATCATCTCAGCATCTCCCCTTTGTTCTTCAGCACTCTCCATCTCCACAGCTTCAATACTTTCCATTTTTACAGCTTCAGAGACTACGATTTCTTGAGGGGTAGAGGGGACTTTATGAGCAGCTTCTATTTGCTCCCCCTCAGCTGTAGCATTCTCTAGCTTAGGTGCTTTGAGAGACTCCCCCTTAACATTAGTTGTACTCTCCTCAATTGCTTCTGGCACCTCCTCCTCAGTATGAACGATAGCTTGATCAAATACAGTAGGGGTTACTATACTGTTGAGGTTGGCTATCACATCAGCAATGATCCTAGTCTCATCCAAGGACTCATTGTGAGTATCAGATGCTTGAGGCTCAGATCTTGGTTCAGCCAGCTCAGCAGCAATTCTTCTTTCTTCCTCCTTCAAGACTTCTTCATTTACAAGAACATATTTCTTGAAAAGATTTCTCTTTGTTCTCCTGGGCTCAGCCACAGCCTCAGCACTTTCTTCAGCTTTAGCTCTAATAGTTTCTTCAGGCTGAGAGACTATTGCAGCATCCTTCTCTTGAATGATGGTAAGTCTAGACTCCATGATTGGTAATGACTCCACGATCGTGGTGAGTGAAGACTTCTTTGATCGATGGTAGTGTTTCTTTTTCTGAGGCTCAAAACTTCCTTCAGCCTTATCTTTACTATGCTTCTTCTTCTTCTTCTCTTTTAGAACATCTTCTGGTGATTCGGTGACTCCCAGAGTGAGTTCCTTTTGAGTGACAAGACCTAGAATCCCAGTACTAGAACCCCCTTGGGGAACATCAGTGGTTGAGCCTTAGGGCTCTTCTGCCATCTGAACACTTTCTTTCAATTTCCTCTTCCCTTTGCTCTTTTTGATCAGAGCAAAGGATTCTTCTTGGTTGACTTCTTCTTCTTCAGATTCCTTCACCACAGACATATTTCCCTGCAGATCAGGTTTCTTCTTCACATCACCAGTCCTTCCACTGGATTCAGACATCATCTTCACATTTTCTGCAGGGTTCCTCTTCCAATTTTCAAAGAGTTGTTGGGTCATCCTTCTGTTGGCATTGATTGGTGCTCCTTCCTTGTCTCCAATTTTGTCTCCTATAGCAGATTGAAGAATTATGCTAATGAATCTCTCACAGAGCATTTTACCAGAGCTCTCCGCCTTCTTAGAGCTGAGCATCCACTTCCCAAACTATTCTATAAGAAAAGCCCTATAGTTGATTTGAGCTCTGAAACAGATTCCTGTCATGAGCTTTAGTTGGTTCTCATTCATAGAGTCATGGCCAGAGCTCTTGTAGCATATGCACTTCCCAACAACATCAGCCAGAAATTCATACTTCTGGGGAAACTCTTTCTTCTTGTAGCCCTTGATGCCTTGAAACTTCTTGTGGTGCATCTTCTTCAGATCTTCATGAAAGTCGATGACACTCAGAGATGGAAGGCCCTTTGATTTAAAACCTAGGGCTAGGTTTATATCTTTAGCTCCAAGCCGAATCTGCACCCCCTTGACCTTTGTAGTGATAACGTCATTCTCGAAGACTCCATTGCAGTAGAATTCTTTCACCAGCTTCGGGTAAATCCTTGTGCTGGTACTCAGAGCTTCTTCGAGACCAGCTTTCTTCAGAAGGGATAGAATTTTGTGAAACTGTGGGTCAGCTGTCTTAAATTTGTCGAAGCATAGTTGGTAACCAGATACAACATTTGAAGCAGCCATTGATTTTGTTGATTTTCCTATGACAAGCAAACTTAGTTGAGCATTCTGCAAGCTAGGGTTTCTGTGAGAGAGAAAAAGAGAGATAAACTTTTGAAGTTCAAAGGTGAACTGACAAAAGAATATTTCAAATGTATTTGTAACTTCCCTCTTTTACGATCTGCAGAGTGGGGCACGTGTCAAGTTTGCAGGGCTCCATGATTTTAAGTCGCATAAAAAGTACTGATTTGCCCTTAGCTCCCCCTGAGCTAGTGTATCCTTCAGGATGACTATGATTGTCGAGGCTACTCCACGATTATTGAGTTCATTGTTGAACCTGCTCCACGACCGTTGTCTCTACTGGTCCTTGTGATGCATTCTGACTCAGCATCCCTTCTAGGTTAAGGTTGCTCAGGAAGGGCCAACCTCTTAGTCTAAAAACTATGGGCAGGTTTGTCCCTGAGGTGCTTATCAGAAGGGCTGCTTAGGCTTGGTGGAAATGCTGTCATCACAGTTGGCTTCTCTGCCATGTCGAGACTACTCCACGATCGTGGTTTCTCTTAGTCATCTCCACGATTTTGACATAGCCTTTTTATCTGCATTGTTAGCACCAATTAGAGCATAGAATTTATGGTTATAGATTTAGCATACCTAACTCACTTATTAATTTATTAAATCTGGATTCATCTAAGGGTTTTATAAAGACATCAGCAAGTTAATTTTCAGTAGGGATGTATTATAAAGATATAGTTCTATTTTGAATATGATCCCTAATAAAATGATATCTTATTTCTATATGCTTAGTCCTAGAATGTATGACAGAATTATGTGTTATTTCTATGGCACTTATGTTATCACAGTGAACAGGTATAGACTTGAAATCAAACTCATAGTCTGCTAGCTGTTTCTTCATCCATAGGATTTGAGCACAGCAGCTACCTGCAGTAATATATTCAGCTTTTGTTGTTGAAGTTGACACTAAATCTTGCTTCTTGCTAAACCAGGACACAAGTCTGTTTCCTAGCAGTTGACAAGTGCCACTGGTACTTTTTCTATCAATTTTGCAGCCTGCAAAATCAGCATCTGAATATCCTGTTAGTTCAAAGGAGGACTCCTTGGGATACCAAAGTCCCAAGTGGGGTGTGCCTTTGAAATACCTGAAAATTCTCTTTACAGCAGTTAAGTGTGATTCCTTAGGATTAGCTTAAAATCTAGCACATATGCATGCTGCAGACATTATATTTGGTCTACTGGCAGTTAAGTAAAAAAGAGAGCCTATCAAACCTCTGTATTGAGTAATGTCAATACATTTACCTTTCTCATCTTTGTCAAGCTTAGTTGCTGGAGCAATTGGTGTTTTCATGGGAGAGGCTGATTCCATGCCATACTTCTTAAGTAAGTCTTTGATGTACTTGGCTTGGTTAATGAAGATACCTTCATCAGTCTGCTTCACTTGCAGTCCAAGAAAGAAATTCAGTTCACCCATCATGCTCATTTCGAACTTGCTCTGCATAAGCTTGGCAAATTTCTTGCACAGATTTTCATCAGTAGAACCAAAAATAATATCATCTACATATATTTGTACTAGTAAAACTTTATCATTGTGCTTCCTAAGAAATAGTGTGGTGTCTACTCTACCTCTAGTGAATCTTTTTTCAATAAGAAAGTTTGTTAGTGTTTCATACCATGCTCTAGGTGCTTGATTAAGTCCATATAAGGCTTTGTCTAATCTATAGACATAATTAGAGAGAGTTGGATTGATGAAACCTGGAGGTTGCTCCACATATACTTCTTCTTAAAGTTCACCATTCAAAAATGCACTCTTGACATCCATCTGGAAAACTTTGAACTTCATGTGGGCAGCAAAGGTAAGGAATATCCTGATAGCTTTTAGTCTGGCAACAGGTGCGAAGGTCTCGTCGTAGTCGATGCCTTCTTCTTGGGAATAACCTTTGGCCACTAGTCTTGCCTTATTCCTTGTGATCACCCCATCGTCATCCATTTTGTTTCTAAAGACCCATTTGGTGCCAATAACTGGGTGATTCCTTGGTCTAGGAACTAATCTCCAGACTTTGCTTCTTTCAAACTGATTCAGCTCCTCTTGCATGGCTTCTATCCAACTCGAATCTTCCATGGCATCTTCTATCTTCTTGGGTTCCATTTGGGATAGAAAGCTCAGATAGAAACACTCATTCTTGGTGGCAGATCTCGTCTTGATTCTTGTATTTGGATCTCCAATAATTAGGTCTTGAGTGTGATCTCTTGCCCATTTGCTCCCTGTTGGAACATCTGTTCTGGTGCCTTCTTGTCTGAATTCTTTAAGATTAACTTTTGTCTCTTGTTGCAGAGGTTCGTCGTCTGGTGTAGCTCTCTCCACGATCTCTTCTTCAGGCTCGACGATTCCATCTTCTGGGGCTGCGATCGTGGTGTTGGGGTCTACCACCTCATTCATAGTGTCTGGATCGTCGATCGCAGTGCCTTGTGGTACAGACTTGTCTTAGTCTGTTTCATCAAAGATGATGTGAATCGAGACTTTAACACTTAGCGTCTTCTTGTTGAACACTCTATAGGCCTTGCTGTCTGTGGCATATCCAAGAAAGATTCCTTCATCTGATTTTGGTTGGAACTTAGTCAGATATTGTTTTCCATTGTTGAGAATGTAGCATGCACAGCCGAAGATATGGAAGTAGCTGACATTGGGCTTTCTTCCTTTCCACAGCTCGTAAGGAGTATTCTTTAGTGTAGCGTTAATAAGAGACCTGTTCTGAGTGTAGCACGCAGTGTTGATAGCTTCTGCCCAGAAGTATTCAGGCAGATAAGCTGCTGCTACTAGAGTTCTTTCTGCCTCGATCAATGTTCTGTTCTTTCTTTCATCTACTCCGTTTGGATGTGGAGTTCGTGGAGCTAAGAAGTTGTGACTGATGTCGTTGTCTGCACACAACTGATCCATCTCAGAGAAGTTGAACTCTCTTCCATGATCACTCCTTATGGCCTTAATCTTATCTCCTTTTTTGTTCATCACCAGCTTGAACATCTTGATTAGTTGGGAGCTTGTTTCATCTTTAGAATTTAGAAAGAACACCCATGTGAATCTGGTGTAGTCTTCCACTACGACCAGTGAGTATCTCTTTCCTCTAAGGCTTACAGTCGAAATTGGCCCGAAAAGATCCATGTGAAGTAACTGTAGGGGCTTGTTGATTGAGTTAACTGCTTTGCCTTTGAATGAGCTCCTTGTTTGCTTTCCAAGCTGACAGGCGTTGCATGGCCTTTCTTTGACAAAACTGAGCTTGGGTAAGCCTGCTACTAGATCTTTGGAGGCCAGTTTTGACATACTCTTGAATTTGAGATGAGACAACCTTCTATGCCATAGCCAGCTCATTTCTTCAGAGGCTTTAGAAAGAAAGCAGATTGTCTCATCAGAACTCAGTTAAGCAAGATTAACAGTGTAGACATTCCCTTCTATTGTTCCGGTCATCTTTATAGAAAAGGTCTTCAGATCTCTGACTTGGCACTGATTATTGAGGAAGGTGACTTGATGACCCTTGTCGCAAAGTTAGCTAATGCTCAGAAGATTGTGCTTTAGTCCTTCCACATGCTATTTTGCTGAAGGACACTGTACCATTCACAGTTGAGCCATATCCTCTTGTCTGGCCAGAGTCATTGTCTCTAAAGATGACTGTTGGTCCCTCCTTCTCTGTGAAGTTAGACAGGAGGGCTTTGTTCCCAGTCATGTGCCTTGAGCATCCACTGTCCAGATACCAGGTCGTGATCGTGGAGCTCGATTCCTACAGTAAGGTTAAGCTTTCTTTTTGGTACCCAAACTTGCATGGGACCTACCTTGTTAGTGCCCTTGGGGACCCAAATTTGCTTGACTTTGGGTCTATCATGCAGAGGGTTATAATAGCATACTGCAGCCTTATAACAATATCTATCACATACAAAGCATCTAGCATAATACATGCTTGTGTGTGTGTGTGGATTCTTTCTCCATTGGGACTTGTGTGGATACTTGGTGGCCTTTTCCTTATACTGATTCTTCTTTTTCCCATGCAGCCTTGTGATTCAGAGCTTGTGATGAGTGAATCTCAACTCTACGATTCCTTCCTGGTTGGTTCGTTCATCCGGTTTTACTTGACTCCATGACCCTTCGAGGTTGGAGAGTAGTGACTGAGTTACTCTTCACCTTTATGAATCCCATTTCAGCATGGGATCCATTATGTCTTGGGACATGACTTGGATTAGAAAAGCGAGGATGTATTGGTTCTTCCCTCTTTGTGGATTTCACAAATGTAATGCCTCTATTAAAATTTGAAGCACTACTAATGTTAGTTTCCTTGAGCTTTTCCACACATGGTTCTGAGGTAGATTCCCCAAAACCTAAACATGTTCTGTCAGATGCACTTCTCTGACTGGAGATCAGGGAGTCCATGGATGAAGAAGACCTATTTCACATTAAGATTGTCTTTTCTAGCTCCTCAATCCTAGAGGTTAGATTTAACTCTCTTTGTGTGATGATTTCATTGGTCTATTTTAAGAGTTTATTCTCAGCTTCAAGTTTAGAGAGAGATGTAGTACTAAGTAGAGCTGTCTCCAGTTCTACTTGAACTTTCTCTTTCTCTTTTTGAAGAAGAGAATAATCTTTAGACAGAACTCTGAACCACTTCATGTATTAATGCAGATCAGATGTTATGCCATTTAGTGCAGTTCTTAGATCATCAATGTCTACATCAGGAGAGTTAAAGTCAAATACCTCATCGATACTTACTTCGTGATGGTCAGTGCTCTTCTTGTCTTTTGCATCTTTGGCCATTAGACACAGATTGGCTACTTGAGGCTCTTCATCATCTCTTGACTCAGGATTTGTGTCGTTGTCTGAGTCACTCCACGATCCTCCGGCCACAAGACCTTTGTCTTTCTTCTGGAGCTTTTTGTAGCCTTTGAACTTTTTCTTTGGATTTGTTTTCCTCTTTAGCTCCTCTCTTAGAGGTTTGTTGCAATTTGCAATGAAATGGCCAAGCTTCTTGCAGTTGTAACATAAGTCATTGATCTGCTCCTGGCTGCTGTTGTTGTTAAATCTCTTAGGTCTGCTGCTTCTGCCTTTGCGCATGAACCTTTTGAGTCTTTTGACCAGCATTGCAATGTCCTCATCATCATCTTCCTCAGAGTCAGATTCATTTTTAGCATGAGCTTTGGAGGTGACTTCTGTTG